>JAYRBT010000139.1:25951031-25989406 GCA_036023395.1 Myiotriccus ornatus | reverse complement strand
GACATGCTAGCAGGAAGTCCACCCTGTGCCACAGTCCTTACTCTCCGTGGTTAACCCTCTGCCAGTTGTAAAGTTCCGTCTTCAGTATCCTAGCTTACAGAGAGCCCAGAACCAGCTGGGCTCCCCCACAGTCATCCAAATGAGCTGCATGCATGAGTCAAAAAAAGTGCCTTGAGTATTTTTGTCACATTTGCAGTATGGTAGAGAGAGCTGCAGGAGTCCTTGTTTGGGCTTCAGAGACCTGTAAGATTTGTGTCTTAAGTCGTGGTTGGCCATATGAAGTATATTGAAGTGGTGGAAGATTAAAATATTTGCTTTTTTAAAACCTTCTCTGTGTTTTTTTAGGTAAGAGAAGTTTCACAGCCTGACAGAATTTAATTCAAAAACTCAATTACTTGACAACTATGTTGCCGTGAACAGCTTTGAGTGCTGTTCCATTGATTCATAGCTGTCTGATAGGAAAATGACAAAGTATTTTGAATGATGCTGCAGTAAGTCACAGTGAAGTCATTTAAAATTGAGACTGATACCTGTTAAGCTGAACAACTCATGGCTTAGAAAATATCTGTTACTGAGTTATTTCTTTGGCATTTCCAAATCTAGTAATTTGGTTCAAGGGAGTTTGTCTGATGTTGTCCTTCATATGCCGCTTGGCAAACATTTGTTTTCAGAACATGAGACTGTAGTCGACTACTTTTCTTTAACAAGGAAACAGAGAAATAGGTTTTGCCTTCATTTTACCTACCCTGAAATTGGTGTAGTAATGGTGATGTCATATGGAACTGGGATATTGCCACAGTTGATAATGTACTTTGAGACCTCTAGGTGTAATATGTACTGCATAATGGTATGTGTGTGGTTTCTAGTGAATATTAATATGAACATTTAGATATTTGTCTGTGACTTCAGCATACCGTGAAGGTTGCTCCTTGGAGGCTTAGTGTAGTCTTACAGAAGTTATTTCTTTTTTTAGCATTTAATTTCATTTTCCCTGCTCATTTTCTTTTTGAACTGAATTATTTCTGATGCATGCTGTTAAAATAAATTAGAAAGCTGCAAAGATGTTTCCTCAAGTACATATTTATTTTTTTGCCAAACAAAGTACTGTTTCATAGGTTCACTCCTGGGTCTTAACCCATGCATAAGGACTGGGTCATAATTCCTTGAGTACACTGAAAATGGGATTTTTAGATGTCTCACAAGTACCCTTAGGAGGTATTAGTTGATTAACTGAGTTGAGGAGAACTGCCAGAGATTTCTGAAATTCAAGAAGCCTAAAAATTTCTTTTATTTTAGAACAGCACTGGGGCAAGCCAGTTTTCAAAGCATTTGTATGAAAACTGATCTTGAAATATAGAGTTATATTATCTTAATGGTCTATGAATGTTTTTGTTTTTCACAGGTTTTTGTATTAGGTTCTAGTTTGAGATGAGCAGAGACTATGTTTCTTCTTTCCCACCAGAATTCATCTATAAATGAGATTGCAACTTAGCAGTAGTTTGTTACCCGCATGCCTGCTATACTCTGTGAGATTTGATAAGGGAAGCAATGTTTTGACTGGACTGTGCAGCAAGAGTGCTGAATTTTATGCTCAGTGTTTGTGATCTGTTTTGTCATGCAAGCTGCTCGCACCTAGAAAACAGCAGTTTTTTTTTTCTCCCCATGATGGAGAAACTTCAGTGGTGAAATGATCAAGTTCTAGGCTATTGAAGGACCTCTTGATATTAAGTCCACACTAACTTAGCCCTGTGAAGTTTAGCAGTATATGAAGGTGTTTATTCTCTTTGACTTCTTCTACTTTTGCACTGTGAATGGACTAGGGAAGTTTCTCAAATAGCAATCTGCTGATACTTGAGCATAAGAAGAATGTACTTTGCTCAGTTGCATACTTGAGTCAAAGTTCAAGTCTTTGACTCAAAGACAGGCACAAACATCCCACAGAGGTTTTTTGCTCAAGCTGAGCAATCAATACTTCCATGCTCTCTGGTTTAAATCTAACTTAGATACAGCGATATGAGTCACAATTGCTGCTGTGAACTCAGAGTCGCATGGGTTCTCTTAGTTTTGCGGTTTTGTTGTTATTCCTCATAGATATTTTTAAACAGGAAACATACCACCTATTTATATGTCCTAGTGTTCTTTTTCTGCAATAAGAATGCTATTTTTCTACATTAAGAAATGCTGTTTCTTTCTCTCTCAAACCCAGATCAGCTACTCAAGCTGTATGGTGTAAGACTAAGTTTGATTGATTCTTCTCTATCTCAGTCTTTCTCAAATTTTGCCTTCCACTTATGCCACAAAGTATTTGCACAGGCATCACCGCAAAGGCCAAAAAGAGACTTGTTCAGAGCAATCTGTCCCATGCTATTCAGACAGTATGTATGAGGTAAGCATATCCTTCTGTGGTTTCTTTTTTAATAGATTTTGAAAATTTTCCCCTAAAAAGGGAGAGTTTAGCCAGAAACATCTGAGCAACAGAAAAACAGTGTTTAAATAATGAGTGTAATGGACATGGCAGTTGCAGAAGAGGTTTAAGGGCTTACAGATATGTTAAAAATCACCAATTTGCAAAGTTCTAGATTTTTTATTTCTTTCAAAATAACACACCTTTGTTTTTCTCCTGGAGAAATAGAGTAGTTCCTGAAGGAACTACTGGACTCCTTAGATCAAAGATCTGAAAGTTGCTGGAAAATTATCCTTTAAATAAATAAAAGGAAAATAAAAAGTACCTTCCTTTAAGAAAATAATCACACAAACTTTTGTTAAGACAGTTATATGTATAGAGACAGAAATATTTTAAAAACCATTTTTTCAGTATCTAACATTTATTTTACCTTAAGTATATAAAAATTGCAGATATCCTTACTCTAGATTTACTGTTCTTTTTTTTAGTACTTACATATCTTCGTAAAAACTATATACATGCAGACTTTAATAACAATACAATACGTTACGTAAGAAAATGCCTGTTTTTATTGTCTCAAGTAGCTTTACAAGTAGTCCATGATCATCATGTTCATATGTTACCATTTATCTGTATACCTGTACTTGGCCTTCCATGTGCACATTTCCAGTGAACTTCTGAAGAGTAAACCGGTTTCATTATTTTTGGTCAGGATTTGAATTCTCAGGACAGCACAGTTCACACATGGTCTTGTTTTTGAAGCTGTAAATCTCTCTGGAGTGATCTGGTCTCTGTGGCTTTCACTAGCTGAATGGAACCTTGTTTCTTCTGAGCACTCTTTTGTGTTGGTTTTATCATTATGTGCCTCCTATTTATTGAAAGCTTCTCAAACACAAAAGACAAATTTTGTCCGTGGGACTACTCGATATGTGAGAAATCACGGATGAGAAATCTTAGTTTGGAAAGTGTGCACATATTTTAAGGAAGGCAAAATGAAGGAAATTATTAAAAGAAACCCTAGGCAGAGCAAGTACATGGAGAACTCTCTGTGTTTTTAAGGGCAGCTGTTGTGTCGGGACATGGTATGCATCACTGCTGCCTCTTGACAGGTTCACCGTGGAGAGACACAAATTAAATTCTTTCAGTTGCAGTTTTGAAGCTAAAAGTGTTTGACTGGTTCAGCCCCTGAATGGTGTTTAAGGAATAAAGGGAAAAAGAGCAGGAAGTTCTAATTGGCAAATTACTTCTTGTTATTTAGTTTGGCTTCCAAATTGGAAATTACGATAATGAGGAGCTTTGTGGGACTTGCCCTTGAAGAGGACCAGGCAGCTTTTTGTTCAATTACCACTTGATGTGAAGATATTCAAGGAACATATTGTAGCATTTAAGCCATCACTTTCTATTAAACAAGTATTCTAAAGTAATGATTTTTAAATCCCTCTCTGTGGATGGCTTTTGTGATTTTAAGATGTCTAAGTGAAGTGTAGATTGCAAACAAGGGCTAAAAGGATTTTCTTGTTATGTAATATTTAGCAAAGTGACTTTCCATATATTTCTCAAATGTAATAAAGAATAGAGTGTTGTGTGCAATGATATGAGGACTTCACATGAACATTAAATCTCAGTAACTGTCAAGTTGAAGATATAAATTTTATATGTAACTTTCAGTAATTCTAATTTTTATTAGTTTTAAAATTTCTTAACTATGAGTGTTATAATTGACTGAAATCAAGATCACTGATAAGGATCTGATTCTGGAAATATATATGTTAAATTGCCATTAACATGTGAATTTTACCTTGCTGATCGAGACTTGAAACTTGAACTGTTTAGTGTTAAATATATTCACAAATACAAGAAAAAAAAGTCTGAAAGTAGCAAAGAAAGGAGATGTAAAAACTTAGTCCTCTGAGAAAATACATTGAAAATAGTTGTTTTTTAAAACATGCTATTAGTAATAGGTTTGTAGATATTTCTTTCTTTGGAACAGAGAAAATCCTGTTTATGGGACCACAGACAATGGACTGGGACTGTATTCCGTGACCTGCTTTCATTCTTTGTCTTTTGTGCTTTCTTAGTGTAAATGACTCGTTCCATTTTTTATCTTTGAAATATCTATCTTTGCAATCTTGTCTACTTTTTATTCTGTAGAGCTGGCTGCAGATTTGCTTTGTGAAAATCTAAAGGTTTTTACCTCCTGAGCAAGTAAATGGTGTAGACAAATCAGTTATCAAGTTTTGTTCAAAATCTAAAGGCAGAAAGTCTTTAGTGATGATGCTTTGAATGGACCACTAAATAATTTTATGCTTTTAAGAACAATTTCACACATGCACATATTTTCCTGCTTATGGTTCTGTAATTGACCCCTCTTGTTAAGTTGCCAGCTCAGAGTAAACAATCCTAACTAGCTGACTTTTCACTTTTCAATGTTCACATTAATTAAAATGGTTAAGTAGAATGCTGGAAGAGAGATAATTTGTTCAGCATGTTTCCTTCTGAATTGGTTCTTTTCAACCCCAAATTTAGCCTAAAGCAAGTGCACTTAATGCCATTTTTTAAAACCTCTTAAAACAGAGGCATGTGGTAGGAGCACAATTCCTGAACTCTAGCAATGATGCTGAACACTGTTCTCAGACTGTCTATTATTGTTTCAGTATGAGTGGATGACCAGTGGATGATTCATAGTCTCACCCTCTTGTCCAGCACAGAGAGCTGTTTGAGAGCAAACCCACAGGCAATTTACTCCATGGTTTTTCTTTGGCTTAAGCTGGTCCAGGAACAAGAAAACTAATTCATTAAAAAAAGGAAACCCCCCAAAAATTGTGTATGATGTTTTGTTACATTTCTATATGAGCATACAACTGTAGATCAATGTATATACAGATTCATATGTACATTCACATATATGTACACATATATGGTACTAATTAGGAAAACGTCAGCAAATCATAGTAGTAAAGTGGTTAATTTTCTGCAATAGTAGCCAAAAATATTCTTTGGAATTAAACCCTTAAAAAATATGGTACTTGATATCAAAGTTTCATAGTAAGGCCATGAACAGACTTCTAGATAACCTATGCTGACCTCTTCCTGTATATCACAGGCAATACATTTTACCCAGAGGCTATAGTGAAAATATTTTATTCCTCTGGAATAAATTTGCTCTGGAAACCACATGCCATAAGCAGTAAATAAGAGAGACAAATACATTGGTAAATATCTGAGCTTTCTTTGTTGCCCAGGTTGCAGAGAATAAATCCCAGCAGCCCCAGGGAAAGCCTCTATTCTGTACTGGAGGAGGGAATAAGGACACAACCCAAAGGCCCTTGCTCATCTCCAAAAGGGGAATTCTTTTCATATTGGAATCGCCTGGTAATCAGTAATGCCTTGAACATGTGAACTGGTCACATACCAGTCAGGTATCTCAAAGGCAGATTCCTACTGCAATTTTTGAACAGTGGGTCACTTCATCTTCCATCTGCTTTGAACCTGTGGCTGGTCTCTGATCCTCCTGGGGAAGGCCTCCCCAAATAGTGTGAACTGACCTTGCCAACATCTGGCTGAAGCCCTGAAGCATGAGATTCAGCCACACTGAATGTTGCAAAGTGTTATGAGCATGTGGAGGTCAAAACAGCTGATCTTTTTCTCCCCTTTTGGCACTTGCTAGACAGAGATAGGCAGGGTGTGTCATAGATCATGCAGTATCAAAGCTTTAAGAGTCCCTGCAGTAGGGCCCTTTAGAATTAGGCCTTTGTTTGGGTTTGTTTTTTTTCTTTTTGTTTCTTCCAGGAAGTAGAGGATAAAAATGTCTTAGATATTGAGTCTTTCTTAGAAGATTCCTGCTAAGGTCTTACAAAGTTTGAGATGAATGCGCATAAAAGTAAGGATGAGCTTAAGTAGCTTTTGTTTTAACATACATGAGATACTTAGAGAGATAGTGTGTGGGTTGTTGACAGTTTAATTTATCTTGGCAGTTCTCTGTACCAAATCTTAGTGCAGTCTTGAGTCTGAATATGTTCTGCTAGTGGAGCACAGTCATGGTTAACCTGAATGACACTAAGGACAGAACATAAAAATACTGCTCAGTTCTTCCGTCCAAGATGTTACTGAATAAAAATTCCTGGTGATGTGGCATTTCTAAATATTTTTTTTAATTGATACATTAGTTTCTGTTTCAACAGAAATTAGCCTAAATACCAGGGATATGCATGTGTGGGTTTAAGTAATGCTTTACCATGCTTTCTAAACACAACTGGTATAGACATCTTGGATAGTATATGGAAAGCCATACAATCAATAAACACATTGAAACATCTTTCCTGTGCTCTCAGATAGCCTTGTGACTTTTGCTAAAGAAGAAGATTGAGCTTATTAAAAAAAAAAAAAAAAGTTAATAACCTAATAATTCTTAGCATTTTTTTTTGGAAGAAAATATATACTGAGTGCATTTTTTTGAAGACATGAACGCAAGAACAAGGACGAGTAACAGTTAATATCACAGAAAACTAAACATAAAGCATAAAGAAAAGAGGCTTAAAAATTGGTGTTTAACACTTTTAAGAGAAATGGTATATCTCCATTTCAGTTGTAATCTTTTTATGACTGGATGCCTGTCAGGAAAATGTCTTATGGCAAAACATGTTGCCGAGTGCAGAGGAAAATCGTGCGAAGGAATTTATCCAAAGATGAGTAATATGAAATAACTGACTAGTTTTAGCACTTTAGAAACACAGTATACATAATTATTTTTATTGTGCTGTTTGTTTTCCATTGTAACTTCCTTTCAGTCCAAGAGATGATTGTACTATGTCTTGACAGTAAAATAGAAAGGGTAGAAAATTGATATTTTAATCCTCTATTTAATAGTCACATGCCATATGCAACTTTGGTTCTTGGTTACTCTTCAGAACTAATGCATGAGGAAGATGGGATATTTCATGTTTTTGCTGAAACAAAGGCGAAAGAGTTACATCATTGTTATCCACGAAGAGGATTTCATGTCTCTTTCACATAATTCTGAGGTCTGAATGCAAAATGCAGTAAGCTAATCATCACCTGTCGTTGTGATGCTGTTTTTGAGAGGTTCATAAAAAAGTTACTACACTTGATTCATTTATATATCTTTGTCCTGTGACTGTTATAAATGAAAATGGTTAATTTTTCTATCAGTAATCCTACTGCAACTCTAAAAGCACCAGCACCGCAAACATTATAAATGGAATTTCACGGGGCCATTGAAGCAACAGCGCAGTCTCATACAACAGGCCTGTTATTAAAGTGAAAAAGCTGTCACTTGTAATTTATTGGGAGAAGCGCACCACAGTTTTGGAGTCAAGAGGATAGTTTTTTAATACATCTTTAATGATACTGTATTATCCTCCATAAAATCATACCATTTGAACTTCAAGTTGCTACATAAGCTTCTGGCAAGGAGAAAAGGTGCAAAGGAAGGAGCATAACACATTTTATGCCTCCTGTTCTGAGTAGAACACATGTAGTTTCAATGTGGTAGAGAGCTAGATGAGAACAGCAGGGGAACTGAAGTCATGTAATAAGGGGAATGTAGTTAGACTATTCCTTCTTTAGGGTGAATTAGGTCAGAGGGGCAAATACATGCTAAGACCTTTGTTGCTGTAGCAAGAATTGTGCTTCAGACAGCTTGAGAAGTACTTACTGTCCACTCAAACCTCAGTCCTTTTTTTTTCTTTTTTAAAATATTGCACAGATGAAAGAAAAGTAGCAGGCAGTTAAGGCATTTTAGATGCACTTTAAATTATTGTGAAATTGATACTAAACCTTGCTTAAATTCACGATGAAACTTTTCTCCCTCATGCTCTTAGACAGATGATGCTTTTTGGAATGATAACAAGGGATGCCCCTGGCATACATGGAGATTTTAATTAAAACTAACATTTTGAGCTGCCTAATTTTTCACTTCTGTGGAGGTTACTGTTCCCACCATGGGATCAACAGAAGGGCAGCAAATGAGTCTACTTCTGCAACTCAACTGTCTGCCTTAAACTGCTGCTGAAGATGGGTTTGGTCAAACATCATGTCCACATTATTTCTTAAAGTTCAGGGGTTTTTTTAGATTTATTTTTATTTTGTTACAAATATTATGTATTTTATTTCTTTATTCTTTTTTTTTGGTATTATTTATTTTAATTTTTTTATTGTCTGTCATGTTTTTATTTGCTGTGTCACTAAGAGTAAATTCCCCTTTCTTTTTGTCATACATCTTCATCGAGTTTATGTCTAGTAATAACCCCTGAATACAGCCATGGATTATGGAAAAATAAGTTTTCTTAATAATGATTTGGCTAAAGTTTAATCTGTTTTTCTACCTATGGTTGTTACACTTTGAATATATATATTATATGAAAAGATAAAAACATTCCAACAAATCAATATCAGGAATAAAGTTTTTTTCAGGTTTTCTGTCGTAAGTCCTGAAAGGTTGTGTGGCTTGATCAGATAGCTTGCTAGATGGAAGGAAGAGAAAAGAGTATTTTCATCTTGTAAACCAAGAAAGCCTCATTGAATACCCTCCTCTAAAATTTTTTGGTGGATTATTATATATCTATGTAAAAGGAACTGCAAGAATTGCTAAATCCTTTTAGGAACAGGCCTACCCATATTTCCTGGAGGCATGTGGCAACAAAAACAGTCATGAAGCTGAAGCAGAGCTGTACATTCGCAAGATGCATGAGTCAAGAACAAAGGAAAACCCCAGACCAACATGGTATATACCCTGTGGAAGAGTTTAATTGTTGGCACATCCCACCTGTGCAGACACAAATACATCACAGATGTAGAATGCCTCCCTGTGCTATCACCATGTGAGTTTTCATTAGCTTCTGCTGACTTTTATGTCATTAGCATTGCCTAGTGCTTCATGAACACCAAATTCCTCCTCCTCATTGTACTTTTCTCATGAACCATAAGAAGCTAAGGAGTAAACATGATACAGTTGGATAGTCCTTTGTTATCAGTCCTGAAGGTCCCAACTCAACCCTGTACTGTACCTATCTATAAACTTAAAACCACAGTATAATGTTAGTTCTCCCTTGCTTTCCTGCTGTCTTTTACAATGTCTTACTCTTGAAGGGATATGCATTGTGTTGTGGTTATTCCCTGGACTGAATTGTTGTATCCTTGAAAAACACAGCATTTCTATTCCACCATTTTTTTCGCCTCTTAAGATAACCATCTGATTCTCTTCCTCACTTTCAGGTTTGACAGACTTCTCAAAAAAACTCACTTTTACTTTTTCAGTCACAATGTAATGCTCTCTTGAATTTTCATTGTTTTGCAATTTAAAAAAAAAAAAGTGTAAAGGAAATACTGAATGCCATTCAGAAATACAAAAATTATATTTTATCAAACACAATGAAGAATGTCAGTTCTATGCAGTAAAATCTCATCATCATTTTTATCCTGCATAAATAACAAAAACAAAACAAACAAACAAAAAGGAAGCATTTGTTCTAAAGAGTCAAACAGGGCCAAGCAGGATCTCATGTTTCAGAGCATCTTCACAGCATTTCTTCAGTCTCCTCAACTGCATTTTTCCATAGGATTCAGATCAAAAGCAATTACACTAGCTTTATTTTTTAAATTTATTATGCTGGTTTTTACCTTCTGGTATTCTCTTTGGCAGTAAAGAGTGAGAGTTCAAAGGAAGACAGAGCTATTTTGTTAAAGCAGATCTTAGTAAGGCAGAAGAGTTCAAGATGGAAATAGTTTTTCTTACTCTACTCTAAGAAAGGCATAGAAAGAAACTGTAGCATGCAGCATCCTGAAATGTCATACAGCTTTGTGTTACCTTATGATCATTATGTTAAACTGATACTTTTAAGAGAAAGGAAAGGTGCTAGGACCTTTAATGTTAAGGATCTTACTGTTCATATTTTATATCTTGGTTACATTGTTATTTAGGCCGCAGAGTTTTATAGTGAGCGAAGTTTGTAAACTTTGTAAAAGCTTTTTAGGACTGTTGAGGTTTTCTCTGCATGTGTGCATGTTCAGACAGGTTTGCTTATTCACATCTCTGTGTCAGTACTTCAAAGTGGAATTGATTTTAGACCGAATATAGATGAGATAATGGAGTTGACTTCTTTTTTTGACAGCTCCTTACTGGTGTGTAATTGCCCAATACCTTGTGTTGATCGATTTGCAGCCTGAAGTGAAAATGTCACTATAATGTGAAGGCTGTGTAAGTCCTCAGGTGGTAAGGACAGTTCTTTTCTTCTGATAACAGGCCATGTAATTTTATCTGGTAAATACACATTTAGACAACGGTTGGTGGCTAAGTGTACCAGTGTACCACCCAAAAAAAAAAAAAAAAACACCACATCCATATGTCTTACGCATAATGGTTAATTCATCTCACTTAAACATTTATACTTCCACCTTTTTCCCAGCTCTTGATTCTAAGTAGCCATGCATTGCTCTGCTAGAGTAAATGGCTGTCTAATCTTAGGAGTCTGTTCATGTGTAGCTACTTATAAACCATAATCAGGTCACATCTTAACCTTCTCTTTGATAAAATAAATAGATTAAGTGCTTAAGCTTTTCACTCTAAGGCAGATTTCCAAGCCCTGACTAATACTATTTAGCTGTTCTCTGAACTGTTTCCAAATTGTCAGATTCACATTTTAAAATGGATACTAGTACTGACCCCTTAATTTTCAGTAAGGATGTAACTAATGTTGTGTGAAGTACAAACATTACCTCACTAAATGTATAAGCTAGAATTGTTTCAGCTGCAGCATCTGAGCTCTTGGCTCCCCTTGCTTGGTTAGTAACCACAACCACGGAGGCCTCTTCAAATTCGTCGTTGTCTATGATTAGGTTACCCTTGTCATAACACTGGCACTGATTTGCTCTTGAAGACATGACTTTCCATTTGGCAGTGGTCCAGATTTTTCTGAGGAAGAATTTATCTGTATACAGTAGTTGGTTCAACCCATTTTCACTCAGTACCTGGGAACTAAAACTGTGGCATAACAGTTGAGGTACTCTGCTTGCTGAGTAATACTAACAAATTGATTCATTTAAATCCAGAGTGCTGGAAAGTTCTGTGTGTGATCTAAAGAAATAGGATCCAAGAGGAACTCTGCTGATGGTAAGGCTTGGGAGATAGCTGAAGCCTGTGTTGTATTTAAATAAAACTGAAATATAAAGCTAACCCTCACAATGATAAGTTTTCATTCCTAGTTGAAAGGTCTTTGTAGTTGCTAAGTAGCAATTCTGCATCAAGTTCAGCAATAGTGAAAGAAGTTTGTAGATGCCTGATACTGGATATTCAGAAGCTTTGACATTGACCTTATTCTGCTCATACAGAGTTTGTGCTTAGCTTTAGAGATGCTTGTTGTTGTCAACAGCAAAGGCAATTCATCAGGTTCAACATGAAGCATCCATGCATGATAATTTACTCTGCTGAGAAGATCAGAGCTCCATGCCAAGAGGGCTGTATGGAGTCTTACACCTGCAATGGATAAGCTTAGAGAGCTCCTGTATCGCTACCATGTGTGTTTTGCCCTTAGGCTCCTTTGAAGGTCCAACCTGTTCTGTAATTTGAGGAGAAGTTGCTTCTTCTGGCATTTAGGCAATGTTAAGTCCTTAAAATCTATTTTTAAATGTTCAATGGTTATTAAAATTTACCTCTTTGAAGACTTAATATTGATGCAGGGTGGGCAAATAGACATCTATACACATGTACACATGCCAACATTTAGGTGCATAAGTACACACATGCACGCAGTGCATACTTCTGCAAAACCCACTGCCTTTTATAGCCAGTAGCACATTAGGTTTCACTGAGCCATTATAATACCAGTAAGTCCCACAGGCAGTCTTCTGTGGAGCTGTTATTGTCATAGCATTGTGATTATACTCTATTTGATATTCTCGGTGTGGGCAGAGGTGGTAATGACTTTGAAGCAAACACTTATGGTGTTTAGTCAGCTGTGTATTAAATGTTATGTATCAGCATACCTTATTGTTTGAAGATTTACATTCTTGCTGATGGTAACATGCAGTGGCTTGGCTTTAAAAGGAGATACATATAAGCAAAGCCTATTCATAGCCTAAAATTGGAATATGTATGTGAAATATTTATGTGCTTTTAATTTGTTGAAGGAGGAGAAGGTTTAACAGTTACAGTAGCTCAGCATTATTAGGTCACAGCAGTGTCCCACATGAAGCTTTTGGAATGTAAAACTGAAAAAGATAAAGCTGAATTTTTTGATTTGTTAAAATTTAATCATCATGCAGAATTGAGGCATGGAACCCTGTCTCCCTGCTTATAGGGTCAAAACCAGAGCCAGCAGAGTTTCTCATCATCTTTATTGAAGGATTTGTTTGTGTTGTAATGCAATTTCCCTAGTTTTCCCTGAACAACTGGAGGGAAGGATATGTTCTCAGTTATGTAGCTAGTAGCAGGGAAATACCAGCATCCAGAGTCAACAGATTTTTAAATATAGATGCAGTGATCTGTGCATTACCATAATTTGGATGGAAACCATGATTTATTTTTTTTTAATTATTTGTGAGTGTACTAAGTGTCTTGTGTGTAAAACTGAGTCTCTGAAGTATAAAATGACCACCTTTTCTAGTATCTCTTTACTCAGAACTTTAGTCCTCTCTCATGGAACCAAGTGAGATGTTGCCAAGTGAAACATTGACATTTTGATGATGAAGAACTGTTTTCTGTGTTGTTTAGCTGAAAGCATAAAATTTTATTAATTTACAACATTTAACCCTAAAACTAGTTAAAATGTTGAGATCTGTGTTTTCCTTCCTCAGAGTGAGCTGGGAAAAAAGGGGTGCCACAGATGTGGTGAGTGGCCTGTTGTGAAGAGGTTGAGGTGCCCAGGTGCTGCTGGGGCTGTGATGGACTAGCTGTAAGCAGCATGGTGAGGAGCAAGGTGTGCAGCCCCCGACCTGGTACCAGGCTGTGACTTGCCTTGTGGCTTTAGAAAGTGGAGGATGGCTGCTTTTTGAACCAGAGCAAAGTGCGTGTAGGTAGAGAAGGGCCAGATGAATCTGAAAGTAATATTTGGTGCAGTCTTCAAAAGAACATGTGTTTTATGTGCATTTTTTTGAGATATAATAACTTCAGGTTTAATTTTTCTGGACCAGGAAGAATTTGGATTTAAAAATATGTATGTTTTACTTCTGGAGGAGTGGATCTGTCTCTGCAGAAGAGAGATATTTTATGACACTAGCTTCTGACATTTGAGGCTTGTTCCCTTGAAGTGATATTAGTGAGGGGAGAGCTGCTGGAGAGTTCAGAGATGTAATTAGTGACTGAAGCTGTTGGCTTGGCTTTGTTTTTACTTTGAGTTTTTGCTGATGAACTGAGTCTCCTGAAGAAGATTTAGCATCTTGCACTTCTGAAGTGTGCTGGCTTTGTCTTTTTGGCTTAAAAAACTAAGAAGGCCAAAGATTCTGTCCTCTTTCATCTCCCACAAAATTAGGTTTTATGTGAGTGAGGCAATACTACCTTTCAAATGCAACAAAATTCACTGAAACAGAAATAAAGTCCCAGAATATTTCTGCTTGTCAAATTAATCAAGTTATAATGAAACTGTATATAGTCAGTGAACAGCTTCTGAACAATGTCTGAGTAAAACTGAGTAAAATGCATTCAAAATTGTTTTAAAAGTCCTGCAAACCACCTTCTTCCATGGCAGCATGTTTAGTAAAACAGGTACTGAGGATGAACACTTTATTCTTATCCTCAGCTATGTACTGTGTTTTTTCTGACAGAGGTTTCCCTAACTGTGTTACATCCTGAAGGAATGTGCTCTCTTCCACTGAGGGTAAGGTACGTGTTAAATAGATTATAAAGGAATAGATTTTTATCACTGTGTTCATTAGTCATGCAGATGCATCAAAGTCTTTCCCCTAATGGATAGCTGTCTGGTTTCTCTTCCTTCTCATCTCTTAGGAGTAAACAGGGAAAAGTTAAGTTTGCAAACCCCTTGGATGTGCCTTATGGCAAAGAAAAATTATTTCCATCGGCTGTACTGTAGTTCTTCTCAGAAAGTATGATCAGCTTTTTTTCTATCCTTTCTTTTTCTCAACAGGATACCTTTTGCTTACTTTATCCTAAATATAGTCTGAACTGTAATCATTGAACTATTTGTTCTGAGCAGCAGTAGTGGAGAGAATAATATGGTTGACTTGCACTTTCTGTAGTTATGACAATTTACTACGTGGACTGCATTTGAAATGTAAACTTTAATAGGGTCCTTTACAAACCATCTGAACCTCTGGATTGGATAAAAAAAAGAAAATACTACTCCTCCACAGAAAATTTTCTTCCTCTGCTCTATGCTAAATAAGTATATAAGAAACACTTGAATAATGCTGTTATACAAATAGCAAACAATACTCTCTAACATAAATATCTTTTCTAGAAGTGAAGGGGCATTTTGAAATGAAAAATGTGTAAAGTTAAAGAATAATTCACTAACTCTACAGGGTTTTGTTTAAGCATTATATAGATTTCTCTGCCAAGAACATTTCCATTTTGGAAGTCATGCTCATCACAATGATAGCTTCTGACTTTACTGATAAGAGGGATATGGCTTTTTTTTTTGTTGTTTTTTTTTTTTTCATGTGGAATCCAAGGTTAATGTCCTTGGACTACTACATGACAAAATAGTAGTAGTAGTAGTTCAAGTGATTATGGTAACTCTGAAGCTGAAGAGTTAAGTACCACTGATTTTATTTGCTATTATACCAACACATTTTTATTGGAATTGAGAGTTATATTTTCATACTCTCTGCTCCCTGTAGTTGTATGGTGGGAAGGATGATGATCAACATCTTCCCAGGTACACAGTAGAGTTTGTTAGAGAGAGGTGCTGTTGTGATGTGGTGAAAGTTGAGAACTGCTGAGAGATCATAGCTTCCTGACAAATAGATAAAGTATCACTTCATAAATTGATAGCAATATGTTAATGATCATCCATTTCTTTATTAATCAGAAGATCAGCAGTTAGTTACATGAACACTCCAAGAGCAGGCATAAAAGAGGGTAGGTTTGAATTTGAATTTGTCGATATCCAGGCATTCAGAATGAAGCTTAATGTGAATTATGTTTTCATTATGATGTGCCAGAGCCAAATGTTAACTGAAGTATTAAAATCATTATTGAAATCAGTTTTACTGCAGTGCTTCAATGAAATATGGAAACCCATGCAACCTGTGAGTATCCTTCCAAGGATAGACTATGGTCCTAGGACTATGTATGCATCTTGGGTTTGGAGAACACAACCTATTTGAGTTTCTAATTACACTGGGTGTAATTAGATCCTCTTGTTGTGTGTGAATTTGGGCATATAGTCTGAATTTAATGGTGAAGAGAGTATGCTCTCCTTGCTGCACACATTTGGTTGTTGTTGTGTTAATGAAGGCCTTTGTATAAATTGAGTGAAAAATATAGTTTCTTTCTTTTCTATCTCTGTACCTTGTACAATACAAAGGAAGCCATATCACTATTTAATATAGAGTGCTCTTTAGATTGGACATTCCTTGGCATATAGCTTCTTCCTGTCCTTGCTGCAGTGTAAATTATTTTATCAGATTACCAGAGGGAGTATGGAGGGAATAAAATAGTTATGACACAGTTAAGTGATGATTTCTGAAGTATGTTATTCTCTTATCGTGTTTTTAAAATGCAAGAAGTTTTAGTCCCTGTTCTGTAACACGGTATCCAACGACACTTGTTAGAGCTCTAATTTAGCTTAAAAAAGGGTAAAGAAAAGCTCTCTACCCTTGTAAATGCCTTTATTATTTAGTCCTAGCTGACTTTTATGCCACAGGTAGTGATCTTGTAGGTGTCAAGGTATATTTCAGACACTTACAGATAAAAACATTTGTACTGGTGACCTAGAGACTCTTCTTGTTTTATTAATGATAGCTTTTTCTACCCCACTCCCCTGTATCATTTGGTTTTTTGTCCTACTTGACCATATCCTCAGAAACCTTGTCAGTTGGTCTGATGCTCTGTCAGGGGAAAGAAAATATTTACACCCTGATTTTCTTATGCTCTTTTGTCTGTCATAACTTTGTGTCAAATTTCTTAATTTTTGAACTTGTAAGAAGAGACGTTTTTCATTCACATTTCAGAATCAACTGAGAGGCATTAATACACAACATACAAATCACCATAATTAAAATACCATGGTTCCCAATGAGTATGTACAAGAGCAAGGAGCAAAAAGTATCATTTTATAAAAGAACATTACTCAGGTTACTCCTGTTAGGACTAAAAAAAGTTCTTCCAGCACTGTGCATCAGGATGAATTGCAATCTGTGTGGAAAACTGTATGCAGGAGTTGAGCAAAGCCTGAAGCCACCTATGGCTCAGACTCATTGGCTTCAATGCTCAGCTTCTGGAATCAATGAAAAATAGTTGTATGCTAATGAAAAATATTTTACAAGGCACCCAAAGATAGATCCATCGGAGGGTTTTTAAGATATCCTCAGCTTGTTACTTAGAGTTTAAATCATCATTAACATCATAGGAAGCACATTTTATTTTTCCTGAGGAAAGTGTAACCTGAGGTACCAGAAATATCGGTGCTTAGACAGTCTCATCTATCTAGTTTTCACATGCAAGAAGGTTAAAGATATGGCCAAAGCCAGAGTGATCATTTCCACTACAAGGTTTACATGAAGAAAGAGGCTTCCTCTGTTTCTATGTTTTCATTCCACATTTTTGTTTAGAAAACTAACATGTATTAAATAACAGAAGAATCTAACTGATACACTGATATTTTCATATTTCTGTGTGAATCAGTTGGCTGGTTTAAGGCCTGGACAGTGACCTCTGGGACATAGTTTGCTGTCATGAACAGAATCTTTTTTGATGATGACAAGGGAAAGGCCATAGAGCAAAAACCATGTAGGAACGTGTTATCTTTCCGCTTTCTGTGCTTTGCTGGTCACTGGGGTAAGTGCTGCTTTCAGGGCTTTCAGCTGTAATTGGCATTCTGGTGAACACTAAATTTCTTCTTATTCTCCCTTTCACTTCTGTCTTGAAACATGCTTACTGAAGGGGAAGTAAGAACTCAATCCAAAAAAGCCTATACGGATGCATACAGAACACAGACATAAAAAATACATACTGTAAGTAAACATTTAAGATGTGATTTGGGAGAGTTTTGATGACGTAGCAGTGACAGCTGCAATTAGTCTTTTACTATTTTTTACTCTACATGCATAAGCTTTATCATTAACTGGAAATGCTTTTTAAACTCTAATATTTTAAAACCAAATTATAGGCTCTTTATTCTTAGTGTTGAATAGGAAATTACTCAGTTGAGTGATTTCACTGAATGTGCTTTTGAGAAGTAGAGGCTTGGAAACAGACTTGAGAAAATAGTAACAGACATAAAATAAATAATCATTTTCATTGTGTAATATTGATGGTTTTCAAAGGAGTTTGTTTAAAAACAGAACACTTCTTAAAAAAAATGGGTTTAGTTGAGTTTTTTGTTGTTTCTTTTTCTTTTTTTTTTTTTCAATGACTAAAAAATTACACTGAAAACAAGATAGATAATGTTCAGAGGTTGGATGGGTTTTTTGCCAACAGAAAAGGACACTTCAATGTATAGATATTATAGATATTTTTCATAAAGTGAAAAACTTTCCTATCACCAAGGAGCATGCCAAGGAGAAATAAAGCTGTGATCACGGAAACTGCAGTGCTGTAGCTCTGTGTAGTATCAAGAGGGAGAGATCTGTTTTGCACATTCATGGCAAATCTCCCCCAATACCTACGAAAAAACTTGGTTCTTTCATCAGGGGCTTAAAGAAGCAGTTGTCTTCCTGTTCTGTTGAGAGAAGTTTTATCCACCCTTAGTTGTTCAGGGAAATACATCATAGGAAAGATATTATTCACAGTTGTCCAATACTGCTATTACATTTCCGTTTTAAAATTTGTCTTTTTGTTTTCTCTGTTCATCCAGTGTTAAGAAAATATGGAACTTCAGATGTCATCTTGTCGACTCATTTGTTTCTCCTGTCTTGCTGAGCCATTTTTTATTCATAGGTAAACTTGTGAAATCATTTGCCTGAAAGAAGAGGGACAATTTTAGATTAATGTGATCATCAACTGAGAGACATAGTCCATCATGTGTCTTGACTAAATGTAGTCTCCAGAGTTTTGACTTATTTTAGATGTGTGTTTATCTTAATGCATAGTCTGAGTAAAGGATATTTGTTAAGACTTCTGTCTGGCATTTTGGATATGCCTATAGGCCCAGTAATTGAGATATGATGAGTTACCGTAGAGAAGACTATTCCCTGGAGCAAGGTTGGACAGCTGGTAAAGCAGAAGTTTAGGATACAGCATTTTTACTAATTTACAGATGTCCTTTAATACATTGGTTGCCACTTCCTTTGAAAAAAAGAAAAAAGGCAAAAAAAGGTGGAAAACTACTTCCCCCCCCCCCAGTTTTGGGGCTCCAGACTCTCAAGATTAATTTCTTACAGAAAGCAGGAGTAATTCCTTACAGAAGCAATTATACCTACCTAATAAGTCAGAGAAACTGATTACAATGTTGTAATGAGCTGAGAAATGAAGTAGTTCCAAGTATTTATTTTTTGTTAAAAACTACTGTTATTACTTTGATACTAGGATCAACTGGGACAAGGGATGTAAGAAAGGTGAGAGAGTGGATGCTGGTAGCTGAATGGGGCCAGCAGCTACTGGGCTTGCTCAAATGGAACTAAGAAGGAATTCTTTTTGCCACCAATATTTTATTTTAGAAAAATGTTTCTGGCCTAGCTGTTACCATGAGAGCTGTACAGCTTCATGTACACACACCCTTTGATGGAATTGAGAAAATGAGCACTCATACCTTAGGAGAGATTTTACAATCACTATGAATAACTGTTATTTAAAAGATTCTCTACGACAAGAATTTTTATTACTGTCTGTTTCTTCTCATAAGACCTGAAGTGAACTTAAGTGTATTTTATCCTAATATACTCTGTGAATTTTAATAGATGAGATTTGATTTCACCACCCCTTTGTTTTTATTTAGAAATATTATACATGCAACTATAAAGCAATGAGAAAAATAAATTGCTGAAAAGCTTGAAGTGACATTTGATTTGAGACCCTACATAATGCTTTATTCTTCTTTGTTTTGTTTCTGACTGAACTGGTGTGAAAAGTGGATTCAAATTTTCTTGTTTTGATAGCTTGAATATGGTTTTACTGATGTAAGGCAACCAGTGATGCTGCTTCCCCTACAAAAAATCCAACAATGCCCCCCCAGAAAACCCCAAAACACAACACCAAATCAAACAAACAAACAAAAGCTCCATAACACAACAACCACCTGAAAAAAAAGGCAATCAAAAAACCAAACAACCTTTCAGTAGCCCTCTCTATAGCATTGTCTCTCCTGGTGTAAGAGATGGGATAGCGATGAACAGGGTGGCTTGAGTGCTGAAAGAGGGTGCGGGAAGCTTTCTGGGCTGTCTGTAGGCATTAAACTAAGCTCTGCTCTGTTGGACAGGTCTGCTGGGAGTGGGCAGGATGTCTGCCTTTCCACTGGCTGCAGGCTCACGTGATAGTGGCAGCACAGCCCTTGTTCCTGGGGCTGCCTTCACAGGTGGTAGGAGGGTTTGTCTTTGAAGTCCCTACACTGTGCTGGTATTTTTTGCTGTTCACAAGAGGAAGGGGAGCAGTACAATCCATGCTCTACTGAAGATGAGTCTCATTTTTCTCGCTTCTCTCTTTCTGCCCACAGTTTACCAAGCTGCTTTGACCCAGTCCAGTGTTTAATAAACTGTAATGGGATGGATCTTCTTAGTCTGACTTTGCTTTTGTCAGTTCTTCGAAGTGTTTACTTGGGAAATTATCTCCTCTAACAAAGTCCTTAGATCAGAAAGTGTCTACAGACAACTGCTGAGGCCAGACTGTCCTGGAGCCTCATGGGGATCCAATCCCTAGCTGTCTAGCTGCTCTTTATTTTGACCATAGGAAAAAATTCTGGGAAGTTAAGACCTTGTTTAAATGAAAACATGGTTAACACATTACTGCTCAATGGAAATTGTATCTGAAGGTCTGTGCTTTTCTGCAGTCATTCAGACTCTCATAGCGTCAAATAATTTGTATAATGAAACTTGTACCTATTGAAGGAGCAGATTAATTATTTCCAGAACCCAGATGACAAACGATCCCTGCTGTAGACTCTTTTTGACTGCATTCTTTCTGTAGTGGATAAACAGTAGAAAAAGAAATTGGAATAATTTCTAAACCACCCTTTCTCTCTAAAGAGAATTTGGGAAGAGTACGGGCAAGTAAAAGATGTGAGTTTATGACCAAGAAATGTGGAACCATGTTCTGTTAATGCATGTTTATCTGGGCTTTTTGTTGTGGCTGGAAGGCAGTGAATGTGTAGGTACTTCCTTGCAATTTACCTTGTGACAAAGCTGGTGGAAAATAGTTGGAAAAAATCAGGAATCTGCAGCTAGTTCCTTGTTTTGAAGGTGTATTTAACAGTCATACCCAGTGTTGTGACAACTTCAGATACTGAAGTAGCACATCTGACAAAAGAGTGGTATGGAATGACAGTCCTTGATGATTAGGTATGAATGCAGGTAAGGACTGGAATAAAAGAGGTCTATTCTTGCCGGAGAAGTGTTCTATGCATCTTTAAAAATTGCATCCATAGCATATTCACTGTATTTTCTTAATCTATGCCAATTTATCCTCCTTAAAATCTTATTTTTAAATTAATCTCTTTTGACCTGTAATTGAATAGTCTTTAAATGGATACATGAACCTTTCAGTGCCCAGGAAAACATAAAATAAACTTAAATCTTGTAGATAACACCCGTCTGGAAAACAGGAGAAGACTGTCATGCACTGCATCTGGAATGACCTGTTCCCTCAAATTTGTACGTGGAACAGAATATAAATCAAAGCTATACAGAATTTTCCAGCACAGCCAAACCAAAGAACCCATAACATGAAAGCTATCTGAAGTCATCATGAGGTGTTAAAACCAAAGATTTTATAGAAGAATATGTTGGTAAAACAAATGGAGAGTTAAGTATCAAAAAGTTGCAAGAACTTGAATGTTTTTTGGGCCTAATTTGCTTGCAGTTTCAGTGACTGAGCTATAATTTCTTGTTTAGTGGAATGACCTAAGAAAGGAAGAGGATTGTAAATACAGCTTGAAAAATCTCTTTCCAGTAACAATATTGCCTTGTCAAGCAGTAAGACTGTATTTATCATACTCTCTCCTTAGAAATATTATCAAGGTGCTGAAAGGTACTGACTTAAAATTTTGCAGAAACAGACTTGACTACCATTCTAATTAGGATGAGTCGTGGCTATTTTGTGAATAGGGAAAATTACTGAAAATTTTTTTCAATTGGAAATTAATTTTTTAAAAAACACAGTTGTTTCTTTGAAGCTTGTCTTTATTTTGTAGAGAAGAAACTTGTTGATATAACGTACATTTGCTACTTTTTGTTTTGTCAGCTTAAGTTGTCAACAGCTGTACCATCTGAGTGAAGCATGGTATTTGTGATTATTATTAATGTTTTTCAAAAAATAAACAAGGAAAGATACGCAGATCGGTTTTGCTTTTTTACTTTGTGCCACAGGAGGAAATTTTCATTAGGTAATGGAAACATTTTGAGCCTATTTTTTTCAGGTAATTTAGTAAACATTTAGGGTTCTCATCCCATTAGAAACTGAAAGACAATAATGAAATGTAATGTGACAGCTTAATGAAGCAGTATCTACTTAACTTCACCTGCTAATCATTTCTTTCCCCATAAAAACATCGGTAAGTCTCAGACTTCATTTCATTCACTCTTTGACAGCAAGCTTTATTCATGTGTTCATTCAGTTGGGAAGAATTGGTTCAAAATGTCAGAGAAAAAGAATTAAGTATTATTTATGCTATATACTAATGATGTTTTTTAGGACAAATACATGGCAGAAGGCTTTGCTTATTTTTTCTTTTTTAAGCTTTTTACTAACAGAGTTTGAGCATCAGAACGACAAGCTTTTTTGGTGTGCTTCACGTGAAGTTTGTAACAGGAATTAATTCCTGGCTTTTATTTCTTTTGAGGTAGACTTGTGTTGACATTGATCTTGGAATTTGGGGGTGGTGGTAGTGTTTGTTTTGGCTTTTGTTTATTTGTGGTTTTTTGTTTGTTTTTTTAAATGGGTGGTGTAATCAAAAGTCTGTAAAATAGTAGTTATGATTTCTGAATTATATTATTAATTTTTTCACTCTGCAGTAGAAAAACCATTAGTTTTCAAGCGTGTTCCGTAATGTTATCAGTCTTGGGACTCTCTACCTATTGATAAAACATGAGGTTTGTGTTTGATTTCCAGATACTTAATACTTAGTTGGAATGTAACACACTGTAGGCAGCAAGCAAAGCATATGTTCCTGTACCTTTCTTGCACAATATGACTTCTACAGTGTCTGGAGGTGATTAAGAATATGGAAAACATGAATATGACCACATCTGCCTTTCTAACCAAATTCTCCTATGGGGTTTGAAATTCCAGTGTTCTGAGCTCCTTAGAAACCCTTTCAGTAACTGAAGGATTTTTTTCAGAGCAGTATTTAATGGGTTGTGTTTAAAGAAAACGTTATGTATTGTGGCAAAACAGAAGGGAAATTGTTTCTCAGTCATCAGCTACAGGAACACTTCATGCTTGCTTTCTCAGTAAAATCACTTGTGATTTTAACTGCAGTTTTCCTTTAAACATATACAAGCAGTTGCTTTTTTTGTTTTCTTTTTCTTTCATATTTTTTGTTTCTTTTTCAAAGGCCTAAGATTAAATAATTTCTAAAATCCAGCTTCTCTTCATTTGCCTAATGAAAATTAATCTGTGACACTTGAGTCAAGTGGAAGGTTAACTTCCACCATAGGGTTAACTACACTATCAGACGGTGTTACAGTGATTAAATACTACAGGAGGCTCCTTCTATTTCTGCTCTGAAGTAGGTGTGCAAAATAAAGAGGTCAAGTTCTACTTTAATTTAGGGGTTTTATTTCCTAATTATCATATGTGCTCCTGAATGGATGGATGTGCTGCAAATATAAGGTGTTTACATTACATCCGTCCTGAATGGCCAGATATTCTCTTGGTATAATAGCTGTTCATGGAGAAAATCTACAGCTTGTTTTTCACGAGTCTGTGTACACTGATAGGTCTGCCTTGGAAGGCTGATGTTCTGCCCTGTCACAAAATTGGCAGTCAAGTTCCAACATGGAATTCTACTATTTTCTACCATTTTTTTGCTATTAATGTTATCTAGATTTCTTTTGACTTTCAGTGAAAAATACGTAGCAAAATTAGCTTATATCAGAAAACTCAAAGAAAGAATGGCCCCTTGAGGTATTGTGGATTTTCTCTGTGGACTCAGCTCTAGGGTTTCACTGGATGACAGAGCACATTGTCCCCCACAGAACACCTTACAGGTACAGTGGGTAAGAGATTAATACAGAACTTTTATGATTCTTCTGAATGCCAAGGTACTGGTATAAATTCAAGAGTGAACTGATTTTTCTTGGGGTATAGTTTAATGGTATTAACACTAAATGTATTATTTTGAATTAATTTCCTTATGCTGGTGTATAAAGGAAAGCTATGTGAAACTATATATCTCTCAAACTTTATTAGAAGGGTCTGGATGTGCCCTGATAACATTCTTCTTCAATGTAAGTGAGACTGGAGCTCCTGAGACTATTATTAGTCTTTAGTAATAGTTCTTCTAAAGAGTTTGTTGAAGGAAACAATACATATTTTAATAGTACAAAAGGGATAGGTTTCATGTCATTTATTTTAGAAAGTTGTAGCAACTTCAGCATACATTTTCAATAAGGTGAGACACAAAGAGCTGCTGGTTATAAATTTCTCACTGGGGAGAGAAAAGAAAACTCTATCAGTAGCTCAGTCAGCCTAGTGTGTATGCAGGGAAGGCCCAGGAGAAGCAGAAAAAGACATCCAGATGTCAGCTTGCTGGGGAAATTTTTATCCATTTCTGTTCAGATTTTGTGATGCTTTGTGGGAGAATTATAAACATATGGAATAAATTATGGGGAAGTTATTTTGAAGCTAAAAGCTTAAATGAATTCAAAAGACACCTAGATTTCTTTTTAGAGAAAGGGATATTGTGATAAAACAGGATGGCTGCATTAATACCATCCTAAAGTAAGGAGATACTGAGTGCCAGGTGGCATATTAATCTTAATGTTTCTGTGGTTTTGTTTTTTTTTTTTATTTGTTCAGTTTGGTTTTGGTTTGTTTGGTTTTGGTTTTGATTTTTTCTTTGCTTGGTTACTTATGTCCTGAAGTATCCGTCTCCAGCCTGGTTCTAGGGAAATGAAATTAAGGGATGGGTATTTTAGTGCTGTTGGTTTGGTAACAACTGTACTGTTATGGACAAGAGAATAGAGAACATTTCACTACTAGTTCACATTTTTATGGTCTGTTGAGATGACATGAGCTGTGATATTAGTTTCAAAATATGACAAAACTGGCAAGTTAACTGAGGCTAAGGTTATTGTCCTTAGGCAACTGAAAGGCATTGCCCTTCACAAATAGAATACCATTCCACATTAGTCACAGTGGTATGAGGAAGATTGTGCTGTATGGGGTAGCTAACTAAAATGTTCAGTATGGTGATTAATTTATTACTCAAGGAGACAGTAGGGCAACATTTTAAAAGCTGTACTCAATGTTATTTTGTTCCATTTCAAAGACTGTCTACTCACATATTCCGTATCTTTGACATATTCACATATAAAGCTATTTTGGTCTGATTCTGTTCTGTTGAATATAATTAAAATAAGCTATCCTATAAAAGTAATTTGCTCCTGTCTGAGATCATCCAAGACTTGTGTCTCAATTATACATTTCTATAAATGTGATGTGGTACAAATGAGGTAAAATGAAGTATTCTCCTTTCCTGCTTAGGGACCAACTCTCCGGGGGACTAGGTTTCCTGACTTAATTTTCAATAAAATTGTAGGGAACTTAGTTTGGAATCAGGCCTTCCCAGTCCTATGCTCACTGCGGAATCAAAGAATTGATTTAGCTGTAGCGAAGGAAAAAAGCTCCCTCACTTAGAGTGTCACAACTATACAACATTTTGTACTGTGAGTCTCAGATAAAACTTGTAGGAAAACAGTGCTCTTTTGAACTACCACAAGGGTAATTAAAATCCAAACAGTTCATTATTGCTCCAGTGTCTCAGATTTTATTTTGGTTTCTACCAAAAGCTCCTCTTGAATTGCAGTATTTACATTCAGAGCCTTTGCTCACAAATGAAGACTCCCCGTAGTAGGTGATCATATACTTGTCTGTGCTTTTACACTGGAAAGTATGAAATAAAAGCCTTAGTACAAATAAATGCACTTAGTATGTATTGTAAAGTCAAGAAATTTATGTTTATGCTTAAGTACTATAAGATCTCACTGTGGAATTGCTTTGAAACAGTGTGAAAAAAACTTTATGCTCATGT
This sequence comes from Myiotriccus ornatus, assembly GCA_036023395.1. Taxonomy (NCBI): domain Eukaryota; kingdom Metazoa; phylum Chordata; class Aves; order Passeriformes; family Tyrannidae; genus Myiotriccus; species Myiotriccus ornatus. Next base: position 25,963,465 of record JAYRBT010000139.1, on the reverse strand, counting down.
GGACTACTGTATCTGGCCTCTTCTCCTGTCTGTTCTTCCTCCCTTCAGTCTCATACCCTCCAAGGGCCTTGCATAGTTGCTTTCTTTGTGTGTAATTTGGCCCTTGAGCTTTATTATTTTAAATTATTCTTCACTTACATAAGTAAAAATCTGGAATTCCACCTCCAGCTGTTTTAGATCAAGAATGAGAGATAGAAATAACTTCCTACAGTTCAAGGGTGATAGTGTGAGATCTGGACATAGAGCTTGGTGGTAGTGGAAAATAGCCAGCGTTTCACTGCCTTGTGAGCTGAAGCATCTAATAGTAACTAGAGGGGGAAAGTAAGTTAGGTGTCAGAATGTGTTTAATATTTCTTTTTGCTGTTTGTTACTCAGGCAGCAATAAAAGATGTAGTCTCACAAGGTAGTAGGAGAATCAGGAGTGATCTTTGGTATTTGTTGACTAAAGAAGATGGGATTTTAATGAAGACATCTCCCTAGAAGGAGACACTAGTTATGTGGCTCGTACTCAAAGGAGTTCAGAAGAGCTTTGTTAATTGTTTGAATGCTCTTCAGGCCAGATTTGAATCAGTATTTTAAGTCATTATTACCTTTCTGTCATTGTTAAAGCACTCTAAACTTCCTGATGAAATTACTCATTTAGTCAAGGTGCTTAGAGGCTGCCTGTAGCCTGCTAAGGTCATTTATGCAGCCCATGCTGGCATCATCTTTGGGGATGCTGTAGGCACACAATCTGATAACTTGAAGTGGGAGGGTCAGATTCCCTCTCTTTTCCCCGGAGGAGGTGGCAGCTGGGAGAAGGTTGCCAAAGGTCCAGTTGATTCGCTTCTCAACCCACTGAAATAAAAGCCTGAGGTGCCTGTGGGAAGGTGAGTCTATAGGAGAGAACGGGTGGAGGGCAAGAGCAGGCGGTTGCTGCCGTGCCTGCTCAGCTAGGGGGGCTCAGATCTGCTGCTCCAACGCGATGCAGCTTCGGAGCGTGCACTCAGGAGGCACCTGCTGAGGTGAGCACAGGCACAGCAGCGCTGACAGTGGGCAGTGTGGCAGGCTCTGCCCAGCAGAAGGATTGTAGCATCTCCAAAATGTGAAGACCTTGTGAATCTCAACGGCAGTGCTGTACATGTTAACAAATTGCTGTGGCAAATTCTAGAAATTAGTGTTCTAAGGAGATTTCTAGTATCAATCATGATTTTTCAGTGTCTGATTTCTTCACTGGTGGTTTAAACCAAGCAGTTTTATTTATGTTGTTTTATTTCCCACGTTGATGCATCAGAGTCCATGGAATGGGTCAGGTTTTGCCACAGCATGTGTTTGAACAGTCTCTGACTGTTGCCTCTGCTGCATAAACCTTGCGCCTTGACTATTGATATGGTTTCTGCACGTGTATCTTCTTCCAAACCCATTGAGGAATACATTCAGTGCAAGTAGCTCGTTGTGCAGCTGCAGTGCAAGCTTCAAATTGAGCTCAGGGTGGTGAGAGCCCCAGGCAAGAGTGTATTTGCATAACAAAGGGCACTGGGACCTGGGGCTGGACATTCAGAGACAGTGGGAGCCAGGACCCCAAACTGTCAGCGGCTTAGACAGAGTATAAAAGCCCAAGCGTTCCTTTGTGGTCCCTCCTCTGAGACACCCAGCTCAAGCTGTTATTTTGTTATTTATTTATTGCACCAAGCAGTGTCTGAGGCTCTTCTGTGGGAAAACCAGCTCAGGTGGTGTGACTGTGACTGTCAGAGTGACTCCTGGATGGTTGGACAGGGAAGTTGCCTTTGGAAACCTGCTCTGTGTGCTTATTATTCCTAGTCATAAGACTAATGTGCACATGCAAGGAGCTTAAAACATTTTGTGAAAGCTGAAAATGTAAAATACATGCCTTTTGGGAGACAGAGGTTTGGATTGTGAGTGCACTGAGGTACTGTGCATGCAGGAAAACATCACACGTAAGAGAAGGCAGCGAGTGAGACCCCAAAGGAAGGTGTAGATCTCTGTTAGCGTTTCTGCCTCTCTCAGAGCTAAGGACAAGTTAGGCACCCTACAGTAGAACTTGTGTCCTCATCCTTCTTTCTACTTTTGTAATGGTTTAAGTACAAAATGTCAGCGCTATACAGGCTTGGCCCAGGGAGAAGGCAGAGGTTGAGGTCGTACCTCATTATTAGTTTTCTTGCAGAATTGAACTCCTTTGCTGTTAAGTATCTGAGCAAGTAACAGTCCCAACCTCCCCTTAATCAATTAATCCATTTTATTTTTTTTCCCTGTAAAATAAACCAGATGGCTTGATTCCCAGTTACTTGGCTTTGATCATTAAACTGTATGCCTTTTCTGACATACAAGTCTGAGTACCCTGTGGTAGGGAAGCCAAGTAGTTCAATGGAGCTGTGTGTTTTCTTCAAGTCTCTGTTAAGTTGTGGCATAAAACACAGCTTATTTTGAAGAGGGGAAAAAATATGTTTCTCCTTCACAGCGATGAATGGAATTGAGCACAGGCTTTGCTTCCAAAAACACTCCTGCTGTACTTCATACTTTTGATGTTTTCACATGGAGCTTCCTAAATTTCTCTCTCACTGTACATATAAAACAATATGTGTGATATTGAAATGTGGCTATTGTCTTTACTGAAGACTACTAGCATGACTGCCTTAATGAAAGGATTGAACTACACTAACTTTGCATGAAAAACATGTTCCCGTTCCTTTATTTAATGGGTATATATGTAACACTAAAACATTGCATCTCTCTGTCTAGACATCAAAATACTGGATTTGGACACCTCATGCTAACACTGAATTTCTAGAATGAGCTCAGCATTGCCTATCTAATAAGTTGATAATCTCTTTTTCTGTACAGTTTACCTTTCCCAACCAGGGAGTAAGAGCTTTTGTGCTCAAAGTGAAACTGCTTTCCTGCTGCCTGCCTACCTTCCCCCAGAAAGGGAAAGTATTGTCAGTAGAGCAGCCTGTTACATAATACCCTGCAGACAAAATACTGGAGGCGGCACGCTGTTCAGTAATCTGACATGTTCCTTTGCCAAACAGTGATTTCCATGAAGAAACTTGTTGGCGTAAGGAATTTGATGCATCATGTCACATTATCCCTGTCTCTCCCTCCCTGTATGTATTACATTTCTTACAAACAGGTGAAGTGATCTGAGCGAGATTAGCCTGTGTTACAAGTTTGCTAAACAAAGAACTGGAAGCAACAGGAGTGCTTTCAAGTGGTGGTGATGACGGCTGGTGTAAATTTGGGATCAAAGCTAGTCTCATGCTAAAAAAATGTTTAATTATTATTCTGAAAGAGAGAGAAATGGAAAAGAATGCCTATACTGGCATGCCCAAGGTAACTGGATTCAAGCATACTTGCTTGCACATTAGGAAGTATTTTACTAGGTTAGAGCAAAGCAGGTGGTGGTTCCCCATGTCTTTTAAGTCATTACCTTTGGATGTGTGGGCTTTGACAATGTATTTTGAGAGAAAGCACTGGCAAAAGGTGATACATTTCAGCAGCAGCTAGGTCTCTGAAGACTGTGGGCATCGTAATGTTCCTTTCATTTCCTATGGTCGTCCCCTGTGTTAAACCAGCACATTCCACTGCAGCTAGCAGGTACCACTTTCTCTGTGAACAGACAGATACTCAGTTGCTTGTGTCTTGCAAAGCAAATGTCAGCTGTAAAGCAATGAACAGCAGTGCATCTGCTTTAATAAAAGCAGCATGCTGGAATTTTTTTCAGGAAGTACATGATTTTGATGAAGGTTTATAAACTACTGTCTGAAGCAATGAAGGCCTTGGTGTACAGTCTGCCATAGAGTGATGCAGTAGGACTGCATGGAGGAGGTCTTCAGAAAGTCAGTAGACCATCTGTCCCACTGTGGATGTTATTTTCTCATTGTTTCAAATGAATTTCATTTATTGCTTTAAGTATGGCATTTCTTATTCACTTAGGATAATATAGTACCTATTTAGGAGGTTCACATGCCAGCAGCAGCCCTGTGATCAGAAATAGCTCATGCTGTGAAGTATTGCTACTGTGGTGGTAAATTCCTGTGCAAAACTGCCAATAGTATGAATAGCAATGAATATCTTATGTAAAGCCTAAGAAAACCTAGAAAGGAGGTGATGCCGTAACTCACCAGTAAGTTATTCTCCCTATATATTAAAGTAAAATGAGAGAATTTCTGTTTAAAGTAATTAGATCAGGAAAACAAGCGCTTGTCCTCAGAAAACAAACTAGCTAAGAGACTTCTGAAGAGAAACGTAAAACTTCTTTCTACCTTGGCCTCTTCCCTTACTGCACAACAACTAGTGTCCATCGTATTTACCTATCAGCCACTCTAACCTTTATGTCATCAAAACATGACACAGTTTTTTATATTTTCCTTTTAGATGTTGAGCTCTTATCAGGCAAGAGTTGATTTCCTCTTCTTAGGCAATATTTTGGCTTCCTTCAGCAGAGAATCATCCACCATTGCAATGCTGGATGCCCTTTCTCAGGCTTAAGCTGTGTGAACAGTGCGAGTCCCACCTTTACGCCTTGATCTGCTCAGGGCTTTGTCATGCTCAAAACCCTCTGTTTCGTGTGGTGTTTACCTTGAGTACAGGTTCTGTTCTTAGCCAGGTCAAAGGATTTTAGTAATATTAACTTAAAGAATTCTCTTTTATTTTGTGGGAGTTACTTTGTTGCTTTTGTATGCTTGATGCAACCTGTTTTGTTTTTTTTAATGAGTCTTTACCTAATGTAAAATTGTTTCAGAAATTCTCCAAGTTATTAATAGAGAAAATCTGCAAAGCCTAGAATTAAAATATTGTTAGATTTTTTTTCTTTTACCGTTTTACCTGATTCTCTGCATACAACCAATATAAAACCAACCTGAGTAGCATTTATTTTTTTATCTCTTCCCTGAGAGGTCTTGAATTGTGAAAGGTCTCTTGACAATTTTAAGTTAGTCCTTGGTTTTGTCTAGTTTGTTCACCTGACTTTATAGATGATCCACTAAATTATTTTTGGTTATTTTTTGTGTGGATCGAATTAATACTTCAAAGCTTGCTTTCCCTTGTGGCTTACTGGCAAATTAAGTATCACAATATGCATTCAGAGTAAGAATTAATATTTCTGTCTGACTAATCTCCGAACTCTCAAAGCTTTTCAAACAGATGGCATGAAATGTATTGCCAAAGCCCATGCATTACTGCTGTGTGATGTAAATTATTTAACTGAACTTTGACAACCTGCTAACCAAACCAGAAACCTTACATCATGCACTAGGTACGTATATGGATTAAAATAAACTCTTCTGTAAGTAGTAATAAATGAAAAATGATTCCCATATATGTAGAAGGGAAAACTGTAAAAATATACTGCTAATATCATTTAGAAACCAGACAATCAATTGCTATTAATGTACCATATTGAATATAAATGGTCCAACCTCAGGCAACCTGCTTAGTGGATGAGGGAAAGGCTGTGGTTGTGTCTGTCCAGACTTCAGTAAAGCCTGGAACACCACTTCCCATCACATTCTTCTGAAGAAGCTGGCAGCTGATAGCTTGGATAGGTGTACTCTTCATTGGGTTAAAAACTGGCTGGATGACCGTGCCCAGAGAGTGGTGGTGAATGGAGTTGAACGCTGGTGACTGGTCACTAGTGAGATACCCCAGCACTCAGTATGGAGGCCAGTCCTGTTTAATATATTTATTGATGGTGATTTGGATAAGGGGATTGAGTGGACCCTCAGTCAGTTCGCAGAGGACTTCAGAGGATTACCTGGAAGGAGGTTGTATCAAGATGGGGGTTGGTCTCTTTTCGCAGAATCACAGAATGGTTGGAACTGGAAGGGACTTCTGGAGATCATCTAGTCCAATCCTCCTGCTAAAGGAGGTTCACCTAGAGCAGGTTGCACAGGATTGTGTGTAGGTGGGTTTTGAGTATTTACAGGGAAGGAGACTGCACAACTTTTGCCACTCAACCTCTACTTTTCCCAAGGAAACAGTGGTAGGATGAGAGGAAGTGGCATTAAGTTGAATGAGGGGAGGTTTAGATTAGATATTCGAATAAATTTCTTACCCCAAAAGGTTGTCAGGCATTGGAAGAGGCTGCCCAGGGAAGTGATTGAGCCACCACCATTGGAGGTATAGATGTGGCACTTAGGGACAGGGTTCAATGTTGGACTTGCCAGTATTGGGTTAGTGGATGGACTCGATCTCAGAGATCTTTTCCAACCTAAATGGCTTTATTATTCTAAGTCGATGTTACCTCTGTAGGGGGCCCTTTCTAAAGATCTTTAAATGAGGCATGATATTGTCTGTCACTTATGTAATCTGCTTGGTTTGTGTTTATGTATTAAGCAGTCAACAGTACAATAAGAGTATATTCCTGTAAGGTGGGAGGTAACTGTGTTGGTTTGTTCCATAACTGACCCTACAATGAACAGTTCAGAAAAAGTGGTGAATATAAGTTATGGGGTGCCTCTGTGTGTATGGCAAGATACAGTTTTTATGCATTGAGTGGACAATTGCTGAACATACAGACTCAAGCCTGTTCACTGAACAGTTTGGTTGAAATAGCTGTTTCTTTACTTCTTGACAGGTAAGGTAATAAAACCTGAGAACATGATACATGAATCCTACTATGAAGTATAAATACATGAATTGGAGCTGGACTTTTTATAACCTTTGTATAATTGCTTTCACAACCAGAAAAGCTTTTAATTCATATTACTCAGTGAAGACAAATATCGCAGACATCTATCCTGTATTGGATGCTGTGGTTTGCCTTTACACAGAGCTGTAATTTGTTTTGAAAATTCTTCCCTTTCTATAGCTATGGTGCTTCACCTCTAGGCATGCTGTTCTGCCTTGTTTTCTTCCAACAGTGGAACCTTGTAACATTTTCAGCTCAATACCTGACTTCAGCTACGCTAGCAGGTAAAGCTGAAACTGATAAAGGAGGAGAAATGTAACAGCAATCACAGTGTTGACACAAAATAAATGAAGGGCATGGTTCTCTAGAAACTGGAGTCAAGAAATAGCAAGAGAATTAGAAAACAGTGGGACTATCCAGTCTGCAGAGCTACCCTGAGACTATTTCTCCTAAAACTAATTGGACAGATGAGCACTGGTTTCCAGCCACATTCATGAGGATTTTTTGAATGCTTAAAATACTATTACGAAGGAAACTAATCTGGAAACATAAATATTTTATGAAATAAAAATAAAAGAATAAAATGCAGGTTCAAAAAAGAACTTGCCAGAATCCCTGAGATACGAGTCAGGCTGTATCTAAAGCAGTATGAATTTTTCTTTAAGGTGGGAATTAACTTATCTTTTCTTCTGTTGTCCTTGCCTGAGAGATATTTACAAAGTATTTAAAAGATAAATAGACCAAATGCAAAGAAATAGTTTTTAAAATCCATCTGTAATGTGTTCTTATGCTGTAGGATGAAAGAGGATAAAACTTAGATTCTACCAGACTTTCTGACTGTGCAGCTTTGTTCTATCCAAATAATGTTAGGTATAGGTATTTCAAAGCATAAAATGTGTAAATGCTCCATAGCCTTTCCCTTGAAACTCCTCTTTAGCCAGTGGGTCTACAAACCTGTTACAGAGTCTCTAAGATTTGAGCATTAAAATGCAAATATTTAATTTTTTAAATTATTTGGTGCTTCTCTGTAATGTTACATCCAAGAAATGGTGAATACTTTTTCAGAATCAGCACCTTGGAGAATCTGACATATACAGTGCTGAAGCTAAACTGATTTTCATGGAGAAATGAGTTTGATACCATAGTAAGTTTTCAAGTTAAGCACATGTGCATGGCTACAATGGAATGCTGTCAAAGAACAGCTAGGGACGTCTGTTGTCCCTGGACAAAAAAGTGACCCAAAATACAGAATGTGTTTGGTTGCTTAGCATGCATCACCTTCTTTCCAATTTTTTTTGGTGGGTTTTATTTTTTCTCTTTTAATTTAGTCTCTACTGCTGTATCACTATAAGTAAATCATTCCTTACAGAGGAAGAGAGAGAAGGCATGCTGATTGAGGCCTGAATCCATTTCTCTTAAAATGCAGTATAAAGTAGATTCTCTGGAGAAATTTCTTATGTTATTGTGAAGCTTCTAGAACTCATAAAATAGCTCTAATAGCTCTAGGTTCCCAAAATAGCTCTGCTGTGAGACTCCAAGGTATCTGTTTGTTTTGTGGGCTAGGTGCCAGGTTATTTCTGCATAGAAACACATTTGAAGAATAACTTCACAGACTTTCTTAGCCCTCACAGGACATTCTGTGTAAACAGTCTGCTCTCTCTCCATGTTTGTTAAAAATGCTTTTGATTGACAAGGAAATTATACGGTAAATTTAGCGGAAGTAATTTACTTTTTATAAAAAGAAATGATCATGTATTTCTTAAAGGAGAAGACTGTTCAAGTACAGAGAGAGCTTATCATTTTCCATAACTTGGATTTCCATCTCTTTCCCAGTAATGACACTTCAGGGGTTCTGCCCACTTTTGTGCTGGGGAGGCTAGTTAGTACATTGTTGTACAGATGCTTGACTGCGCTTCATTGAAGCTTTGGTTTGTCAGTCTGCTGACTTATCTGCAAGTTGCATAAAAATAAGATTACATGTGCTAGTTGGGTTGATTGGCAGCGGTGTGTGGGACTGTCTAAGCATCAGGAAGGATGGATGTCACTCCCTAGCAAAGACCTGGGTGGCAGGTTTTATTGGGGAAAGACCTTAGGTTTTATTGGGGGAAAAAAAAAAGCTTGTCAAGGCTGGCTTTAGTCATAGTTTTGAGGAGATACTTCTGAGTAACAAATGGAAAGTTATGTATTATGTGGGTTTTGAATAAGACTGTAACATAATGTTGATTTCAGTTTTTAGCATTTTTCACTGCTAGTCATCTCTGGCACATCTTTAGAAATTGACCCTTTTTTAATATAGGTTATTTCCCAGGAAAGATAAAATTGCTTATTCTAAAAACCCTTTATCTGAATAAGTAGTTTCTTGTTCTGATTGCAGTGCACTTTGTCAGCTTTTTTTTTTTTTTTAATCACATGGGGAAATCTTGTTAATACTAAAGAAATGTTTGTAATAAATAGAAAAATCTGAAAAGAGTGTGGAAATTTGTTTCTCAGAAGAGCATAGCCTTTACAATCTGAAAACTGCTGTTTATTGGATCCTCTACTGACTGTGGAACCATTTTCTGAGAGCTTCCCTCCTGGGGACTGACTGTCAGGTGTGGCAAAGCACTGAAAGGGAAATCTCTCAAAGTGAGGAGGCAGCAAAGGTGGTGGAATAAGTGGTGTTTAATTGCCCTAAAGCAAATAAGAAGAGATTTGGTACTTTATAAGGTCCCTACACCTTCGCATTTGCAACAGAAGTACGTTTTGTGCAGTGGCCTTTGCCCATGCTGTATGTACAATAGTGATTGGCACTGAGTGCATATGAAGAAAGATTCATATAGTTATGGTTGTCAAAACTCAAAAAGTTCCACCTGGGATTTGCAGACCCTGCTTCAACTGTGACACAGCTAGTGAATAATATGTCAGAAGTTGTTGAGGATATATCTCCCATGTGAATGGGGACTTTTTTGTCAAAAATCCACTATATACTATTTTATTGCTTCATGTGAAGACTAAGTTTTGCACCAGTACCTCAGTGCCTTATGCCTTTGCTTTTACCCATTGAGCAGGCTGATGCTTTTACATATTTTGTATGATTAGTTTCTGGGAGAAGTGTCTGTAAAAAATTTTCTGTAATGATACCATGAAAGAAGAACTTAGTCAAAGAATGGGATGACATCAAGGTAGGATTTTTTTAAAAGTAGTGAAAGAAACAATGAGCTGTGAAGATATGAGGAAGGGAATGCAGTGGCAGTTGACCACCTAAATTGGGAAAGTCCAATCCTGGTTTTAAAAATTTAGCTAGTTGCCCTGGATAACCAAGTTCACCTCTCCATAAGTGTTGGTGTTGAATTATAATGAAGTATATAATTGACCTTATTCCATGCAGTCATCAAATCCTTTCATTCCAGCAAATTCAGTAAACCCCTTACCCTGGTGAAAAACAGAATATCATTAGCAATAAGAGCTTTTTGTCACCTTTTTTTTTTTTTTTTTTTTTTTTTTTTTTTGGTCTGGAATGGGAAAGGAATTGAGGTCCACACTATGGAAATCTGCACTGTAAATTTTATAAAGGAATGTTATGCATGACATGAAAATATCTGAAAACAGTGTGGAAATCTGGATTACTGTATTATTAAAAAAATATTTAGAACTTGGGATATAGTAATATGTAAAAGGAGAGTCATAAAATGAAAAAGGTATGTTTTCATAAAATGTGGTACTTTGTTGTGTGTTTTTTAAAAATTCTCTAGGTATGGAAGTTTTGGGTTTAATGCTTTTATTCTAGTATAAATCACCTTCTAATCAAGTAGTTTGCCAAATATAGTTATGTTTCCATAACTGCATGGATGTGTGCCTAATCTCTTCTTCACATTTGACTCCTGATTTTTACAGAAGTTGACATCAAGAGGTTTTTTTGAAGTACAGGAATGTAACTGATATCAGATTTCCTCTTTATACTCTCTTGACATCCAGGTGAAGGGTCTATGTCAGTAAGTAATAATTCGAGACACTATGTTCTTTGGTCTATATTTGGGCACCTAAATAAATACCATGTCTCTCCATACCATGAGGTGTTCATTAGCTTTCAGTGTTTCTGTTAACAGGTGTTCAGATTTGAGGCTTGTTTCTGATCCAAGATGTTCACAGTAGAGTGTAGTCCTTGGAAAATCTTTTACTCCACTTCCTACATGCAAGCCCAGGGTCAGACTATTCAATGTAAGTGTTGAAATGCATCGACCTGTTAAGAGATTGTAACTAATCCAACTTCATCAATTTCTGAAGAATGAAACTGGTTAAATGAGTGGTTTAGCTAAACAATTGCCATTTGTTACAAAAGATGCAGTATTTTGCTACACATTATACTTAGGCTGTAAAAAGTTGACCCAGTTGGCCCTACAATAATTTGTTGACCTCAGGAAGGACATGAAAGCTCTTCATGTGGTTCTGAGGCTCTTGTAAATACACATTGCAATTGATGAATTCTTTTTTCTGCCCTCAACATTGACAAATTAGGAAATGATTCTACACACTGGGCAGTGCATTTATAAAAGGTATTTATATTCTTGGGTTTTTTTTGTGTTGTGCGTTTTTTTGTTTGTTGTTGTTGTTTGGGTTTTTTTTGGCTGGTATGTGTGTTTATCCTTACAAAGGATTCTCCAAGAATACCATAAGCGTTGTTTTTCCTGAGTTTAGGAAGTCCTGTTCTGTGTCCATCTGCATCCTTTTACCTTCATCACCAGTACTTCATTCTCAACTCAAAATAAGCACTCATTTGAGTGCTGTTAGTTTTATAAGCTCAGATGATGTTGATTGAGAAAATAAGCTTTCAAGTATAATTTCAATCTATCGTATTCTTCTGGACATTCAAACTAAAGTGTTAGTATTTTAATTGAAAGTGACAAGGAAAGTATTTCTTTGTAACACAAATAAATTACCGCTATGGTAACACAGCACACTAGAGATGAAGGAAAGTGTTTGCTTACATTTCAGTAGTTGGAAGGTTGTAGTGGGTTGACCCTGGCTGGATGCCAGGTACCCACTAAAGCCACTCTCTCACTCCCCTCTGCAATTGGACAGAGGAGAGAAAAAAATCCATGAATTGAGAGTTGGGAGAGGTCACTTAGTGATTACCTTCATGGGAAAAACAGACTCAAAGGGGGGATATTACTTAAACTTATTACTAACAGGATCATAGCAAAAGAGTGAGAAGTAAAATAATCTTAAAAAGGCCTTCCCCCCACCCATCCTTCCTTCTGTGCCCTCCTAACCCCTAGTGGTGCAGGGGGATGGGGAATGGGGGTTATAGTCAGTTGTTGTTTCTGCTGCTGCTCAGGGAAGAGGAGTCCTTCCCCTGATCCCCTGGGGCCCCTACCATGGGAGACAGTCCTTGATGGACCTCTCCGGCATGAGTCCATCCCATGGGCAACAATTCTTCATGAAACTACTGTCCCGTGGGTCACTCCTCCATGGGGTGCAGTCCTTCACCAATGAGCTGTACCAGTGTGGGTCTCCCACAGGGGCCACAAGTCCTACCCGGGAAAAACCTGTTCCAGCGTGGGCTCCTCTTTCCATGGGGTGCAGGTCCCTGGCAGGACCCTGCTCCATCTTGGGCCTCCCACAGGGCCACAGCCTCCTTCAGATGTCCACCTGCTCCAGCACGGGCTCCTCCATGGGCTGCAGGGGGGTCTCTGTACCCCGATGGTCCCCCATGGGCTGCAGGGGCACAGCTGCCCCACCATGGTCTGCATCACGGGCTGCAGGGCAACCTCAGCTCCAGTGCCTGGAGCACCTCCTGCCCCTCCTTCTGCACTGACCTTGGTGTCCA
>JAYRBT010000139.1:25934913-25950931 GCA_036023395.1 Myiotriccus ornatus | reverse complement strand
ACCTTGGTGTCCACATTATTGTTCCCGTGTTCTCACTCTGCTGTTCCCTGGCTGGAATTCTTTCTGCACAATAACTTCCAGTTCTAAAATATGTTATCACAGAGGCATTGCTGTCATTCCTGATTGGCTCGGCCTTGGCCAGGGGCAGGAAGTCCATCCTGGAGGCGGCTGGCATTGGCTCCACCAGACAGGGGAAGCTTCTAGCAGCTTCTAACAGAAGCCACCCCTGTAGCCCCCCCTACTACCAAAACCCAGCCACAGAAACCCACTACAAAGTGGGTTACTATATTTTAGTGGTTGCCACATATGCCAGAAATGTACCCTTTAATTTACTCTTAAATAAACAAAGATGAGTGGGGTTTTTCCCCACCACTACTTTTCTGTAATTTCTGATGAACATAGCTAAGTTTGGATGATGGACGTGTTCCTTGCTGGGGTAATCAATAAAAAATTAAAAAGTGGGGGAAGAATATGGAAAAGAAATAAAGTAAATCTGTTAGTTAGGAAGCCGTTTGAAGATTAAAGCTGCAGATTAAACATTAATGAATAAATTATCAAAGGCTTTATCAAATGACTAAACCTTGGAAAAAGCTTGACAACACTTCTATGTCTGTTTTCCTTGTCTGTTTAGAATGCTTGCTTTATATAACTGCAGAAAGGCTTTCTTGTTCAAGAGAAATCATTTAGTTTAAGAACATTCTTTTTCCACAAGTGATTTCTGTCATTTAAAGGAAATTTCTGTTTTAAAGAGCATACACGTGGCATGTTTTCAGATGTGAGGCACAGAACTTTGCATTTTCTGTAAGATTTTTTGCTATTAGCCTTTCCAAAAGAAAACATGATGTTTGTGTGTTACATTGCAAATTTAATCTGTTTTGGTTTTTCATGAGGTAATTTAAATACTATTTTTTTCTTTCCTTTTTTTTTTTTTCCTGGTTTCTTAATTCTTCTAAGAACTGTTCTGAAACAGATCTGAGTCTTCATATTACTATAGTTAGTAATGTACTGATTTACTACCCACTGAAGTAGTCATGGGAGATCAGTGAGGTGGCTGCTGGAAGAGAATCATTCCACATGTTGACATATAGTCTATAACGTATTTTTCTGTCAGGACAGTTACAGTGGATCAGTAGTGGTTCCTGTTCTGCAGACAGGCATGTATCACAAATAAGAGCCTCAGTCCTACATTTCAGACCTGTCGGATAGTGGGGGAATGGGACACTCACTCAACCAGGTGATGGGCAGTGTGTGTGGATCACAGCTCAGCTACTACATGTAGCAGTTGTTCTCAGCAGACTGCAGCTTCTGTGAGGTACCTGAAATCCATGTATTGCATTTCTCCCCTCTGACCACTCTGCCTGCCCAGGCACTCTTGCCTTAACTTTTTATTGCTCTCTACATTGGCACAGTTATATAGCCCCAGGCCAATCTTTCTGACTTCCTCCTTCCTTGAGGCTAAGTAGTGATTTTTGCTGTGGTTTCTATCACTACCCGCCTGTATGTGATATAAGAAATGTTACCTTTGTTATCCAGCACTTGCTGGATTAATCTAGTCAGTTTGAGCTGGACAGGTTTACTCAAGTCTCATTTATTTAGGCATTGCCTTGGGTGCGTTCCACCAGGTGTTGTTTTTATGTAAATGGGAAATCTGGGCAGAACATTTAATAGAGAGGCTAATGGTGGCCCCACAGTAAGGTGTGGTTTGCAGCCACCTATTTGGTAGTATAGGTGCCCTGTAGTTATGAATATGGTAATAAAGGGAGTGATCTGCATGACCCATTGGTGGTTCTCATCTCACCATCCCTTCCATTCCAACCTGTCCTTATATGGAAAGGAGCCACAGAGCTCAAGTAATTGAGTGGTTAGAAATTGGATTTTCAGAGCTGTTCTCTAGAAGCTTTTTTTTTCTCAAATGTCTGCCTGAAATATAGTACTTCTCCAGTGACTGAACAAGGTGAAAGGGTGCCTAAACAGCTATTCTTTTACTTTAAGGCTGACACTGAAAGCTAGTTTTGTGTTTTTCAGTGACTTGGATAAATTAGGAGGGGTTTTTTAGTGATTTTAAGTCTATTCCTTTTAGGTAGACAGCAAGTGTAAATTGGCTGAAGAACCTGCAGAACATGAGAGAGGAGCAGTAGCTACTGATTCAGTGGCATTTGGCTGAAATCCTTTCCAGAAAGCAAAATAGTGTATTTCAGTGCTGACCATCACTGTACTGCCAGCCTGTAAAGTCAGTTTCTCAGGCACCTTCTTACTCAATGGCAGAGACTTTGTTCATTCATTCTAAGTGTGTAATAATGATCTGAACGCCACAGGATGCCTTTTTTTCCCCCTAACCCAATATAAACGTATAATAGATAATTCTGTATAAATACTGAACTATATGATTCTATGATAAAGAAACATTTTTACATATTTCTACGATTGTCAGGTTTTTGAGACTTAGAATGATTTAGGAAACAGGTGTAGAGCTGTTTGACCTTTTTGCAGACTGTACCAATGCAGTAGGTACCAGAAATCTTGCAGATCATATTCAAGAAAACATTTTAAATTAGTGGAAAATTTCCTAGAATAAAGCTGATTTTAGAAAGAGTCAGAAATGCTGATTCAGATTCAAAGGGGAACTCTCAAAGTCATGACTGGAATTTTTTTCCTCCTGTAATGTACTGAGGGAAGAGAGAAAATTCAGCCTTTTGATTTTAGTGGGGCTCTGTATCCAGCTCTTGTGACCCTTGTCTGTAGGCCTGTATAAATGTTTTCCTTTACTTCCTTTGAGATGCTGAGGAGGCAAAGTAGAGAGGAGGGCCTCTAGGTCTTAACCACAAATCCTGTACATGACAAATGGGCAGCACTTAGGTTGTTTCCATTTAGTCTGGAGTCCTGTCCTGCACCTGTGCAAATGATAGCTTGGAAGCTGGATCCGGAGTAACACACTGGATCAGCATGTGGCAGTGGCTCAGGCTGGTATTACTCAGAAAGCATGTCTGGATGTTTTGCAACGCTTTTGTTGGAACTGATGGTTTGATTTAGAGGTATCAGTTCTAATTCTTTTCAGTGTTGAAAAGCTTTAAAAATGAGGAAGGTTTTGAGTAGTCCTGAGGGACCATATTGACTCCATGTATGTGACTCATACACTGAAAGGTTTCATAGAATTTAAGAGTAATACCCACAGCATGAATCACTAATGCCATTGCTGAGTTTCTGGGATCTAGCCATGATTCCTGCATTTCTTGAATGTTGCTACTACATCAGCTTCTCAGGACATTTTGTCCAAACACCAGGAGGTTGACAGACAGGTCCATGTTCAGCGTGCAGCATTACTTACACTCTGATGCTGTCAATGATGGAACTGTATAGCCTGGACTCAAAGCTGACTATAGGTGACAGCAGGTGTTCCATTACTCACTGTCTGATAACCCTTTTCTCGCCTCAACCCCTGCTGACCAACACAATACAGCATACTGTTCCACTGGACCTGTAATTGAATGTGTTTGTGGCACTCAGATAGTGCTCTGTGGGTGCCTGAGAAATTCTGATGGGGCTTTTTACTAGCTCCTTAAAAGATTCATGAAGATACTATGATTTTCTGTACTGTTTTGCTAAAACTGGATTCCCAAGCATGGAGCAGGAGATGAAGAACTAGTTTGCTCTCTTGATCAAATATCTCAAGCTGCTTTGCACACATCATATTTACCAGCATCATCCAGAGTGTGGGATGGTTGTACCTGAGGTCTGGAGAGGTTTTACAGCATCCTAGAATCACAAAGTAGAAATGAAATATGAATCTGGCATTGTCTTCTTTCTAGGATACTCTGGCCTCGGCGTGTTTTAACAGCACATTACATGAATGGTCTGCAATGAAGACTTTATAAAGGTAGCCCACTTAGCAATTTTTAGGGTTTGTTGGTATTGCACTCTGCAGACCTTTGCAAAGGAAGAGAAAGCATCCTCTTGTCTCACTGTGAACCTTTTCCAGGTGATTTTAATGCCTGACTGTATCCCTGTGATCAGTGTCTGTAATGGAAAGTTATCCCTTTATGACTTTTCAAACTATTGGCAGCTTCTTATGTGCTTACATTTGAAATAGCTGTTTCAAAGCTGTTTGTAGGTAGGTATATTTGTGGAAACATACATATTTTTTTCTAAAAAGATATTTATATTAAGTAATTTTGGTGGATTTTTTTTATATGACCGCTCATAATTTTATTTTTTTTTCTACAAGAATTGGTGTTTCTTCATCAAGGCACATTTGCATGTACAGCACCTAATGTGCAGTGTACATCTGGTATGGTCTCAATATTTAGGAATAGTTCCATAGTGAATCATATTTAAACAGTAGATTTTGGTTGGGGTTGGAGGCACAGAGTAAATTCTTTCTTGTTCTTTATCCAGGACTGTTTTCTAGAGTACTGATATTATATTTGCCCTATTCCTTGAACCAGACAAGATGCTGTACATTTCATAGAATCATAGAACCATTTTGGTTGAAAGGGATCTTCTGTGAGAGCAAGGAACCTTGCACTTGGCCTTGTTGAACGTCATGAGGTTCCCTTGGACCCAGTTCTCAAGTCCATCCAGGTTCCTCTAGATGGCATTTAGTCCCTCAGGTATCTCAGCTGCACCACTGAGCTTGGTGTGACCTGCAGACTTGCTGAGAGTGCACTCAATTCCACTGTCTGTGTTACTGATAGAGACATTGCAACCAGCTACTTAATGTTTAGAGTCCTTTTTTGTGTTTTATGGAGTATTACAAACCTTATTCAGAGTCTGTAAGTTCAAGTACGTAAGTGGTACCAAATGTATTGTATTTTGTTAGTGTTGCATTAATAGGAGTAAGCCTTGGGAAAACATCTTGGATCACACTGCATTCTGTGGTGGCTGAGTAAGAACACAGTATTTGGAAGCCAAAAGGCTTCTCTCCAATTGTGAATACAACTGGGAACTATCACCGAGAATTACTTTTGTGAATTGTTTTAAAATCTAAAGGTCTTTTGCCCTTGTCGATGTAATATGTGATCCTTGATCTAATAAATGAGGTGGGATCCTATTGAGGGACCTGTTAATATGCCATTCTACTTGCATGCTACTGTTGCTGTTTTGTCAAGGGGGTTGGCTGTTCATATCTTGATTTTCTCAAATAGATTGCACTGTAACAGTCTGTAAGTTTGTTAAGCACCTGTTCAGGATAAAGTGCTGGCAGAGTTCACAATAGAAATTGCTTTATAATATGACCTATGCAAAAGGCCATAGAAACACATTACAGTGCTTTGAAATTGGCACAGTCCTATGCCGTTCCAGCTTGCTTCCAAGAAAAAAATACCATTGACTCTGGCAAGATAATGTGCCCAGATATGAAATCCATCACCTTAAACAATGAGAAGCTGACATAGCATTGTAATTGTACCAGTGTGGGCATTGCGCCCAGCTGCAGATGTCTTGAGAGTTCATTGCTTTAGACAGGAATGAAATCCCAGTCTGCAAGTTTGCATGTGGCTGTTGTAGAGTTGGCATGAGCTCCTGAAGAAGAGAGCTGACTATTAAAATAGTTACGCCTCCTGTAGTGATAAGGGTAAGTCACTGATGTGAAAACATGCACAGCTATCTGGGCTGATAGGAACTATTGCTCTGGAGTAGGTGTGTTTAGATGTGGGCTTTTAAAGCTCTTGGAGTGCTTGGTATATGGTCCCTCTTAGTAGCAGGAGTTAGTTTTGAGAAGTAAGTCTTGACCTTGAAATAATGGAAGAATGTCTTTAAAAATATTTTAATATTTAAGAAAGAAAATCTGCTCTTACTGGTTGATTTTTTTTTTTTTGAGGTGTTTTTTTTGGTCAACTTTGAGGTTTTTGTTTAGATCCATTAAATACCAGTATATATTCTTAATCCTGTCATCACAGGGTTGGACTTGAAACCCATACTAGAGGCTGCTGTATTGTCTGCTGTGGTATAGTAGAAATTGTACATTTTCATTTGAGAAGTAGCCACAGTACTGTGAGGAGCTAAGCATTTTCAGGCTTGAAATATTGAGTAGTGTATTAATAGTACAAACATTCTAGATACATAGCTGTTGACCTTGCATTGACAGAAACTGTAATAAACATAGTAATGTAATATTTTCTCGTACATGGTAATCCTATTAAATAAACATTTCAGATTCAGCTGATTATGATTTGTGAATACGGAACATTTAATCTCTTCTCTAATGTAATAGTTTGGATATTAGAGGAAGCAGAGTAAATCCACACTGGAAAATAGGAAGTGGGTTAGATGCTTTTAATGTTACTTGACTAAGATTTTGCTGTAGATGGCTGATTTAAGAACTAATAGTAAATGTCCTGTCTTCACGTGCAAAGCATAGCAACTGTAAATACTGAGTGATTCATGCTTTAGTTTTAGATTCTATATTTTTCTAGTTCATGTGGTGATGATGTGATTCCAAGAGCCAAAACAAGTGAATCCTGATGGGAGGAAAATAGGAAATTAGTACACAGATATTAGAGGTACTGAAAAGTTTCAGAGTATCCACATATGCAGCAGGATTCTAAATTAAGTACCATTTCTATTGTCAGTCTCTTAGGCTTCGAAACTGGGTTTTTGTGTTGTCTGAGAAAAACTCCTTTAAGAGTTTTGGTATAATCCTTAGAATGCTTTGTTGCTATGCTGATGCAAAGATTACAAAGTAATGGTTATGTGCTTTCCAGATTTTCATTACTTTAATAAAAGGCCCCAACAAAGAACTATTAATTCCCAACACTACATGTTGTGTCCTTTTATAAAAAATTCCATTCTTCAGGCAGGTATTAACTGAAGGAAGTTTTCAACATATGCTATGACAATTAAGGTGGAAAAATTGACAGTTACTTGTGATCTTCTACAAGATGTGAACATGGGTTAAGAAGACTAACTCTTTTTGTAATTTATATACATGACAGCATCTTGAGGTTTGAAAGTTAATTATGTAAAAAAGGTGTGATGCCTGTGCACTTTACTGGTATGGGATGTGTTGAGAGTCTCATGACATGGAAAAAGTATTGATGTAACTTTGGAAGACTGGCTAGCATCTTCATTCTTTATGGAAGTGTGCTATGAAGACTGTCTTGATGTAGACCCTTAGGTCTCACGGAAAGCAAAAAAGTATCTGGAAGATGCTTCTACACTGGTTAGCAAGCAAGAATGAGGTAGTTCAGAAAAGAGACTGATCTGGAGTTGATGCTGGAGGCAGGAGGCTCTGACAACTGTTTAAATTTCAGGAGGAGGGAGGAACAGGAAAATACTTGCATCTTTACTATAATGAGAGAACACTTTGTACTCCTGCCTAGTATTTTCTATCCTGTTCTGTCTATTTGGTGCAAAACTTCTTAGTGGAGCAAAGATGCTTTCATAGTCATGACTGAAGTTTTCATCTCTCTGATGTATGAAAGACATAGTGATCAAGATTTTACATTGCATACTGAGCAAATGTCTTGTGTACCAGTGCTAATTCAGTACATCTCGATTTTCCGTATGATAGATTCTCTGTCTGGGAAACAGAACCGAGCAAACTCTTAAAATTGTTTATGCAATTCAGAAGATTCTGGAAGGTAATTTCATTAATCCCCTGCTGGTCCTGCTGTGAAAAATCTGTATTAGCCAGAGAATATAAATACATGAAGATTTCCAGAAGCTCCACGTGCCTGCAATTTTACTAGTGCTAGCAAAGTCTTTTCCATATTCAGTCTGTTTCTTCAAGCAGAAGCAATAACCTGATTTCAAATAGCTTTACCACTCTAAGCTGTTCTTCTTAACTATTTACATAGATTGCATACACTTGCATACTTTAGCATAAAAAAATTGGGATGCACACTTCCTGATTATGAAGAAGAAATACATTACTTAATAGCCATAACATCTATGGCAAAACTCTTCAGAGGCAATAAAAAGTTTTTGCTATGCATGGCAGTCTGATAAATGAGGCAACTACTTATGAGTTTGTTGTCTCAGTATTTTTTTAACATCAGAAGTATCTACTTTTACCTTACATTACTCTTCTGTGTGTTGAATGGTGAAAATTACATTATACTTCAGAACATTAGCTCTGTCTTATTTAAGATGGACAGTGTACCAGTGGCACTGATAGTAATGGTGCTACTACCAGTAACCGGCTCTTACTTAAACATTTTGTTCTCTAGATTCTCAAGTGCTTTACGGAGGAAATTGTAGTAGCCTGTGTACTTAGCATATGCAGTTTGCAATGTGGTGCTGGAAAGTTTGTGGCTTGGGAGGAGAAAGGAAGAGGGTCTTATGCTCCATCACTGAAAACCAGCCTTTATTAAATAGACTGAAAGGGAGTAGATGTTACACTAAAGGTCCTAGCTAACCTCGTATTCATTACCTTAACTGTATTTCAAAACTGGGGGAGCTGAGGCTCAATAGAGAACATGCCTTGTCTGTAGTTCATTTTAGACAAGCTTTAGGCAAGGCCAAGGAGAGTATCAGACTTAATGAATCAAATGAAATTTGGTTCAGAGACCTTCTGAACCAACTGGCAACACTTTTGTTTTCTGGCTTTTGTCTTTGTTGGGTTTTATTTTCAGAGGAAAGTTTGCTTATATCTTGTTATACATCAGAAGAGGTGAAACAGGAAAATCTTTGTGAAAGCCTGAATAATCAAAATCAGGGTTTGATCACAGGGTGTTTGTTGCATTGACTGATTGTTCCATAAGTGAAGAAACAATCTGTTTCTTTATATATTGTGATACTGAGATCTCAAAAGGTTATCTTCCTCCTCCCTTTCCCCACGAAATGATTTGTTTTAATAGATAATCACTACATGACTCAGTACATGTCTGTCAAAGTACTCCTTATGGTGAACTGAGCAAGAGTTTCAAGAGCTTAAGAGTGAATTGGCTGCCCCTATCAAACTCCTACTGAGCCTCTTAAGTGACCCTGTTGCCCCATCTCTCCTCATCCAAACAAACTTTAATGGTACGTGTCTAGCATTGCACCAGTATCTGAGTGGATGTTCTTTTGCACAGGAATTAATAAAATTTTCAAAAGGATAGATTGATAGCTAAAGATCTGCCTTTATCAAATATAAGTGAATGTTGCCCCAATTTTAAATTGTTCCTACATTTGTTACCTTTAGGTTTGCTCATGACAGTCTCTGAATCTGTCACCTAATTCAATTAAGCTTGTTTGGGCCTAGACTAGAGACTCATATTCACTAATAATGAAATTTGTGTGGGGTTTTTCCTAATTGTTTTTAATTGTTAGCTTGGGCAATGTGAATTGTTTGCTCTTGCCAACAGGTTGTGTGAGGAGTTGCAAGTAACAGGCAAAGTCCTTTGTTTCTCAGAATTTCTTACCATGTTGTAGTGAAATTGCTAAACTTCATAGTAATGTGGTTGATATGGGCTTTATGGTCTTTTATTTGTGTATGACTTGCCTGATAACCTGGTAGGCTTTTAGATTTGGCCTTTTGTGGACCCCAGAAAGGGGCTGCCTCCTCTAGGTCTGCTGAACCTTGCTTCCTTTGCTGTGTGTTTGTGCATTTAGCACTGTCTGCTTTGTGCCTGTATTTGAAAAGCCACAATAAACAGGTGACTTTCCAATGTCTTTTAAGTTTGGTTAGGCTTTTGCTGATTGCATTGACTATCACTTTAACAAGGGTTGATTTTGTAGTCTTAATTTGGCTGTGATGTTTGGGCTTTGATATTTAGCAGATGGTCATGTCCCTGTAGTAACATCTGAGAAATATTGCCAGACCCAAGCATGCTTGCTCATGAGTGACATCAAGGAGTTAGTCTGTGCCTTTATCCAGGAGAAATTATTCCAATACCCTGCTGTCTGTCTTGCCAAGTAAGTTTATATGCAAACTATAACTTGTTCCAAAGATCATTGCCAAGTTTGTATTTTGTTCAGGAACACATGAGTTCATATCACTGATTTTGGGATCTAAGTAAAGCTATAGACTTTTTTTTTTTTTCCTGCCTGAGAGATTTGCACAGATGTTTTCACAAGAAGAGCACTGGACACTTTTAGCAGGTCTGGGACCCTTGCTAGGATATAGTTTTAACTGTAAGGGGGTATGAGGATGACTCACTTCCTGATTCAGACAGTCCTTGAAGTTTAAACTTTAAAAGAAGATTCTTTGATTAATGCTAACCTTGACAGGGGTTACAAATATAACTTCCCATTATATGATGAATATGGCTTTTATCTGCCTCTAGTAAAATGCAACACTTAGTCATAGCAGAGTGCTAATGTTTAACTACTTGTAAATTCCACTCTCAGGGTATTTTAAGTACAGCACTATATAAATTTATTAACTCTAGACGGCATTTTAGATGTAATACAGAGCCTAGTGCTTCTCAACATCCCATTCTTTTGAGGCTGTGTTAAGTCATGCTGTCCAGTTTCACTAAGAAAGATGTTTGTAAAAAGTGGTTTATTCCATTTGTGACACATTGCATATGTCACATCTGGGCAGGTTAAGAAGGTAACTCTTGCTCAGACATCTGTACGAGGAACAGCCTTCCATTATGGTCAGCTCCTTGAAGGTTCCATTGTAATGCTCAGAGCTGGATTTTCTGCAGTTCTGCACACAGAACATGTCAGACTCCTTGCAGCTTGACTTGTAGGTGAGAAGCCAAGAGCTTGCTGTTTCCAAGCTTGTTATGAAATACTGTATTTCACTCCAAATGTTATTGCTACTTACTAGTTGCGAAAAGCTAAAGTTGTATTTTGTAGATGGAAGACCAAAAGCAAATTGCCCTGTTGAGAGTGAGGTGTATTTTCTTTGCAACTGGCCTACACTCATACCCATTCATGTATGGACACAGTTAGAAAAGTATCCTGCACTATCTGTGAAATTGATTAACTTGATTGACTTAAGTACCAGCTTTGACTCTGTGCTAGTAGTATGTAAAAAACATTGTTAATATCTTTACTTCATTCTTTGAAAATAGTGTGAATAAAGTTTGCACCTAATCTTCCTGCATAAATAATAACAGGTTATGTATAATCTGTGTGTTACTTATTACCTTATTTACACAGCAGCATGTTAAACTATTGTATGCTAGAGGACAGCAGTTCTGTAATATATTATGAAGAATATCCATTACATTGTTTTTGTCTTTGAAACTGTGCCAAATCTCAAGATGTTTCTTCTAAATTCAGCACTTGTCCGTGTAAAAGCCCTGTAGCTTCAGGGGAAGATTTGCCTCAGTCAAAGCTGATAAGGCTCTCTGGAGTTGCCTTAAAGTAGAAAGCTCTTTTATGTGTGTGCTTGACTCTGAGTGTATATTTGTGTGTCTGGCAGTCTAAAATGGTAGATCAACTCCATGTGCTTTGCTTGGGATGGAATTTTTTTACGTGTTTGTACTGCTAGTCCATTTTGTTTGTATAGATAAACGATGATATATATAAATTAATATGAACAGTCATTAGATTTTTGGAGTCTCTATTATGACACGAAAAAGATCTTGACAGAAGAAAAGGGCACAGGTTCCACCTGTGAAAAAACAATAATAGAGTGGCTTAAGTTCTTTAAGTTCAACATGGGGTTACAGTTGGCTGACAAAGTTACAGCGTTGGATGGTTTCCCAGCTACCGTAGATACAGCTGGTCACAGAGAAGCAGCTGAGAGCATCCATTCTCTTGTGCTCCCTTCTGCAAGTTCTCCACATGTGGGACATGTACTAAGATTTATATTTATATTAGAAAATTTTCTGACACTGAAAAACAGTTGAAAAAATATAATGAAACAAGTCACTATAGCAATATAAAAGACTTTCATCCATTAATTCTTTAATCTTACTCTGAGCCTTACCTAGTACAACTTTTGTTGGTTATCCTCTTAAATTATGAAAGAGACTTGTACAGAAAGAATAATCCAAGTTCTGGTTGTTTTGGCATCTGCTGGAGTCTTCTTTTATTGTCATTATGCACTGCACTCACATCTCAACCTAAAGTAATGTCCAGTGGATCAAAGACAAGCTGCTGTATTTCATGAGCATAGTCTCATGAGAGTGTTTAAAGCATGGGAGATTGCACTTTCTTTGAAGATTTTTTCTTTTCTGAGAAGTTTGCTTTTTGAAATAATCGAGACTTAAGGAGCAGGATGTAGCCCAGGATAATAAAAATATTTTACTGGTGTCTGTCAGGTTGAATATGTGTCTCCTTAGGAACCAGAACCTGTATCACTGCTAAAGTTCATAGGCAGCTGTAAGATATAAACCAAAATGAAGGTATTACTTCCTCTTTATTATTTTTGGTCTTTTTCAGTTGTGTACCTCCTGTGTTAATTCAGATAAAATATTTTGAAGCATTTGTGCCCAGTTTGTTGTTTTCCCCTTCTATACGTGAATGGTGCATCAATAGAGGGAATGTTTTTGTAGATTATCCAGAAAAACTGACATTTGGAGTTTGGGAATAAGGCAATCCTAGCACTATTTTTATTTATGTATTTACTTTTGCTTGTAAGCAGAAATTGTGCTGCTTTGCTGCTGTTATGCAATAGAGACTTATTGAACCCTTTAAAGCCACTTATTATTTTTTGTAATTAGAACTAACTTGTGCAGCTGTCACTAAGCTCCTCGTCAGATGATATATTTATTATGTTAGAAATGAGAGGACGCACGTGAGCAAGACTTTGAAAGGAATATGCACTGCTCAGGGTAGGGTTTTATGTTTAAATGGGTGATCAGCATGTGTGTGAGACCAAGATGATTGCAGTACCAGTGCCTGACTAGTTATGTGCTGCCTTTAATCCTGTGATATTGTATTTCATTGTCTCCCAGCACACCACTGTCACAACTGAAATAAAACCCCTCTAAATTCAATGAACACTTTAATCTGTCATCATAATCACGAACTCTTGTCAATCATGGCTTAAAAGTTAAGCGTGTGGATCAAATCTGTAGTAAGAGGAGACACCTGGACTCCACAATGTAAGTGGAGATAGTCTCGGATGCTAAATATTTGTTTCATTTGCATTGTAGAGTTTTAACTGAATACAGTGTTGATGTTGCTCCACATCTTTAAAAATCTGGAAAGGTTATTCAGTGACTTTTCAGGAGAAAGTTTTTAGAATAAAATGAAACTGATATGACAAATTATGTCATGGGAATTTTATTTGTTTATGTCAATACTTTGGATTTTAGGTTTGTTCTTGAGCTGAGAAATAAAAATAGAATATGTGGAAAAGCTGAGTACCTTCTAAAAATATGTTAAGGTCGATTACTTCAGATTTACAATAGGCACTAAAACTGAAAGAGACTGTAGTCACTCAAAAGCACTTCTATTAATTTAAACCGATACTTGTTGAAAATTGCAGCAAAAGTCCCATCCTGTGATGAGCAATCAGAGTAATCTGTATCAGTGATCCTTAGGTATTTTTACTTTCATTACTGCCAGGGAAAAATAATGTGACTGACTGTGATAAGGGTTGCGAGTAGCTGCCTCTGTTAGCATTGCCTCTCCCTTTTCATTGTGATACTCAGTTTTCAGTGGCTTACCTTTCTGCCAAAAAGCAACTGCAGTCTGTTGTTTTTTCTTTGTAAACAGGACCAGATGTTTAGGAATGAAAGTTAAAGGAGACATATCCTGGCTTTACCTTTTCTTTGTGAATTAAATCTCAACTATCCATAATTTGTAGTGAAAGATTGAAATTTAACCTTGGGTGACATCAGGTCTGTATGACCTTCTGCTGTTGTCATGTGTGGGGAAAAGATGACACTCAAATTTCATGAAGTTATATAAGCCTTGGAAAAATCATCCTTTTCATGTGCTTAACACAGCCTGGGTTTGCACTGGGCTGAGCTATCCCAGTGCAAAAGCTCCAAAGGAAAACTAACAGCCTGTGTTTTATCTCCCAAGAGTACTGAGAGTGTGTCTAATCCTGACGTGGGTGCGTGAGCAAGACTTTTCTCCAGCTGTTGCACCTAGTTACTGGGGTACTGGGCCTGGCAGCTGAGAGCTGTGTGACCACCAAGGAGAAAGAATGCATTTTAAAAAGCAAAACAAGCAAACTGAATCAGATTGATGAAATGTGAAGGGAAAGGAACATCGTGAATCTGGTGTGAAGTTATAGCAGAAGGAATAAATTGGTGTAGGACTTGTGAGGAAATGGAAAAAGCCATTTCAATTCTAACATGACGAAGGGATTTCAGCCCTGGTGTGGCCCACACATCTAAACCTGTGTTCATACCACTGTAACGTGGGAGAGGTGTCCTTTTTTCCTAGAGGAGAGAAGAGATGTACACCTTTGGTTTCTTGAGGAAGGTTTGAGGTCATAGATTTCCTCAGGTCAGAGTGAACCCTCAAGGAAAGGAATGACCAAAGTCTCTCATGCACATGCAAGGCCATGTGCTTAGATGAAAAATCACTCAGACTGAGTGTAACTCAACAAAAGTAACGTGAAAGCCACAGCCAGGATAGATGGTTGCACTGGGCTTACTGTGTGGAAGGGTACTCCAATACTGGGGTATTGACTGACACAGAAAAGTTACTCTTCTCTGTCCTGATGTATAGTGGTGTTACTGTGTAAATAGTAGAGAAAGATTGACTCATTTTTGGAAATCTTGACTGACTGTACTCGAGACCTAGCATGTTCAAAGCTCTGCATTTGAGAAAGATAATATGCTTTACTACATGGTTATGTTGTTGTCATTTGTCATTTTCCTGATGGCAGAACTTTGACACTGAGATATAATGAGATTTCCTAAAGGTGGATGCACAATTAGGTTTTGAGGATTTCTAATTCTGAGAATTTTGCTTTTATACAACTACAATTGTACTGTGTAGTTACTTAACCATCTAATATGGCTTTGTGTCCTCAAAAAGTGTCTAATTTCTTCCTAAAGTAATTTAAGCTCAGTTGAGGCTGAAGAATAATCTAATTCTAAAACCTTATTCCTTATTTCATCTACATTAATGTCTGAAAATCTTAAATGAAGTTTAAATAGTTTTTCTCAATATGACACATGCTTTTTGCATCATAGGGCTATCTATTGATGTGCCATGGTAATAATACAATGGAATGGCCAGTTGAAATGATAATACTTTCATGCCTTGCAGTATAGAATAGCTATCCCTACATGCTTCAGCTGTCCCTCAGCAATATTTGTCAGCCAGGTGATGGCAGCTATTTCAGTATTTGCAAAGATGACCGTGTGTGCATGGAGTGTTGTATGTTCATTAAAATAGTTTAGCAGTCCTACCAATAAAATTTAGTCTGTAAGAGCCAGCAAACCATTCCAGCCCAGGGTACTGGGATCTGTTTCAGACTGCTTTAGCAAAAGAGATCATAATTATATCTGGACATAAATACTGGGATCTGACGTGCATAATGTTGTTGGTTGCCTTATAAATGTGAATCTTCACCTCTGATAGTATTTTAAATGCCATCAGGACACATGTTCTCCCACAGCACTGTGGTGATGCAGTAATGTGAAAAATGCATAGTCCAATAACATACAACTTCTGCACTTTTAAATCTTCCCAAAATGAGTTCACATAAGCAGCAGTCTTTTCTATCCCAGTCCTCCTACAGAGGACAGAAAAGAAGGAGAGAAAATATTAACATGATTAAATTTTGGGATTGTAACACATCACAAGAGTCCTGTGATTCAGTAAAGTTGTGATATATGTATGAATAGGTCAGTGAAGGTCCTCCTAAAACTGCAGCTGTGGCCAAGGACATGGCCAAAGTATTAGCATACATAGGGATGAAGAATAATGCAAAATATGCTGTAGCTCTCTTAGGTAAACCAGTGGTTCCACTTTAGCTGGTCACTCCTACAGAATGTGAAAACAAAAATAATGTAAAAACACAGAGAAAAAAACTGGTGAGAGGAAGATTTGTAGACAGAACAACTTGCTCTCAGATGTATTACCTCTGTTGATAAGGTCATATGTGGTATCTGTATGTCGTGGTTTTGCTTTGGGTCAATTTACTTTTACATCCCCCACACAGTTACTATTAGTTGAGAGAAGGTTTATGCAGACAAAAGAGACTGGATTTAGGAAAATAACATGAACA
>JAYRBT010000139.1:25901425-25934813 GCA_036023395.1 Myiotriccus ornatus | reverse complement strand
AGAGGAAGATTTGTAGACAGAACAACTTGCTCTCAGATGTATTACCTCTGTTGATAAGGTCATATGTGGTATCTGTAGAAAGCAGATAACCCACCTTATGTTGTGGCACTTACAGAAGATGCATGTACCTGATATTTTATGTGGTGTTTAATGAACTAAGTCTTCAAATTGGGATGGGAACTGGTAGCGGAGCACCTGAAGGGGGAATATCCCTTAAGAGCTCAAGCATCTAGCCCCAGGGAGCAGCACCAGCGGCGTTTGCAAAGCCCTCAGATAGTTTCAACCCAAGTATCTGTGGGCTTGGTGGAGACTTCAAACACTCCCAGTGCCTGGATCTGAATAAGACCGAAAAGGTGTAAAATGCCAGAAGACTATGTCTGGGTGGAGTGCAGTGGAGGGGAGAGGAGTGGAAGTTATGCAGTGTTTAGGGAATGCTAAAAATCCAGGGTTAATGTGAACCCTTTGCTGCAACTGTTACAGAAGGAAAATATCCTTGGACTTCTATGTTATATGGAAACATAGGGGTTCAGTGGTTACTCAGAGCCG
Organism: Myiotriccus ornatus; assembly: GCA_036023395.1. Classification (NCBI taxonomy): domain Eukaryota; kingdom Metazoa; phylum Chordata; class Aves; order Passeriformes; family Tyrannidae; genus Myiotriccus; species Myiotriccus ornatus. The sequence continues at coordinate 25,934,267 of JAYRBT010000139.1, read as the reverse complement.
AGAATTGAATTTTATGTACGTATTTCTTATCAAGGCTTGTCTTCTACCTTATAGTCGAAGACATTAAGTTTTGCATAAGAAATTTTTTCCCTTTATTTCAGTGTGAGCCAGTGTGATATTAGAAGGAAAGATGAAGCAGAGTTAACTTGCAGATTTGAAGCGAGCCGTCTTCAGAGAAATTATAGAAATAAGTTCTGAGTACAGACAGTGCTTGAAAGGAGGCCCTGCTTTTGGGAAAGTACTTGAGAACCCAAGGGCTGGGGGATGCTTCTTGCCACGCTCTGCAGCAATGGCTTCTCCTATAGGAGGCACGTTGGAGTGAGAGCCTGAGACTGCGGACCAATCTCTATGTCAAGGTGGAGGCTGTTGATGAGTGTTGACCTTCACAGCTCTGTCCTGGGATTGATGCTCTTTAATATCTTTAAACAGCAAGATTGAATGCACCCTCAGCAAGTTTGCAGATGGTACAACAGACAGGATGCCGTACAGGGGGACGTAGACTGGCTGAAGAAGGGGGCCCCCAAGAGCCTCATGAGGTTCAACAAGTCCAAGTGCAATGTGCTGCACCTGGGTCAGGGCAATCCCAGACATGAGTGTAAATTGGGAGAAGAACTGAGGTCAGAGAAGGACTGCTCTCTGCAGAGAAGGGCTTGGGCTTTCTGGTAAATGAAAAGCTGGACATGAACCAAGTGTGTGCTCACAGCCCAGAGCGCCAACTGTGGTCTGGGCTGCATCACAAGAAGCTTGGCTTGCAGTGCAAGGGAGGTGGTTCTGCCCCTCTACACTGCCCTCATGAGACCCCACCTGGAGTACTGTGTCCAACTCTGGGACTCCCAGCATAAGGATGTGGACTTGTTGAAGTGAGTCCAGAGGAGAGTCACTAAGATGGTTAGAGGGCTGGAACTCCTCTCCTAAGAGGACAGGCTGAGAAGAGTTGTGGTTGTTCATCCTGGAGAAGAGAAGACTCTAGGGAGACCTCACTGTGGCCTTTCAGTACTTAAAGGGGGCTTATAAAAAAGAGGGAGAATGACTTTTTACATAGGCAGATAGTAATAGAACAAGGGGGAACAGTTTTAAAGTAAAAGACAAGAGATTTAGATTAAATGTTAGGAAAAAATTCTTTACTGTGAGGATGGTGGAACAGGATGCCCAGAAAAGCTGTGATGGATGCTTCCCTTGAAGCGTTCAAGGCCAGGCTGGATGGAGCCCTGGGCAACCTGATCTACTGTGTGGCATCCCTGCTCATGGTGGGGGGTTTGGAATCAGATGATCTTTAAGGTCCCTTCCAACCCAGGCCTTTCTGCGGTTCTGTGAATATATATATGTGTGTGGAGGTCTGACTGTTTTACAAGTGATGATACTGGGATTCTTCCTTAGTAGTATCTGGTACTAGTGAAATTATGTTAGGCTAGATATCACTAGTCAGATGGTATTTGGCATGTACAGAAATGGTACAAATAATCTGACTAAGGTCAGGTTTCTTTGCTGTGGGGATCAGACAGACTGATTTTGGCATTTTCTCAGCCAAGTTGCATAATAGCCTCTGACATGTATCCAAGCCCTGCAATGCAATGTTGTTTCATGGTGAGCCAAATAGATGATGTACTGTGTGAGAAACAATGGATGCTATTTTTCCAGCTGAGGTTCAAAATGAGATAGACAATTTTATGAGGTAGGAAATTCAGGCAGGCTGTCCCAGACAGACAGGAGTACAGAGCAGAAGACTGACATGCCAGGTGGAATGGTTGTGCAGAGTGGGAGAAAAGAAGAGTCCAAGTGTTACACGAGTTAAAAAATCTGAGAAAAAAGGAAGAGCAGAAAAGGCTGATGAAGTAGCCTTGAATAGATCCATGCAGCCTAAGAACATGCTCAGTTTTGGAGATGGAAATCTTCCCATTCTTCCCTAACTGGGATGGATTTGATGCAATGCTAAGAGAAGGATGGATGTACCTGTTGAATCTCATGTTGCCCAGACAGCCATCCACTGGGTAAGTGCTCAGCCCATCAGGATGTTTCAGTGTGTTTATTGAAGCTGGTGACCATCCCAGCAGGAGGAGGCTAGCAGGATGGGGCACTTAGTCGTGCAGCATTAACTGGAGTCACAGGCTGCTCTGCTCGTGGCATCCATATTTCCCAGGAGGAGGTGTTAGGTTCAAAGGCTGCCACTCTGCTCTGCTGTCCACCTGCAGTGTCACTTGGTGCTCCTGCAGCTGTAAAGCAGAGAGGTGTCAGTTTGCTGGGGGAGCGCTCTTCTCCCCGTGATCAGCGAGGGGTTGTCTCTTTTCAGCACTGTGCTGCAAGTCCTGCCCGAATTTCTTTGACAAGGAGAAATGCAAAGTGGGATAAAATGTTGGCAGCTGGATTGTATTTTGGAAGTGGAAAGGAGAGAGTTGGATCCATTGACAGCTTGGGGTGATGGATCTTGAAATGCAACCAGTAACAGTTATTTTACTAATGTTGGAGTTGAATCAGAAAAGATAGTTTGGGAGGCTTGGTTGGTATAGTTCTGCAGACTTCCAGATATTTTAATCACATTATTACAGCAAGGTTGGCAGTTTTATGCCCGATAATATTGAAGTATTTCTACTATATACAGCTGCTCAGGATTTACTCTCAGAATGTAATTGGGTCAGTTCATTTTTCTGACTTGACAGGCAAAATCTTATGTTGCTGTAAACTTTATGTGAAATGGACGTCCTTTGAAATAGCCAGGAAAATACTGTTCTTCTTGTGTACACATAAAATGCTTGTTACCTTTAACAGCAGCTGTATGTGTGTGTCAAACTGTGAGCAATCAGTAAAACAGGAAACAGGATTCTGAGCTCTTATTCTTAGGTTGGTGCATAGTGTGCCATAGGAGCTTTTACTTGTGGTGACAGTGAATAGCTTTCGGGGTTTGGTATAACCCAAGATGGGTAAATCCTTTTCCTTTGACTTGATAATGCCACTGTAATTCTTTCCAAAATTAGGACAAACTTGACTTTCTAGATAAGCTTATGACCAAACAGCAAAGCATTTGATAGAGTGACTCCGGGTCTCATCCACTAAATGTGGTGGATTTTACGCATTTTTTTTCAGTCTGCTGCTCTGAAATGTAGAATTTGTTTGCTGTAAATATACCAGTACAAAGAACAAGGTGAATATGGGTGAATACAGAATACAGGATTTTTTGTCCATTTTGTGTGGGGTGGGAGGATTTCTTTCTGTTTATTTGTGGGGTTTACCAGTCCCTTGTGGACAGTTTGCCAGTCTCTTATGGTAGGTAGGAAGGGCAAAACTTTTTGAGCAGTTCTTTGCTTAAGAAGATAAATTCAGATAAGTAATTGACTTTTAGTTTCGATCGACTTTTAATTTCTTTCAGTTCCAAAACTCCCTTCATAGATATGAAATAGCGCTGGAATTAATTTTTCAAACACTTGAATGAAAAAAAAATCCTTTTTAAGCTTTCTGTTCATAAAACTTAGATTCATAACTGGTTTTGGGAGAAACAAATTATCTCAAATATTTTGAAACTAAACAAAGTTAAAAATTAAAACCAGCTGATCTGGCATTTTACTCCCTACCTGTAGGTAAAGGTAGTGATCTTAGGAAAACAATGTGCTGGCAGAGCTGGCTACTATAAACTAGCTTGTGCTTCTTGCTCAGTACCATTAGTCTTTGCTAACCCAGCTTACTGCACTGAGATTCAAACGTCTATTTTTCAAAGTTTTATATTTTTAATATGAAAATTATTCAAATTAAAATACTCTGGATTAAATTCAATTTGGCATGGACATTTCTGATACTATTAATGAGAGATTTTTTTTACCCCAGGCAAGAAAGTTCATAATAGTTGTGTCATATGTTGAGTATTTTGTGCAAGCTGTAAAAATCACTGGACTTCATGTAAGCTGACATTGTCCATAGTTTAACTTTATTCACTGCTCCTTTGGCTGTGATGAGTCTCCACCACATCCTCCAATTAGTGCAAAGTTATAAAATTACAGACAGATGGAAAATTAATATTTATAGAAAAATGCCCAGGGTTTTGATAATTTGAAACTCTCAGAGCTACAGATGATGTTAGAAGTTAAGATTTAGAGAAAGCAGCCTGTTCAGAAAAATATGAAAGCTCACGTACTTTCTGAAGTAGTAGGTCATCTAGTGATGACCATAAATGTCAGTGTTAGTGTTTCTGTGAATTAAAACCATCTGTGATTAACTGTTTAAAATGAATTAGTTTGTGTTAGTGAAAAGTAAATAATTAGATAAATATGTAGAAATTATTCCCTCAGACGCATCAAAACCTTGTAGAAGTTTGCAAGATCCATCTCTCAGCATTCTTATGAGTTTTGCAAATGCCACCATCTTGACAGAGACTTGGATAGTGCAGAAATCAAAACAGCTTTTAATGAGAGGGAGCCACATCACTTGGTGGCCCTTAAATGCTGCTGATCTGATGGTCAGGGATGGTAGCATGATTTGATTAATGCTCTAAGGCCAGAATAATTTTCCTAACCTCAGTGATGTGGTTACATTGGAAATACAATAATTACAATAATTTTTTCTGATGATTCACACATCTAAATCTGATAATCTTAGACTAATGGATTAGGAGGGATCATGACTTGGTGTCTGAGGAGAGAGCTGAACTGGAGTCTGTTCTTTGCCGTCACTGTACACAGCTACTAAACTAGCAGCTTAGTGCTCTATGAAAGTCTGGTTTGCTGGACAAATTCCATTCCTTCCTAAAATTCATAGATTGAAATGACCCTCGTGTTTTTCTCTCAGTGACTTTGATGCCTTTTGCTGGTCTGTAGCTGAAGTTTTTTAGTTTCAAAGTTCTGTTCTTTTCTCAAAAGGAAACTTGGTAGTAGAGCTGTTTGTGTGTGTGCATGGGCACACTTATAGCACAGATAAATTTTAATAAAATAAAATATTACCACCCTGTTTAGCAGTATACTTTTGCTATATGGTGAATGACATGTCATTACTGGGAGAAGAATCTTTTAAGTTTCTCCTGCGCATCCATGTTTCCAATGAGCCCAAATTGCTGCACAGCCATGTTGTAAGCTTAGGGACAGCCCAGGAAATCTCCACAGAGGACCACTGAAGGGCTGTGTGCATGCAGAAGGACTCTAAAAAGTTTCAGTATTAGTTTGGGGGGGAGGTGAGGGGGAGAAGAGGTGTGTATAGGAACTTACTATGGTTGTAACATGCCATTTCCTGTGTAAGAAGTTTCCATAGCTATCTTGCAGAGGATGGAGTGTTTCAGGAGGAAGCTGCAGGGTTCTCCCCACACAGAAGTGACACTTTTGCTATTTTTCATAATACCAAAATATTCTTGTCTTGTTAGGTATGGTTTTGATTATGAATAACCTATGCCATTCTTGGTTTGTAAAGTATTGTCTTAAACTTGTGTTGCATTATGCCACTACTGTAATTACTAAAACAGAAGAAAAAAAGAAGGATTTTAGTGAGACTTATAATGCTCTGATAGGAATAAACCTCTCTACTTTCAGGACAAGAGCTGCTTTTCTTTTTTCTTTTTTTTTTTCTTTTTTTCCCTTTTTCTTTTTTTTCCTTTTTCTACTTTCTTTTTTCTTTTTTCCTTTTTTCTTTTTCCTTTTCATTTTTTTTCTTTCTTCCTTCTACCTTCTTTCTTTCTTTTTAAATCAACAATATTTTATTTGTCTGGAAAACAGATGCTGTTTCCTATATATATTGAAATTGTGTCACTAATGTTGCTTTTCAATATCTTAATCTTTTAAGACAGATTGCTGCAAATATATAATGCAAAACTATTTAAAAGCTTTGGAACAGTAGTTCAGATGATTTTTAAAGTTTAAAGTGTCAGACAGTTGCTTAACTATTTGCAAAAAATCACCTGTGCATCTAATATCTATTACAAACGGTGAGATACAGCCACAGCAGAGGTACTTGTGCTCCTGCACGCGTCGCTGCTTTTGGAAACTCCACCCGTGTGCTTGCCTCTCTTCAGCAGCTTTGAGGGTACCACCTGTGGTTCTCTTTTCAGAGCAGCCGCTTTTCAGTGCTCTGTGTCATCCCTGCAGCTGCTGCTTCTCCTCCAAGCTATACAAGGAGAAGTGCAAGTGTACTTTCCTTGTGTTTTCAGGAACAGTATGTCAAGGAAGAGGGGGAAAACGTCTGCAGTCTGACATCTGGTGTCTGCAGGTTTAGAAAATGATACTGAAGGCAGAAATGAGGGACAAAAAGGATTTTTCCTGTTCTTCAGAGTTGGCAGCAGATACTGATTGCAGTATGTAGATGTTTCTGGAGAAAGGGCAATGAGAAGTAAAGATGTCTTAGCAAAAAGCATACAGTGACTAGGCCATTGTGTTATGGCTAACAGGTATAAACTGGAGGCAAAGCACCTTACACTGTGTCTGGCAACACATACACTATTGTTGAATGTTGCTTTCTTCATCTGTTGCATGTTTTCGGGTAGAGGCTGAAAGCATTTTCCAGGGTATTTGCACTTATAAATGAATTCTAATCTTTGGGCTAAATATGGGAACAGCTGAATAAAGCTTAATGTCCCATGGTATATTTGGTTTAAAATGGTTGAAGGAGTGGTGCAGCAATTCTAAGGAATACCAAGACTTTTTTGAGAAAAGAAAAGGGACAATTTGTTCTCTGGAATTCATGGTGGAAAGCACATGAATTGATGGGCTTCAGTGTAGCGCAAGTTGGACATGAAAAATGTTTCACTTGTCAGAACAGTGAAATACTTGGGGGCGGGATGCCTGTGGAAGTTGCAGTAGTAATTTAGATGTGGTTAGCTTTTTCCAAGAGAAAGTGGGATGAACTGGATGACCTCCAAGGTTTCTCTTAGCTTTTTTTCAGAGAGGGTGTACTGGGTAACATAGCTGTCAAATTTATCTGCAACTTCCTAAATCTTATTTGGGTTATGTTTTACCCCTGCTCGGCCAAAGTCTCTGAACTTCATGTAATACATCACTGTGTACCCTTACATCCAAAAAAATTGTATTCTTCATGTAATTGCAAGGAAAAAAGTTACGATTCACAATCTTCTTTTTAGGTCCTCCGGGGAAAAGAGGTAAGCGGGGAAGAAGAGGAGAGACAGGTAAGTTTTCAATTTAATGAGATCCCTTGTTATGTGATGTCTATGCTTTTGTGAGGATGCATATGCAGCATGCCTTCGTTTTTAGTTGTATTGCATGTGTGCTCTGAAGGAGAATTCTGAAACTTCTCTGTTAAAAAATTGTGACTCTTGGCATACTTTTCTAGCCTTGGGCATCATTAATTTTTAGGCACACTTCATAATACTCAGCGTAGTATCTTTGGTAACACATTTGTAATTGTCAAACCATTTAAGTGTCTTCTCACACTTGCACATGTTAGAATAACTCCATGTAAGTCAGTAGCTGGAGTACCGTGTCAATGTTATATTGGGCCTCCTTGGTTTGAGGTGAACAATTTTATAAGAAAATGAAGGAAATAAAATTCCTTATGTCAAGAATATCGGTACGTAGGGAAATAATATCATAAGTAGACTGTATGAGAGAAGTTGTTTTCTCAAAATGAATAGCACTGAAGTTCTAAGAGAAATAAGAAAAAATATTTGTTGTTTTGGTACCCTGGACCATGGAGGTTGCTGTTGATAGAATCCTGCTGGTGGTGTGTAGCTTGAAATTTCATTTGACACAAAGTTGGGAGATGCTAAGGACCTCTTCCTGCTGACATCCACAGGAATTGAAACTGTTGATTACCTTGCAGGATTGAATTTTTCGTCAAGGTGAATGTTCTGGAGGTGATGCAGTAGAAAATGAGCATTTCTACTCTCTCGTCTAATCTGCCAGCTAGGAAAATCTTCCAATCAACTTGTAAATCTTCTGTAGCCTATCTTATCTATGTACATGGTAATTTATCTGGCTCTTAAAAACTATTTCTGTATCTCCCTGAATCACAAAACTGAAGCCAATCCCTGCTAAAGGTTGATAGAAATCACCTTGGTGTTTCCAATCAGTGTTGGCTTAGTATTTAGTTCAAAGAGGCTATGATGCAGAAGGAAATTCTGTGGTTCAAGATTGAGTTACAAATGATCCTGGCAGTTACTTTGTGGGATACTCATCAATTCATTTTACATCTCAAATAAACACATATTAAACTATTAATAAAGGAAATTGATCTCTCTCATTTAAAAACAGACCTGCACCTTAAAATGCTGTTTAAGAATGTTTGCCAGGATAAAGAAATTACCTTAGTTGCTGGACAATAAAAATTACATTGTTAAAACCAAAAGGCTGTCAATATTAAAAACAATCTCAAAGTACAGCTGCTGCTGTTTTGTACTCCTTTTGCACTTCACTTTATTCAGAAATTAGAGAGAGGCATAAAAGCTTAATGAAATGCCATTGATTTGGGAGCTGCAGCTGCTCAACTTAATAAGACTGAAATAGTAGGTTTGATTTGTGGCCCTTTGATAATGTTTCCAAGAACTGCTATGCAAAAGTCTTTGAGGTCTAAATAATTGAAAAAATGTGCAAATATCACTTCACTAAGTGTGACATTTTAATGGGGACCATTTTATATGCGTGCCTTGAGAGAGAAAGGCGATGAAAACAAAGATCAGCACTGTCAGGTGGCCACTGAAACCTCCCCTCACAGGCAAAATTGGAAGGCTGGAAGATGCTGGTACACATAGGTCTTAACAAGATTCCCAGGTTAATTGCCAGGGGTACTTTGGGCAATTTTGCAGCCAAGCTGTGATCAAATGCCAGCTGTGTGGTTGACTGAAACTGGTGATGTGGTTACATATGCTTTATGTGGAGTCTGACAAAATGAGTTGTAGTCTGTGGCTGGTATTTTTGGACTGGCATGAAATTGCATGGAAATGGATGGAGAAGCTATTTTCATAAGATTGCATGACTGTAATTGAAGAATTGGTAAGGTAAGCGCATGCATTTAAGCAGTAGTCATATTTACAAGTTTCAGAGCACAACCAAAGCTAAAGATTACTTGAATAGGAAGATGTGCACACTGTATTAGCAGTGCTGCTCACTGACAATCTTGAGGCCTTGTTCTTGACCTCGTACATATGTGTCTTTCCTTAATAGCTTCGTAAGCTTACGTGTTCTTTTTTCTCTTTTTTTTTTACCCTGTTTCCCTCTTCCCCACCCCACAGGACCTCCTGTAAGTACAGTGCAACGTTGTTGGTTCTTCCAGAATCAGGGAGAAATCTGTTAGATCCTGTTAAGTTGTCACCGTGACATATGATGATATATGATAATGTATAATCAAGAGGGAATTTTGACTTTTATATGAATACAGTATCTTGGAGCTGAATAATTTAATCAGAAAGTTCCTTAAGGAAAAAAATCTCTAAAACAATTAAGCTTTATATTCAGCACTCCAGATAACCATTTGGATCACAAGTCCACGTAAGTATGTTATGTTTATTTTGCTTGTGGCTTGATAACAGATATTTTACCATGGTATAAAAATGTGTGCATATCCTAAGTCCAGACCGGACTACCCACTTTTGCTGGGCGGTAACTTCCTCTGCATTTATCACAAAGTCTTGAGGTACAAGCTCCCTGTTCTTTTGTAGGTATGCAGGTTGTCCAGCTCATTTCATTGTATTTGCTACTGCAGCCAGTAAGTGCTTGAGTAAAATTAATATTAAATAGTACTATTCAGTTTAGTAAGTTGGCTGAATCTTGTGCTAATCCTCCTTGTAAGAAAACAGCTTCTTTATTCTGAAGTTTTTTGGTTGTTTTGATTTTTGCTTGTGTACAATAATACAATAATAATACAATACGTTTGTATTTGTCATGCCATCCGTGCGCATCATATGATGGAAGAGTGTGACCATTGAAACAGTAATTCTTCTACAGTTTGCAGACTTCTATGGTTTGGTTTTTTTTGAGATGTTGTATTTCCACAAAAATTTCAAGACCATGTTACCATATGCTACATGTGTGTTTAAGAATAGTGAATTAATATGTTGAATCCCTGCTGTGACCTAATGGTTTCACTGTAAACTGTATAAACTGAGCAGTGATATTACTTATCCTTGTAAGATTTTGACCATGTGCTCAGCAATTTATGGTGACAAATTCATTTAACAAGCTATCAATGAAAAGCCAGACTTAATGCATAAACATGCTGTTTATTTCGAAGAAACACTGGTTTTTCCCAATTTCTTTTGCAGTCATCCTGTGAAACACCAAGAGCAAACATAAATCATGATACGAGCTATCTTCCTGTAGCAAGGCAACATGGCTAGAGTTCACGGTGTGCCTCACTGTGAATGTCTTTAACTTCAGCTCCCCACTGTTTCAGTATAGATACTTTAAAAAAAAAGAAGAAAAAAAGAAAAAAGGCAAAAACCTCACAAAAAAGTCCAACTTGTGGCCATAGTCACACAAACGTGAAATAGCTTCCAAAACTTAATAATTTTAGAACCGTCTGGCTTTAAATTTCAAGTTTCATACTCAAAACTTAGAAGAGTTCATCTTTCTGACTGGCAGTAAGGTGTTGTTACAAGGTATTAAAAATGTAATATCTTCCAAATTCCCTTTTATATTTACACAGACGCTGGCTAGGGGCAACTGTTGTGAACATAGTTATTATTTTCACCAGGGAGACTGTGGTACTAGTTTTCATTTAAAATATAAAATATTTGTGCATCCCACATAACACTGTGTGGGGTTAGGTGTAAGTTTTATTTCAAGGGCTCCTGCAATACTCTGTTTATTTTCCTTGTACCTGACTACTGAGTGTCACATGCAATAACACTCAAAGGCTGAGGATTTCAATTTTTTTTTTTTTTTTATCTTTTAGAGCAATCTCAAATTTCTTCTTTGGCACCTGTGTTCTAGTGGAATTGAATACTTCACTACCTAAGCGCTAAACCTTGAGTGGTTTTTTTTCTTTTAACCACAAGTTTCAGTCTATATGGATAGCTCTCTTCTTAAAAAATGGAATTTCAGTGAACGTCAGAAGTAGTCAGTAGCCTTTTAAGAGAGTTTATTTAAATTAAAACAGAATTTTCATTACCAAAACCTCATTTCTTCACTGTGTAGTACCTATCTCATATTTATTGGTTTGAAATATCGTCACATATAAAAAAACAAGCAATATGCAAATTATAGTTTACTAGTAATGTACTCTGCATGTTTGTTATGTCATATGTCATGACTGTGTTGTTAATGTTTGTCATACCATTTCATCTCATTCAACCAGGGTCTACCAGGGCGAAATGGCTATCCGGTAACTCATTATATATTTATGATAGCAATTTTTGATTACTCTAAAATTCTGTTGTTATATTTTGGTTTTTCCTTATTACTGTCAAAAGGACCTTTTTTTTTTGGTTTTTTTTTGTTGTTGTTGTTGTTGTTGTGTTTTTTTTTTGTTGTTGTTGTTGTTGTTTTTTTGTTTCTGTCTCAGATGCCTCAAAAATGTACGAATTTCCTTTAAAAGCAAGCAAAATAAAAAAAACTTAGATGAATTTTTGAAAACAGCCAGACTATTTACAATGCAAAAGGAAATGCACTGATGATTTGACATTGTACATATTTTGTGCTGAGTTTCTGCATTCTTGCATACAAAATAAATTTTTTACTGTAACTCAAAAAAGAAATTATTAAGATACTGCATCTCAGTTTTCCATATTAGAAATCTGTACAGTTGCCATATAGAACCTCTGAGTACTTTCTTTTAATTCTGTCCTGTTTGTCCTGACTGCTTTGTTCAATGCCTTTTGAACAGAGTAAAATGCTATGGCAGAGATCCTAGCAGCTGGCTGCTTTGGCTGTACAGAGTAATTTTCTGATAATGGATGCAATTCATTTTTCTGTCAGTTTCATTCATGTCTTCAGGATTTATTGCCTGAAAAATATATGAAATAATGCATCTTTCTAAAATCTGTTAACATGATATTTCTTTCAAGAAGTCAGGTAAGCTGTCTGCAGTGTCCCATGCAAGGAAAGACATATATGCCTGCCGTCCCATGGGTATTAGAAGCCAACTGACTAAATGTGTTAGTGGATACATTTCAGAAACAATATATTGTGACTGTAGAATGTCCAATCTAAACTTACCCTCTTTTAGTTTAAAGTCATTGCCCCTTGTCTTGTCACTACAGACCGCATTAAAGTCTCCCTGAAGCCTTCTCTTCTCCAGGCTCAACAACCCCAGACAGACTCTCTCAAGTGTGTCTGCATAGGAGAGCTGCTTCATCCCTCTCATCATCTTCGTGGTCCTCCTCTGGACCTTCTCCAACAGGTCCATGTGTTCCTTACGCTGGAGGCCCCAGAGCTGGACACAGTACTGCAGATGGGGTATCATGAGAGTGAAGCAGAGAGAAATGTGTGCTGGCCACACTTACTTATAAACAGCCTATTTCAGTGCCTTTATCTGGGCATATGCTGTGGTTATAGAGTAGTGTTACCAATGGATCATCATCCAGTGTCCGTCTTCACTATTACAAGTAGTTAGTAGACAGCTGGTGAGGAACTGATCATTAGTATCAAGAAACCTGCTTGGATGTTCTGTAACCATTATCAGGTTTCCAAGTACACATTCCAGTTTCTCTTAGAGTGCCTGATCTGTGTAGGTGAGTGCATAAGTTTGTTTTCTTGAAGAGTTTTGTTGTGATAGGAATAAAGATTCTTCAAAGCCATGTTACTGAAATTGCTGGGTCTGATACTGGTATTGTTATGGGCAGCCTTTCATCTGAATGCATTTCTCTGCACGTGTGCAGTCATCCACGTGTGCACAAGCAGATGTGAGCCTTCAGCAGTGCTTAGCACTTGATTGAGTGCTGCTTCTTTCTGCTTGAAAATGACTGGGAATAAAATTTGGCTTTGCTTCTTGAAAGTTTTCACATGGCTGGATGTTTTGATCTTTTCAGTTACAGTCATATCCTCCTGCTTTGAATGGGAACTACGTAACTGCAAGTGCAGTGCACTTTAAAAGTACTTATACAGCCCTGTAGAGCTCTATGAAAAGGCTATTAGTGTTTAAAGTTGTTTCTGCAGAGTCCTCCTTAACTGCTGTAGAAACCTTAGTGCTTTAATCTTTATTGGATTTTATAGGATATTCTGTGAGGATAGTGAGGTATGTCTGCCACATATTACCTAAAAAAACCTCTTCTTGATAGGCCAAAACCTCGTGTTGTGATCTCACAAGAGCAAGCGGCTGTTTTCTTCCAAGACTTAACTTTTCACTGCCTGTGTTCATTCTAATTTTAGAGTTATCTTAAGAACTAATAAAAATAACAGTAAAAGGAATTACAGTGAGGAATCTAAGTTCCCAGCAAGATATGGTATCAAAAATCAAGAAAATAAACTGGATTTACTGCTAATGACTACCACAGTTAGAAAGAGGCTTATAAGACCATGATTAATAATAATAATCACTGGTTATTATTTAAGGCACCATGAACACTAGAAAAAGTGTACACTGGTACAACTCCTTTTTTTCCTAATTAAAAGCTCTGTATAACAGACAGTGACTAAATTCAGAGTTATAACTCTTTTGAGTTTAAAATTGAAATAGGCTATCTTCTCAAATAAAAGAGAGCAAAAAAATGTGAAACATTAGAGAATGAGATGATAGGCATTTTTTGCAGGGATTTTGTGTGACAGTGTCATTTCAGAAATAATGGTAGAACTTGGAAGAAAATACCTCTTCCCCCCACCAAAATAAAAAAAAACACACCAAGCCTCCCCCCCTCGAAAAACCCAACCATTAAAAATACCCAACCATTAAAAATACCGCACAGCTTGTGAATGCAGTGAAGAGGCCTAATACACATGGCATGTAGTGCTCTGCAAAGGAAAAAGAATCTTATAAGCTGGTTGAATGGGTAGCACTTATGTACTGTTTTCAGTTAATAAATTGAAGAAAACAGAAAATTTTTCCTACAAGTTTTCCCAAGCTGGAGTGCGGGTCAAGTTCAAAATCCAAATAAATAATCCTGGAAGTTGTCACATGTACTGTGGTAAAGCTGCGCTCTCTTCAGAATTAAGTGTCAGAGTATGAAAATGCCTGAAGCATTGCTTCATAAAAGAATGGAGAAATTTCCTTTACATCTCTCCAGTCTGCAGAGTACCTGATGCATTTATAAAACTTTTAGGAGCTGTGGAGGGTCATGGATGCTCCAGGTGATCCTATTTCTACCAGTGTGCTTGTTTCATCTTCAAGAAACGTGGACAGATTCCTCTCTTGCAGAAAAGGATGTGCCTAAATTGGAGATTGTTATTCTGTAACTGTAAAATATCATCACTTCTTAAAACCTGTAAATTAATTGAAAATTTAATTTAAAATTTTCTTAGCTCATAAAAGACTTACCTCAAGAAAACAAAGTGACAAATCTGAGGACTACAGATAGAGAATTTCAGTTATTCTTTAGCCTGATATGATTCCTTCTAGATTAGAAAATGTCTTTATCATCATGCTTCTGGTTTTTGTACCCATAAAAACTTGTCCCAGTACACCATAAGAAAAGCTGCTGTCCTGATATGTAAAGAATTTCGAGTTGCTAATAGAAGGCTCTGATTTTGCCTCATCTCCCTTTCTGTTCCTATATTACAAAAGGCAAAGGGTGTTTCAGGTAGGACAGTGAAGGGCTGTGAGGCATTTGAGTCAGAAGAAATAGGTCTGGTGGGGAAGAACATGAAAACCACTGTTGTAAGAAATTAGGAAAAGGCATTTTATTACCCTGCTGTGTTGCTTTGTCATTGACAGTGCTATTTTGTTTTCTTCTGTCTCCATTTAGAGTTTGAGGTTGTTTAGGCAAATGTGTAGTAAGTGGCAGTATCTGTGGATATATGTAAAATTAATTCCATCCAAATGCAAGTTTTTCAACATCAGGTACTATGGCAGCTCAGTTGGTGTAGAACAGATACAACTGGAATACTCAAAAGAGAAGAAATGAGCAAAGATCATGAGTTTTTCATCTGTCATTAATCACAGCCTATGGCAATATTAAGTATTTTGCAGCACCTGCGGTATTTCTAGTGGCCGGTCAGATCTCCTCTTTTTCACAGTTGTATCAAAGTATAAATGTCTAAGCTCAAGGAGCAGCTATCTCAATTCCTGACCTTACCCTAAGGATTTGGCTTAGTGATCCTGTAGAAATTTCACGCTCTATAGCATTTCTTTTTTCTCAGTAGTTGTCTTTGCAAACCACATTTTACTTTTGGAATTTTCCCAAAGTAACTCTTAAACATATACCAGCAAAATTTTGCAATAAATTTCAGGTTTGGTAGTGAAACACTGATAACTATTTCAGGTTCTGATTTTTTTTTTTCCTTTCAAATGGACAGAAAAATCAAAACATCTGCTATCACAAAAACTTCTTTGTACTGTGATTTTTAGTATGTGTTTTCTCAGGTCCTTATACTTTATCCTTACATTTAGTCCTGATAGAGGTAATTGGCTTCGGAGACATGAGGTTTTGAGTCAATCCATTTGCCTCAAACTCCTTGCTTGTCCTCAGGGAGTGGAAAGAATCCTCTGCTTTCTTCAGAGGGATACAGTTGGTCAGCTGTCCATCTTAAAAGTTCTTGGATTTACAGATTTATTTGTTTGAAACAATGTTTCCAAAAAGTTTCCAGCTAGTGCCAGTGCTTTAAATTCATCTGAAAATGAGTGACTATTCAGGGTGAATATTGAGTCCTTAGACCTTTTTTCTTATTTCACATAATCTCTTTCCATTAATACCTTCACTGCAGCATATCAGAACTCCAGATAGTATTGCCGTGGTTTACCAAAATTCTGCATACAAGCTGTTTTGAGTCTTTCAGGAACTTACTTCAGCTCACTTGCAGTGTAATACTAATCTGTAACAGCCAGCACTTAGACTTCTTTGTATGGTGTACACAAGTAATACAGTCTCATCACAGAAGCTTGTGGTGAGAGTTGGACTTCTCTGGTGTAGTCAGGCCAGCAACTGCAGGAGTAAGAGCTGGGGAGATAAGGTACTCAGTTCTACTCTCACACATGAACGTAAGCCAGTTTTCTACAGCTGTAGGCAAAGGATGTTTTCAGTCTTTTCCCGGGATACATTTGTTTTGTGGTTTAACCCCAGCCAGCAACCAAGTACAATGTTGTCACTTGCTTATTCCCCCACCAGAGGGATTGGGGAGAGGATTGGAAGGGTAAAAGTGAGAAAACTGGGGGCTGAGATAAGACAGTTTAATAAGTAAAGCAAAATTGTTCCTCTGCTTCTCCTGGGCAGGCAGATGTTCAGTCATCTCCAGGAAAGCAGGGCTCCATTGTTCATTATGGTTAGTTGGGAACACAAACACCATCACTCCAAACATACCCGACCTTCTTTCTTCCCTCAGTTTTATATACTGAACATGATGCTATATGGTATGGAATATCCCTTGAATCAGTTGGGATCAGCTGTCCTGGCTGTGTCTCCTCACAACTTCACATGTAGCCCCAAACCTCTTGCCAGTGTGGCAGTTCAAAAAGCAGAAAAAGCCTTGTCTCTGTGTAAGACCAGCTCAGCAATAACAAGAACATTTCTATATTATCATCACTGTGTTCCGCACAAGTCCAAAACACATCCCCCTACCAGCAACTGTGAAGAAAATTAACTGTACCATGGCCAAAACCAGCACAGTCTGATAAGTCCAATACTCAGTGGTAGTTGCAGCTACTGGAATTGATTGTTCTAACTGATGAGTACCAGTATGATTTTTTCCAAGCCATACCTGTGTTATATGATATGATCCTTGAACAAAGGTCCAGCAGAGGTTGGTCACATACCTAAGTATGAATTTTGCCATGATATCAAACCATGGATATGGTCCTCATTGCAGTTTTTAAATGCATTACCAAAAATTGCATTCTGGCAGTTAATATTCTGATACATAAGAGGAGATGACATCCACCCTGGAAAAAAAAGTGAGTTGCACTTTTCCTGCTTGCAGTTGTCGCCATCCTGTAGTGTTGGTTAATAGGCCTATAACGGCAAGTTTTGTCACTTTGTTCATGGAAAACTTCAATGACACCTCAGAAATTTTCCCGAGAGTCATGAGACAGTGTGTCAGAATTTCTCAATAATACAATAGCACTATCCTCAACAATACTCAGTGCTGTTCTCAGATAGATGCTTTGGTTTAAACAGGTGCAACGTATATTTGCTGCCCAGGTTAACTGTGTAATATTTCTGTGCCATGAGAACAGAGAAAGGGTGTAAAAATGTGGTAATTTTTAGAAAAATACTGTAGCTGAGGACATGCTGATAATATTCAGCAAATAAACTTTCAGTTTTCTTACAAAGTGTGGAAGAATCTCTAAATTTGCCTGGCTGAGCATTAACTGTGGCCTTTGTAACTATGTCAGTTGCATTCATGCAATAAGGGGGTTTTATAAGCTTTGGATCTATAAATAATATGTAATACAATTAAGTTTAAGTTTAATTTCTTTGTGTGCCAGTATTTTCACAGTGATTGAAGATAATCATAAAACTTGACATGGAACAGACAATTTTGTGACCCCTTAGGATTACAGTTGCTGTTAATTTTGTGTCACAGATACGAAGGTAAATAACAGAACACATTTATTAGCTTATTATAAGTCAGTTGCCATTTTGAATGAATCACAGGCTGAATCCTTTCATTTGTTACATTTGTGTAATGCTGAATGCATAAATAAGAAAAGGCAATTTATTTCTGCACTTCCCTGGAGGAAACTCAGAGTGCCCCAAGCTATTCCATATCTGTAACTATGACAGTGAAGGAACAACTGCCTCATCTGCAAAAGCCAGCACTATAAAAAGATATTCCTACCCTTTATCTCACTTAAAATTATAAAAAGAAATTTCTTGAAATAAGCTGAAGTAGAAAGTTCACATGGTGACTTCAGAAAATTACTTGTGCTGCAATAAATGCCTGCCTATATAGTGTGTCCTGGGTTAAACTTATTAAACTTTTAAAATTGTTTTAGTCCATCTTATACATAGCACTGTAAATAAAGATGTAGAAAACTAATAGAATGATAACCCAACATGATAACTTCAGTGTATTAGTAATGCAGACAATTGTTTCCATATAGTCGATCCGTCAAGACCCTCTTTAAACCAGCAATTTCCATCTTGGATGCATGGCCTCCAGTACTATGAAATCCACATCTCTGCATGGGGCTTTCTAGATGTCAGTGTGTGATTAAAAACTGAGCACAAAATGCTGGGATACTGAGGGCCAGTGTGAGTCAGTGCAGTTTTGATTCACAGCTGACATCAATTCAAAATGACACAACCCCATACATCTATCAGATAAATAAAGAATTATAACTGATGGTAGATAGATAGGATAGATGTACTTTAAGAATTAAATGTATTTGTTCAGTACTTTTCTCTGCAGATTTAGTAATTGCCTTCTTCTCTTTCATAATAAAGCGTGTGTAGGTAGAGAAAGGAATTAAGCTGGTTTGTCATTTCTTTGACAGCATACATACATTTCTGGTCTCCCTAGGCTACTCTGCTGAGTTCAGCTTGGCAGCTTAGCAGGTGACATGCAGAAGGCTATTGTTAAGATCTTAACATTTATGCTTTGACAGACTTAATTAACGCTTGAAATGTACCTAAAATCATTCATTCTTGCTTTTTGTCAGGCATGCCACTTGAAATTTCCCAGTCATTTCCTCCCAATGCACAATGTAGCTCTCCAGTGTAACAGAACAAGCTTTATTTATGAAACAAACTACCTTGCAGCAAAATTTTGTGTTCCAACAGAATTTGAATTCTAGTCCTCGTTTCTCAATTTGTGTTTAACAGTTGCATGTGAATGTAGAGTAATTAACCAGTGATGGTTAAAGATGCCTCTTACCATTTGCCTGAACCATCACCTTTTTACAAGAAGCTTTGAAATTTGAAGGTGAGGTTAAATCAGTTACAGTAGAAATCCTGTATTTAATTACTTGATGGTTGGACTTCATGACCTTAGAGGTCTTTTTCAATCTAAATGATGCTATGATTCTGTTTATATCTGTCATGAATGGGAAGGGAAGTCCTAAGCTATCCTATAGTCCTAAGCTATTTTCTTTCATGCTGGGTTTGGACTTACGATATACTGAATGATATGTAAAACTACTACCTATACATCTCCCAGATGAATATTCCTATGTGGGAGTTTAAGTGCATTGTTAATCTTAGCTCCAGTCAAGGGATGTAAAATTTCATTGGAGAAACCTGTTTCTAAATTGCAAGGCTAGGTGGTTGGATTCTGTGATTTCGAGAAAGTGCAGGGTGGAAGTGTTTTCTTGAAGGTGTTTGCACCCCTACTTTCCCCTGCAGTCAATGTTCAGTTCTCATTTAGGATCCCATTTAGGAATCAATGCCTGATCCCATCAGGCAGTCACCTGAACTGGCTCTTCTTTATCAGGTTGAATGAGGAACCATTTCCCTACTGGGAATCAAATCATTCTTTCATACACCTGTACTGGATCCCACACTGTTTAGCATCGTCCAGTAATTGCACCAGAAATGATTTGGCTAGTGTTTGTCAAGTTAACGGGTTCTTAGCTCTGTGGTTTTTGGATTTGTTTTTTAGTGCCTTAAAGTACGTTTTCCTCCGTTCTGGGGATCTTTGAGATGGGCACATTTCATCTGCACCTCTTGCACCACGGGGTGCAATGTTTGGGCTGCTCTTACTTTCATTTTCTCAGCTATATCTGTGCATATCAAAATCAAGATTAGTTAAAGATGTTTTTTAAAGCAAACATACTTGTCTGGAAGGAAAGATTTATACAAGCAGTGTGGAATGTCAGTTGGAAGTTTTTTTCCATGACTGTGTAGGATACAGATCATAAATCACCAACAAAATGGTTCTGGGATATTTTGGTGGTGGTGGTAGTTGTTCCCACCCCCTCCAAGGCCTAATGTAAAGCTGTTAACATTTATTATTTTTGTTAATATTGAGATATTGAGATCTGCACAGTACTGATAGTCTAACAGAACAATTGAGTTCAGAATTCTTTTTGGATTATTTTGTACGTGTTCATGGTAGCTATTCCAAGTGTAAATTAGAGCAATTTAACCCTTTGCTGCTTTGACTCACAGAAGGAGCATGATGAAAAACCATCATGTGCATGAACACTCATCAGTTGAAAAGAATATTGTTTTTGATGTAGTAATCAAATCATGTTTCTTTCTGCAACATGATATTCTAACCAAAATAAACTGCTGTTGCAAGGCTGGAATTCCTAGCAAGTGAATAAACCCAGGAAATATTTGGAAATGTTTAAAAGTCACAATATTCTTTCTGTAACAGTTATTCTTTTTATCAGGTCAATTGCAAGTAAGATAAGCAAATTTAAGGGTAGATTCTTCTACTTTTATTCATGATAAACAGCACTTACTCAGAGAAGTAATCCTCCAAATAAGTATTGCTTACTATGAGAGGGCAAAGTGAAATTGGGACAGAAAAAAAAAATAGGGGACAAATTGTGGCTGCTAAGGAAGTTATTTATTTCTCAGTACACAGATTTTAATGCAACATAAGTTTTATCACTATACTGGACTTAAACTTGCATTCAATTTGATATTTTAGTTCAGTAGTATTAGATGTGTACACTGAGGTTTTGGGCTCCAGCAATTGGAATGATCTTAGTTTGCCACTTGCAGTTAGTTTCAGAGGGTGATATTAATAACGGTATGATCTTCCATAGGTGAGAGTGAATGTCGGAAGAAAGTGCTCCAAAAGAACTAAGCGAGGCCTCTGGTTTTCATTTGGGCACTCTTAACTGATTAGCCAGTCTCCAAAGAAAAAATTACCTCAACATTTCCACTTCCAGCTGTGTGGATCAATTATCCTGATTTTTTTTAATCCACTCTGAAGACGATCTCTCATTTTAGGTCTCTGCCCTTAGGGTATGTTAAGTGTAATCTGTTATTGCCATCATGTACAAATTGTTTCTCCCTAGATGGGAATGCAAAGAAACACTTTTTTTCATGCTGTCACCAGCTTCTGCAAAAATCCTTTTATAATCTTGAAAACCAGTTATGTCAGAAGAAAATAATGAAAATGTTTTATTTGGAGGTATTCATGTGTGGATCCACAAAACTTTAAAGAAGAATAGTTTAGAGAGTTTGAGATTAAGTGAACTAATGAGATTGGTAAATACTTGGAGATTTTAAGAGCTGTTTCACCGAACTGTATTCTGTCTATGGATTCATCTGTTCAGCTCTGGTGAACTTCAATATAGCTTGCATAATTAGACTGGAGTTAGGAAAGAGGTGAGAGGAGCGTATGATTTGCTGGAGTATGGCTCAGAAAGGCACAGGTAGGACATACTGGGATTTGGAAGTTTTCTTTGCTGGGTTGGTAGCCTATGTTGCAGGTCGGTCTGATTTCAGTAACTTTTGTTTCCTTGGTTAAATGTTTTGTCAGTAGAGTTTACGTGTTTCTGTTTGTGCAGTAGTTTGTGCAAGGAGAGGTTTCTTTTTAACTGTGCAAAGAGCTGTTGGCTGTACTTGGAGTTTAAAGGGAATTTAGAATCAAAGTAGAAAAATTTCTCAATTTCTAGATAGGAAAACTTCAAAAAGCAGATGCATAAATATGGAAAAACGTAGTAGCTTTTTCTAAATAGCTTTCTGTGGGAAACAGGCACCAACTCAGTAGGAAGGTTTTATAGGGGATATGGGTATCTCTACAAAACATTTTGTAAAACATTTTGTTCTCCAGTGTAAAAAGGCCTCCAAACAAAAAACCAAATCAAAATAAAAAACAACCCCCCCCAAAACCCAACCAGCAACAACAAGCAACCCCCCAAAAAATTCCCACAACCCCCCCCAAAACAAACAAACAAAAAAATAATAACAACAAAAACAGGAACAAACCCCAACAAAACAACATGACAAAAAATAAACCAAAACCCCACTCCACAAAAAAAAAATCTGTTTCTTTTCACATAAATTTCAAAAAGCGTTAATGGAATTTACCATGAAAGAAAAAAAATTGACAAGGGAAGTTGTTTGGAAGTTGGGCCTGTATTTATCCTTTCACCTACTAAAAAAGAAACAATTGTAGTTTGAAGCAGCATTGCTGCTGCGTCTCTAAATTAAAATGACAAGATTCTTACAGCATCCTCTCAGCAGCCTCTGTTGAGCCAGTTACAAGCGACCCAAAATTCCCTTTAGACACTCTATTTAGCTGATGAACATATGGCTCCAGGCTTTCCCCTTTCATGGCTGCTTTCTTGTATTCTTACCTGAGTATGTTTTCTTTCTGCCTTATCTTTTTCTCTGCTTCCTTACCCAGCAATATGGTTTCTAAGTCCCTCAAAAGTTTCGGCAGCAAATATGGTGTTGCGTCTATACTCTTTCAAGCATCTGCTGACTTCTGGTAAAACTTATTTCATTATTAATGTAAGGCTCAGCACTTTTCACCTCTTTAACCCCTTTGGTATTTGCTGTTGAGTGAAATATTGAAATGAAGAAAGTTCTTAACTTTTCCCAATAATTCTTATAAAAATTCTGGCCCCAATACAAAGTTTATCCTGTCTGGAACATTATCTCTTATCCAGACACTATTCATTGTCGTCTTCCAGGCATGAGTTACCCCTGGTCTGAAAACAAAGAACACACCGAGTTTCTCCTCTCCTCTTCTTCATCCTTCAGACTGTTATGAATGGGTCAGCCTGACCCTTTCAGCCTTGTCATGAACCTCAAAATGCATGCTTTGTGTTTTAATTGTAATGTCCACTGTTTTGTGTGAATGGCCATTAGAAGTTGAGATCAGTGGGGCAGGGTATTAAGATTAAATGAAGTAACATGCACATCCCCAGTTAATTTATCTAATAAAAGCACAGACTTGCAGATAAAGATGCTTTATGCCTGTCTGAGCACTTTATATGCTTAATGATTTGGGTTTTGAAGTCACAGTAATAGAAGTTCCATCCAGAAACTGATCATGATTTATGTGAAAATTTTTTATCAAGACCTAGAAATAATCTTTTCTTAAAATTATTTTCATTGTTACATGCCTCTTTTCTTGTTAATTGGGGAAATAGAAGAGGTGTTGCATCATTAAAAATTATATAGAGAAACATTTAATGAAGAAAAAAAAAGGTTATACTGCACCCCTGAATTCTGCTTGAATTCCATGAATAACATGATCTTTGTAAGTGTGCTTCCTATGGTTTTTTCCATGATGCTTTACGCTTTTTGATAATTTACTGATTTTAAGTAATTTTGGAGGGGGGCATAGTTGTATTCAGCACCAACTTTTAACAAGTGATTTAGATCGTAGTGTATGTAGGAAACAGTAGTGTATTTACATTAGCTGCATGTATATTTGTGCCCTTTGAATCTGGTAGTACATGACAGAAGTATCTGAATGGACTTGCATGTACAGAATTTTATATTCCAGTATTGACCACATAAGGCAGCACACAGCTGAAAGCACTTGCTTTGGAGTTCAAGTTTTAATGTACTATATCTGCACAAGTTTTGTTTCTTACCCTGGAATTTTCAAACAAAGCTTTCTTCAACCACATGATAATTGAAAGAGATTGGGGTTTTATCTATGTGTTTATTTATAAACACTTCAGTACCTTGCCTCTTACTTTTGTTCTCTTTTAAACCCTTTGTTGTAACCATTCTCTTCTCCTCTTTTATGGAGATGTATCCACTCTGGTTGATCTTCTTTGTTGTAAGTCAAAAGAGAATTATTTCTATGGCAGCTGTATTTTTTTCTTAATTCCCTGGGAGACTTATTCGAAATATTTGCCTCTATAGCCAGATAAAAGGAACATGATGATAGGATTCTTCTGTCGTCATGGAGCAAAAATTATTTTATGTTCCTGCTCCTGAATTTGTTAATCTTCTAAAGCTGATTTTTCCTGAGGGAAGGTGAAAAAAATTGGTCTCTGAAGGTTAGTTCTATATGATACTGTGTTATTTAGCAAAAGACTATATTTTTATTTTTCCTTAATGGATCTCATTCTCCCTGAAAAAAAAAAAACTTGTAGAAGGAAAAAAAAAAAAACAAACAAAAAAACAGATTGAGTGAAAGAAGTGAAATGTATTTTTTTTCATATTCTGTAAGCCATCAAAACACAGGTCATAAGAAAGATCATTCTTTAACTGAGGTTCAGTGAGCAAACGGATTCACTTCCATGATGGTGTGAGGAAACAGATTCTTCAAAATTATTCCAGGAGAACAAAAATCTAATTTATCAAAGTCATTATGCCACAGCTGTTACAACAATCTATCTCCTACTGAATGCTGGCCAGCTAATTTTTGAGAAGTGACATTTTTCACAGTTTATTGTTTTCTCATCAGCATGGCACCAACCACATCAAATATAGTCACACAGTGATGTTGGCGATGATGAATTAGCCATGTGCTTTCTATTTATGAATACAGGAGTTTCAATTTCTTTAGATGAAGAGGGAAGTTTTAAGTAGAATGTAGGAGTTTTCTCTCTGGTCTGTGTGTATGTTTTGCCTGTTCAAATACTTGTCAAGCTATGCTGGAATTCAGTAGCCTAATTAAGTATTTTTATGGAAACGCAACCCCTCATAAGACTGTTTTTATGGACTATGGATGGGTAAAGCACTTTGGCTCCCTTATTTAGTATAACTTGAACTGTGTTGCTCTTTTTCTGGGGTCAACAGTAGTTTCCCTTTGCAGTAACTTGTCATACAGGTCTAACTGTACAAATGTAGCAGATGCTGGTGAGATCTATAGGCTACAAGGAGGAAAACTGTCTGGAAATAATCTTGCTATCCTGATGCATGAAGACAATAGAGGTATTCTGCGGTTTGGGGTTCACAGTCAGTTGGCCCTTTCTTGGTGTACATTTGCAATATGTGCAGTGTTGGCCATGATAAATAGAAGGATATCCACCCACAGTCTTTGAGAAGAGTTCCTTCCAACTTAGATCTGCCCAGCTCTTTCTCATGGTTCTTTTACATATATATTTCAACAAGAGCAGTCATAGTGCTCAGATACTCAAAAATGCATCTGCACCACAAAAAAACTGCCTTTCAGATCTCCTGCATAAACTGTAAAATGTATCTTGGCAATTATTTTTCAGCTGTGAAATATGCTTTTGTAAAGCTGTGACTATAATTTTTCTTGCATAGAACTCTTTGTACTCCCTTATTGTTACCATATGCAGAGCTTTTGTGTAGTTCAGCCACTCCCTGAATAGCCAAACTCAACAATATTTTCTTCCTTAAATTACTTTTAGACATAACCAGTCCCTCTTACAATTGCAAAGGAACTATTGGAGTATTCAGACTGCAAGAAGGGCTCCAAGCTGAGAGTCTTGTAATGTAGAGTGCTATTGCTCCAAGGAAAATTTTGGAGACTACCTGGCTCTTCTGGTTTATTTTGAAAAATTTAGAACTGTTCCCCATTTTCCATCTTGTTCTATTTTTGATAATTTCCATCGTCAAATTCAGGTTAATATGGACACTAGAACCACTTCATGAAATGCTAGCTTCAGGTCAGCTTTTGTTTTTTGAAATTCAAAGTAACTAAAAAGTATGAAAAAACACAAACATTTTCTTTTTTCTTGCAAGAACAGCAAAATATGTATTAGAGTCCTGCCAGTTGTGGTCAGCAGATAACTATTAACACTGAGTTATTGCTTTACATATGCATGCTGCGTATTTCTCTGTACAGAAGGCACTACACTGGACGGATGGATTAAAATATAAATCAAAATAACTTATGATTACCTTTATGCTCATGAACTGAAGTCTCAATACAGAGAACCTACTTTAGGCATGGTGTAACTTTTCTGGCTGATGGAGGTTTTGTCTGGAGCCTTGATCATGGTGGTCCTACTCATCACTCTCCAGGTTTTATCAGCAGCTTGCTTCTAAGACTTTTCTGTGCTTCCTGGGTGTGCTTTGAGATCTTTGTTAGTTTGATGAAGGTAATTTTGTAGGAATTTTTTTATGAGAGAGTCAATACATGGCTTGCAAACAAGTGAGAGATTGCCAGCATTACGGAATGATGCTATTAAGGTATTAAGAAAGCTCTTGCCTTCCTGCCTGCCTCCCTCCCTTCCTCCCCTTTTTATCTCTCTTTCTTTCTTGAATAGCTTTCCCATCAAAATAAAATCAGTGAAGTCTACTGGTGAGGGGTAGTAGTTTAGATCTTGAATGATTAATTTTGCATCAGTGTTTTGAATGAGTCTAAGTGAAGCAAGATGTTGTTTCTGAAGGTTGAGTGTGATGACGTCTTTAGCAGTTATGATGGGATCTGTAAGTTTCTGGTCAAAGAAGATCAAGAAGTCTAACAGCACCATGAATATTGTTTTTAAAAAAACCTCTTCATTTAAACCTCTAAATCCCTACTTTAGAGCACAGTTATTCTTACTGTACAATCTCCAGGTGATGATCCATCTAGCTGAGGTTTATGTCTCACATACTAGCTAATGCAAACTGCTTGAGGGAAGAATTCAGGAAGCTCTGAAATTGACTTTCTGAAAGAGCTTTGTAGTGCTTCATTTGTCATTGTCAGTAATTTTGCTTTTTGCAGGTAAATGGTTTTAGAGAGGCTCAGCTCATCTTTCTTGTACTCTTGTAGCTCACTCTTCTTGCAGTAAATTTTTCTCCTGCCCAAATGATCTGGATTATTTGGTTTTGTGTGGTTTTTTTTCAGTAATGTCCTGATTGCTGGCCAGAGAGACTTGTTACAGGTTGATTTAGTGCACTTTTCTTCTCCCAGACTTGGAGCAAGTAACTTCTGTACCTGGACTGTTGGCTCACATTGCTCCTAACAACAATCATTTCCAGACATTGCAAAAGAACCAATAATATTTCATCAGTAGAGAAATTTAGCTTGCTTATGATCTTATTGTTTACATAAGCTCTAAGCTAAAACTTCACTAAAAAGAAATCTCATCAGACTTGCTAGGAATACTATATTAAATCTAATACATTGAGCCTTGACAAACCTGCAATAAACCAGTGGAGAGAAAAAGAAAGAAATGAAAATCCATTGTTTTAATGGTATCATGATGAGGAAACCTGACAGAGATGGGGTTTTTGACTTCTATCAGTCTTGAACTAAAATATGTGATTTGAAAAGGCAATGTCTCATCTTTCACCTTACCTGAGCTTACTGGGGGTGACATGCAAGCCTGCTGTTTTAGGCAGATTTTCTCTCTCTTTTTTTATTTTATTTTTTTTTTATTCCTTTTTTATTTATTTATTTCTCCTCCACATAGGTATTTTTAAACTCAGTCTGACAGAGTAACTGGCATGCAGCTCATACAGCTGCAGTAAATCTGGATTCTGTGATTCCTGTTTTCTTCTGAATCTCCTATTGTGTGTCTGTTGACATAAGAGATTTTCAGGCAGCTGAAAGTAGCAGTCTAACAATAAAAGTTATGGTACATTGTTTAGAAATGTGGAATAATTTAGTCATATAATTTTATCAGGATAAGAGTTTCTTAATTCTGGAAAAAACACACAAAACAAACCAAAAAATGGCCAAAAAACACCCCCCCCCCTTACTTCATATAGAGGGTGTTTTTTTCAGTTTATAGAAAATAAATCATATCTGTTTTCTGCTTATTATATATCTCCTGGTTCACAACTGAGTGCTCTGATGAGTATTCCTTAAATAAAAACATATATCTGAAGGATGAGTGGAGAAGAGAAAGGAAATAATCCATACCTTCCTCTTTTCCTTTTCATAGGAGATTCTTTTATCACACAGTAAATTTCAACGTGTGGTATCTTTTCTTATAATTTCTTTTAGGTGAGAATTTTCCAAAGAAATGAACATCTCATTAAAGCTGCCTAAAGTAATAATACTTGCTATCTCTGACAGAAACTCTCTAAAGGTTTTGGATGCACTTCCTTACATATTCACTAACAATACTCCTAAAATTTTTAAAATATTTACCTGCAGAGTAACCCATATGTAAAAAAATAACTGCTTAAATGGAAAACAGCTGATTTTGTGTAGCACTGAAAATGTGCTTAAAACTGTTTTTCTTTGAGATACATTGTATTACAATACCCTTGAGGAGTAGAAGCTACTTCACATAAAAACAGACTGAAATTGCGCTTGTATGCTCCTTTCTCCCATGTGTTGTCTCTGTCCATTATAGGGTTATGAGACAGGTAGTTAAATGCTAAGTAAATAGTTGGATACTATTTGGGAAAAAAAATTTACCATACAAATAACTTTGCTTTTGAGGATTCTATGAAAAAAAAAGTGTATGTATTACTGCAGATAAATACCCAGTGTCATAGTTCAACCCCACATGGCAAGTCAACCCCACATAGGCACTTGCTCACACTTCCCTCCTGAGGTTGGGGCAGAGAATCAGAAGGGTAAAAGTGAGAAAAATCCTGAGTTGAGATAAAGACAGTTTAATAGTTAAAGAAAAGCTGCACACACAGTTAAAACAGAACAAGGAATTAATTCCATGCTTTCCCAGCCATCATCAGGAAAGCGGGGCTCTGTCACGCGTAAAGGTCCTTTGGGAAGACGAACACTATCACCCTGAATGTAAACTTCCTTCCTTTTTCTTCCCCCAGCTTTATACGCTGAGCATGATGCCGTATGGTATGGAATATCCCTTGGGTCACTTGGGGTCAGCTGTCCTGGCTGTGTCTGCTCCCAACCTTGTGCACCCCCAGCCTCCTCACTGGAGGCAGAAAAGGCCTTGACTGTGTGTAAGCAGTGATCAGCAGTAACAAAAACACCTCTGTGCTATCAGCGCTGTTTTCGAGAGAAATACAAAACAATGAGCCCCACTCCAGCTAATGCAAAACCCAGCACATCGAGCCACTCTGTACATTTAAAAGTCGTAGCAGAAACCTGAAAAGGAAATGCACTGTCCAGAAGAAAAATTATCAGTATTCTCTCTAGTATCTACAGTAAGCAAACCAGTATTTAGTGTGCATATGTTATATAAACCTACTCATGCCTTTCTCTTTCATGATTTATTGTTCGTCTAGTTTTCTAAAATGTGTTACAGAGATTGTGGTAGAGAAGACCATGTATTTGGTACTTGTCAAAAACTACTTGCTAACCTGTAGTAGCAATTTTTTCATAGAACGAAGCAGAAAGTAGTTTGAACTATATAGCACAGCTCTGAAGATAGTCAGGTTTGAGTCAGACTATGACTTGAATGCTTTCTCTAAAATGAATGAAAATTACTCTTAATGTTCCATAAGACTTCCAATGCAATCATGTAATAAACCTCAATAAATATTGTCATATATAGGATTCTTCTCAGTGCATCCTGAATTAACCTTATGTACTATTTCAGCTCATCTTTCTCATCCAGGCTGCACTGGTTGTGGAGATTCTAATTTTTTCCATTTTTGAAAAGTGCTTTCTCTCTCTTTCTAACACTAGAAAGAAGGAATTGAGGAAAGAAGGAAATTGCCATGATTTGCTATTAAAGATTCATTATTTTTCTAATGAAAGAATATTATTCTGCTTCACAGTGTTTTCTTTTTCTTCTGAAGGGCATTATGTCTCCATCAAGTTTTGCTTTCCTCTCCTGTTCTACAAAGCAAGTCCCAGAAGACATTCCAAGGCTTCAGACCAAATAGCCCTGATAGAAATGGAGTCATGGGAGAAATTCCTCTTATTTTCCATTGTGAGCAGATGCTTATCTTCAACCTACTGGGAATTTCTAATTCTTCTTTCTGAGACTCTTCAAGATGCTGCCTCTAGTCCTGTAATTGAAGTGCAGGAGTTATGTAGCATCAATAAACAGCAGGCAAAAATGTAACAGTAGTTAGAACACCTATTATTTTAAAGGAGCCCAAGTAGTGGGGTTTTTTTGCTATAATAAAGAAACAATTCCTGAAAATAATGCTTATATTCACAATACAAGCATTGATACAGATGCAAGAGCTGTTGATTGGTCCCTCTGAGCCAACAGTTCAACCCCATAATTTTCTTTCTACAAATACTTGCATAATTCTTTTCTGTATTCATTCATCATAAGAATAATTAAATCTTTTGGGCTAAGTCTGCAGGAGACCTGACAGTTAAACTTAGCTTCTGGCCCACAGAGCCCTATGGGGAACTTTATATACTTACCACGACCTTACAGTTGAGTGTTTTAACTGGTAATACCTGTAGTTTATTTTCTAGAAGAAAATTTATTCATAGCCAGGGTTCAGCTCAGCCTTCATTTTTGTACCTGCAGCAGACTGTGTAACTATTACTAGATAAATATCCTGTATTACCCAGTGCTAGAAAAAAATCTAGAAAAGCTAATAACTTGCAGATGCCTTAATTTTTGGAGTGTGTAATACCATATTTAGAAATTTCCTAAATAATTATGAGAAAATCAGTAAGTGCTTTATGAGTGGTGCGTGTGTGGGATCAAGAGGCATAGAGGAAACATAATAAGCTGTGCTGTTTTAGTGCTTTGGAAAGTGTTGCTTTCTTCTTCCCTGCTACCAGGGAAGGACTGTTCAGAGAGAACATTTGAAAGATACTGCAAGTCATCCTAACAGTCACAAACTTTCCTAGGATGTCAGCACATGGATAAGGTAGTGGTCATGCAGACAACCAAGATGCTGCTGACCCGCTTTACACTCTCAGCATGTCATCTACTCGTGATGTGACAGGAAACCACAGTAAGAGCTGGGGGGAAAGAGAGGTAAGGCATTTTATTCCTATAGGGCTTCCCAGACACAGAAATTTGTTATTGGATCTGACAAGTAGGTTAGTGCACAGGCTTCTTACAAAGCCAGTAATGTACCAAAAATAATGAGTTTGACAATGTCCTTGTTCATACTGAGTATGTCTGGAATTTTTGGCAAAATCCAGGATATAGGCCTGGAGAAGACCGATAGTTAGGGAAATCACTAGATCATAAGGCATCAGTTTTTCATAGTACTTACTGTTTTCTTGATAGCTGGTTGAACTGACTTGTTTGTATGGCTATAGTACCTACTAGTGATAGTGCTAAAGGTAGGAATGCACACTCCTTGGTGAAGAAGTCAGCAGAACCTTCAGACCTGATTTACACTAAACTTTTCTGCTGATTTTTGCTCACAAGCCAAAGTAGTGCTTAGAAAGGGGACAAAAAGCAGTTAAAATGGATCAGCATAAGCCCAGCAAATATGTTATGTGCTGTCTTCTCAGCAGCAGTGATCCAAATCTAGCAGTGTGAGCAATCAGCCCTAAGGGGCCATATGCTTAGGAGAGGCAGTCTTGAGAGGGGTGCCTGTGAAGCTCCAGGGGGAAAGTCTGGCTGCATTTAAGAGAAAACGTCTCTTCAGCAGACATAAAATAGTGTCCCATTTGCACAGGGCAAATACCTGAGACCTCACAATTTCAACCTAAAAGAGGAATTGGGTGGCAGAAAAACAACACTCTGCCTGTTCTTATTCCATTGTCAGTGAAAGGTAATTTGACTGCTTATTGTCAGAAGACATAGCAAATAAACAACACATTTAAAATTAATTCAGCTTTCTCTAGCCCTCTTCTCTCCTCTGATCTCCTAAATGGGCAGTGGGTACAGAATCAGCTACTTAGTTACAACACTGTACATCCGCTTTAAATCCTTTGTATAATTTGCTTTCATGTAATTGGAACCAGCTTCTGGACTCTGAAGTAGTTAAGTAACTTGTAGGGTATCAGCGAGGAAAGTTCCATGTTTCCCAAGGGAAAAAAAAGAAAGCAGGATAAGGCACAGGACTTCTTGGACAAAGTGTAGGTGGAAATGTACAGTACATCAGTGAACTGCATGAGCTAAAGTTTCTTACTAACCATCATTACTTACTGTAAGTAAGTATATATTACTTATGAGATTTGAAGTGTTTGCTCTTTTCATCTTGCCACCATATGACAAGATTGTTCAACAAATAGGCTACCTATTCCCTTTTCTCAGTTACTTAAAGGAAAATACACAAGCCAGATGCATTATTTCATATGTTTGATTATGTTGGGCCACTGTGATTTGCCAAACTAACAATTCTTCATTTCATGTTGAACCTGTCTTTTGTTAAACACCAGTTATTGCCTGGCTGCTTCCCACCATGCTGTTTTTATTAATTCTGTCTTGAGTCTGCTTCTTTTGCTGTTTCTTTTCTGGGCCTTCATTCTCAAAATATCTTTAAGATACTGAATTTAGCTGCTGACATTGTTACTCATCTTCTGAAATCCACAGTATTCCCCAAGTCTGTATATTTGTCCTCACCTTCAATGTTCCTCTGATTTAACTGTTCCATTTTGTTTTGACTTCTGATTATCCCAGGGCCCGATTGGTATGGATGGAAAGCTGGTAGGTGATTTGTTCAAAACCAGTGTAATTTAGGTCTTGCGTATATTCCATCTTTGCTCTTTTAATTACTCACGCTGAAATGTATATTAGTCACATACTGGCTTCCTTCAGAATAACTTCCTTCAACTCTAGTAGCATGGATTTTCAACATATTGCTGAAAAGCCGCTTCATCTTTTGTGTCTATCCAAGAAAATGGGGGTTAGCTGTGCTACTCCTGTTTTCTTATCATTTTCTATCTGAATTAGTTTGAAAGACAGATGTTCCTGCTTAGGTGCTCTGTCTAGAGAATGCTTCACAAGTGTAGTTCGGTGGGGCCTTTCAAAGAGCACAATATCCCTTCTGACCACTTATCTGTGATTCTTGCTGGCTTCCTTTTTCCACAGAGTCTTAATTTTTGTGTTTATCTGGATTATGTTTGCTGATTAGATATGAACAGCCTCAAGTCTCATAATAACTGCATTTGTAAGATATTTGATGTTGTCGTCCGGTCGGGGCGGGAGGACGACACGGTGACCAGGGATACCAGCCCTCTTTATTACAGCAGTGCTTCTACTTATACACTTCTGGGTGTCACACATGTACATGCACTATTGGTCTGGCATAAACATAACAACTCAT
>JAYRBT010000139.1:25872258-25898284 GCA_036023395.1 Myiotriccus ornatus | reverse complement strand
CTTTATAGAGAGAAAGATACAAATATTTGTCACTGTCTTACGGTGTGAGCTGATTGTCTGGGTGATATTGTTCATAGTTACAGCTACTATACAGTTTGATAAAATAATCCTGCTTCATGCCAATAATTTTTAATAAGTGGGCTAAAATAACTGATGACTTTCACTGGCTGTCCTAGGCTAGGGACCTTACTAATAAAAAGTCTTCTCTGTAAGGGTTTGCAGCAACAAAAGATACATACCGCTCCTCAGTGGTCAAAGGGTGCCTCTCCAGTTTCCTAAACTGGTCTGAAGGGGATGTTGATATATAAGAGAGAGGAAATGCATCAGCTGTCTCTTGGGCTGACTGACAAAGGTTCATCTACTTCTGGCTTGTTGGTTTAAATTTTGGTTATACTTGCTTAAAACTGTGGTGCTTGCAGCAAAGGAAGAAAGACTGTTGTTTGTTCAACAATGTGTTCTTCCAGTTCTGAGACTTCGTTCATTCAGTAAGCAGTAATTAGCACCTCCTTGAAACATGGAGCTGAGCCATGATAGAGAAAAAAAGCCCAATACCTGCTTCTAAATCAGCTCAGCATCTGTGGATTCTTTCTCACTTGAGAATTGTTAAATTAGATCTTTCTGTCACTTCTAAATTGTTATGACTGTCTAAAATATGAAGTTTCTCAAATGCAGCTTCAGTGATGTGTTATTGTAATTTATTTCTAGAATCAGTTGCAAGAAAGTTCATCAGTTTGAACTAAAACTTTCAAATTCAATATAGACTTAAGAGTCAAAAATCTAACTTCAATACAGTTACTATATTTTTTATTATCTCCTTATTAGAAAGGACTGTAACTATTTTCTACTATTTAAGGAGTTAAACATTGCCGTAACTTTCCATAACCTTTTCTTTTTCTTGTTTTTTTCAGGGTCAGCCTGGTCCTCAAGTAAGTGCTGTCTTGTTTTCCTACAAGATAGGGTTTTCCTACCCACCAAACTCAGGTTATCTACAAAGTATTTGGATTTTTTTTTTCTTTAAATCCTACTGTAATAAGCTAGAAACTGGTAGCCATCACATAATTCAGTAAGGCAAATATTTCCCAAGAGAGAAACATGCCCCCCTGATATGTTGAGTTCCCTCAGCTGTTTGACCAGATGGTGGGGTTAACAACGTAATACTGAATAAAGCAAATCTCCTAACTATGGCTTGAAACTTTGGCACTGAACTTTAAAGCAAGATAAAATAACTTAGCAAATGTGTAGCAAATGTAATACTTCAACTGCTTATTAATCACGTGCTAATAATGTTGCTATAATCCAGGCAGCCCTCAGTTATTTTAAATATTGCACTGCTGGCTCTTTTGATTAATTGTATATGCTACTTTAAATTAGTTCTGCTTTATTTAAAATAGTAGAATTTGTCTTGTGAGCTGTAATTGAAGATGTGGAAATATAAGGACCAAACTTCAGTTCTAAGGTAGAAATAGACCAGCAGAAAGGAAACATTATGTATAGCAAAAATTAAATGTGAATTATTTGAGTGAAAGAGGGCTATGAAAATGTGAAGGAACAAGGAAATTGGGGGTGGGGAGGGAATAAAAAAGAAAACCAGTGCCAAAACCCAGCTTACTGAACTCAGCTGAAAAACTCCACCTTTTTGTGTACTCCAGATGCTGTGTAGGAAGCTTTGGTCTGTGAGACCGTCTTTGCACAAGTGAGTTGCCTGAACCAGGATTTCTGTGAGGGCCTTTTATATTTCAGAATCATAATTGAAAGTTAAAGCTTTACTGCCTTTTTGACTGATAATTTTTTTAAGTTTAAGTTAAGATTTTCGTTATGGGAAGCATTTTCTTCAGATTTTTTCGTTTTAATCATTATTTTCTGTTGAAAGCCTCAAACCACCACTTAGCCTGAATTCCCAGTAGCAGGCTCCATTAAATAGTATTGTATAAGACGTCCATTTGATATTGGAAATGACCACTGCCCACAGCACTTGGGTTTCACAGTAGGCTACTGATGTGTGGACTACATAGAGAGAGGAGGTATCTTCAACCTCTGTGCTGCTGGGGGTTGATGAAGAGGGAGATTGTAATTCTGTGTGGCACTCTAGCTCTGAACAAGCTCTGTTGAGGACCTGAGGCATATACTTGAGCCCATGGGCTGCCCTATAGTTGATGCTGACTTGTGCTGCCACCCGTGTCTTTTCCTTCTGGGTTTGGACCCCCACCTCCCGCATTTCAGTTGCTTAGTAAGTGTCTCTTGCTTGTAAACAGCTGCTCAGTCTTTGGAACACATATCTCTACATGAAATGCCCTGGGGTAGCTGTAGGCAAAGAAGCACAGTGGAGATAGCAGTATTCAGTGCAGTTTCAAGGGCAGAAAGGCAGAGAAATCTTGTCATGATTTTAAGAGAAGTGAGGTGCAAACCATAGGAAAAACCCACTAAAAATTCCCACCGCCCTCCCAATTGTATGAAGAGAGAATTCTTACATTCCACCTTCAGTAACTCCACCCAGTGGAAGTGCTTACCTCTGGGTCATTGCCATTATTCTGACCAACACATACCATTATTCTTATTAATGCCTTTTCCTCCTTTGCAGCTCAAGATGCACTTACTGTCTCAGGAGGATATGTATTTTGTATTTTGACTGGCTGATTGAGTCCAGGCATAATTCTTGCAAGAGCACTGGTGGGGAAGTCGAAGTGGCATCAGACAGTCAAGAGTTTAGATCAGAATGTCTAAACCTAGAAGCTTGTGTGCAGATGTTGACATATGAGGCGTCTAAGCACTCCTTGCAGTCAGTGAAAGTTAGGTCAATACTCAGAGCACCTAGAAACCTGTTCAGCTCATTGTAAACTCCTTGGGCTCGATTACATTGCCTGCATGCAGGTATTTGTTGCTGTGTGAGATGATCCAGTGTCTCCAGCCTAGCCACTGGCTGTTTTGTGTACAAAGGCTGGAGTCTGTGTTGGACCATTGTTGTAGCTGCCAGTCACGGGCCGCTGTCTCGGATACCTAGAGAATCTCTCCCATAACACTGGCTGCACACATTTGTGCCTCTTAACTCCAAATTCTGATTGTAGGTGGCTACTGAATCAGATAACTATTCTGCTGAATTGCATTCTAGCCAATGTTGACATCTATGTGTCTCAGGCAACTACATGTAGGCTGTATATTTAGGTGTCTTTCCCCTTAAACTAAAACTCAGATCCAAATAACTTAATGAGACAAGCATTTTTTTAAATATTGAAAGCTGTGGTTGAAAATCTCAGGACTTTTAAAAATTAACTTTAGAGTATCAAAAGAAAACAGAATCTGTTCACAAACAGATAAAATAAGTCAAACTCTCTTGGTTTGTCCTTAAAATA
This sequence comes from Myiotriccus ornatus, assembly GCA_036023395.1. NCBI lineage: Eukaryota > Metazoa > Chordata > Aves > Passeriformes > Tyrannidae > Myiotriccus > Myiotriccus ornatus. The sequence continues at coordinate 25,894,937 of JAYRBT010000139.1, read as the reverse complement.
ATGCAGACATTTCATCTAGCTCTGATTGTCAGCAATTTCCCTGGTCTTAACTGTGTCTATAAGAAATTCAAAATTAAAAGTATTGTCAGTTTGGTTATTAAGTAAAGGCTTCCTGCCTTCAAACAACAAAATTGTTATGCTGAATAGAGAAGCACTTGGAAAGTTTCTGATGTCATAGCCATATAAGTCCACAGTAAGATCAGAGATTCTAATCCTTTTTATGCTCAGTGTTTTACTAACACTTATCCTTTTTTGCTAAGGTTTTCCAAAAGTACGCACTAAATTCACTCAACACACACATAATTAATGCACACAAATACAAATCCATAACAGATCAATAACACCTCCTGTCTTTTTCTCTTTAATTTTTTACTGATTATTTTCTTCAAAATTACGTAACAGAAGACAATTTTGCTTCATATATTCCCATTTTAAGTAACGAAAAACTTTATTACGGCTCATGGCCTCTTTTTTTTTTTTTTTTTGTTTCCAGAAAAAGCTTATTTTTCTATTATATCTCTGAACAGTAAAGACCATAATGAACAGCTAAAAAATTTCTATCATAACCTCTAAAAAATAAAGTTCCTTTTTATGATTTTGGTTTTCTGTTAAAAAGAGAGCTGTTTTAAATACCATGTAAGCTGTGTTTCTTTGTAGAAGATCAAGTAATAAAATATTTAATGTTTTTGCTGAAACTTATGTTCTGGCTTTTGAATGACCTCAAAGAATATCTGCTATTTCTTCTCTAGAATGTGAATAAGTGTTTGGATTACCTTGTACCAGAAAGGCTTCTTTTCCCAGTAAATCTGTACAACCAAACTCTGCCCATGCATCCTCTATTTGAAATAATGGAAGTATTCCTTTTTAGCTTCTAGTCTAAAGTTAATTCCATAAGTCGTATACTGTCTGGGTAAAGAGAGAAGGCTCACTATTTTTAACTTTTTCGGTAGTTTAAAAGTGAAGTTCATCCAAATACTAGAAACCAATGCTTTCACTATTATGGTGAAGGAAGACAAAATAATCCTTTAAAAGATCTTGCTGAACCAGAACTAATAACAATTATAAATGTAGGGTGGTAGAGTAATGTTTAGGTGTAACTTTGTCTTAGCCAGTTTTTATCTTGGGGGCAATATCCACTCCCTGGCCTATCTCTAGCGCAACAGAATTTCTCTCTCTTGTCAGCACACATGATCACTCTCTGTGTGGGACTTTGAGATACAGCAGCCTCACAGATGCTTCTCCCTTCCCTTGGCAGCCATCCAAATCTGCATTAGAAATGGACAAAATATTAATGATTGATTTTTTTCATAGTGTTCTTGATTTCCTTTGTGTGAAATGTCCATGGATGTGATGTTATAACAGTCTGAAGTTTTCCAGTGCTTTGTGTGTGATAGAGGGTTACCATAGCAATTCTGGTGACAAATGCACATGTGTGTCTTTTTCACCCTCAAGCTTTAGGGCATGTCACTGGAGTATTTTTAATTTCTGATCACAGAAATTCTGATTCATGGTTAAACTGGCTATTACTGGCTTGTGCTGTCAACAGAGCTGGTGGGAACCATTTTAACTTTTAGTTTTCTGGTTTTTGTCAAAAGACAAAGAAACACAGTCAGCAGGACATGGGCCATAGTGTTGAGCAGTTTTGGAAGGCAGCAGTCTATGGAAGAGATTTTTCAGTTTCTAGAGAACAGCTTGATGGTAGGGACACTCCTAGACCCTAGAAAAGAGTTGAGTATCTGGCAGCAGGGAAGATGGGAAAGGGGTTGTATGAAGAAAATGCATTTTAATTCCTGGTGAGTTTCCCTTTCAGTTTTGGTAGTTTGGATAGCCATCTGTATTCCAAGATCAGTTAAATGTGCTTTTATGACTATGAGCAAGGTACATAATATGGCTTACTGACTAAAGCTGCAGAGTACCTGTCAGACCCTTAGAGTTGGACGTGCTTCTTTTGTTCTGATCACCATAAATTGAGGTGTAAGCTCCATATTACTTGTTTCCAGCAGTTTGCTTTCAGAAATGCCTCAAGGCTCTTTACTTACATGGAGAGTGGGGGAAGGAGGCAGGAAATACTCTTAAAAAGGAAAAAAATCAGCCTAAGGTTGAAGAAATAGTTCATCAGCTTGATACACAGTGCAGTAATGTTGCTCTTCCTGAGAGAAGCCCAGTGGTTTTACCTAGGCCATTAGCTGTTTCCACTGTGGAGAATGATCTTGTGCATGCTTCTCCTTCTAGAAACGGAAAGCTCCTCTGTAAACTTCTGATCCTGCTGAAGGATTGTATATGCAAATGCTAATCTGCTTTTGAGTTACAAGTTGCAGGTCAGATTTTGCTGTCAAACTTTAACAATTAGTTTATTAACATCAGGTAGCAGATTTGTGAAAGTCTGTTTCTTGCTTTCTTTGTATAAATAACAAAGTTAAGTCCTTGATCCCTCTGCTGATAATAATCATTTACAATAAATTTTGAGATCAGAAATTAATCTTAGCTGAGGGCATCACATAAATAAACAAGCTTGTAATAAGTTTCATATGGATTTAGTGTGCAGAGTTTTACTATTTGCTTACCATTCTCCTTTCTAAAATGATAATAGAATTTGTAAACACTATTGAAATTGTGAGATCTCTTTAGGAAACAGCCTATATTGATTTGTGAACATGAAGAAACAAAAGCTAGTATCATGGCTTTTCATTTTATTCTAGTTGCTAAAATGAACCACATCAGAGAATGTAGGATGAGAAATCACGCTCAAAACTCCATGTTTACTGTGTACATGCATGTTTATGACAGAAAAGATGCAAGAAATGTATCTTCCCAGAAGGAGCTAATGCATTTAATGGTATTAAAGTATGATGCTTTCTCAGCATCATATGTAAGAAAACAGAAGTTAATAATGTTAAAAGGCACTGACAACAACAATGAGCACTTTCAAAATATAAAACACTTCAGTTTTCCTTGGTAGACTTAAGCACATGTGTAACCAGGATAGCCGTGAATATTAAATGGTTTTTTGGCTAAGCAAGTAGTATTAGTGCAAATAAGAGGATTCATTGCTCTGGGAAGAGGAGAGCACAGAATTGGAGATTTAGGGGCGAATTGTTCTGAACCATCAGTTTTACCAAGGCTAAGAAAGCACCACACAAAATTTAAAAAGGCTGAGGGGAGTAAGTTCCAGTCATCAGCAAGCAAAATTCTCATAGCATTTGATACTGTACTCTGTTTTCAACACGGTGTTTTACTTGTCTTTTCCCACCCTTTTGTCAGGAATTGCAAAGGAGCCTCTAATTACAGATTAATGACTTCCCTACAATATGCTACTAAGTGAACTTAGTTGGGGATAATTAGATTCTTTAAGCTCTGCTCATCAGGCTCTGTCAGACCAGACCCCTACCCCAGCTGTGCTACTGTGTTCTTTTACCTACTCTGATAGGCATGCTTTTGAGTTACAATTCCAGTAACTATCTGGTGCTGAAATAGCAAGATGTTGCAAGATGTTCAAATCTTCCCCAGCATTTCCTGGAACAGATAATTTAATTCTGATTTTCTTGCTCCATTCAGAAAAAAAATCAGATTTGAATTTTACAATTAACAGTTCAGTCTAGGTTTTGATTTTCTACAAATACAAAATTTAGAATATTCATTATACAGAATTCTGTGGAAAGGGCTCTTCATGCAACGTTATATAGGCTCTGGATGTCCTTGTAAAATGAATTCTGCTCTTAGGAAAGTGGCTTCTTTTACTGAACCTGAAGATCTCCTTTCAGAGTAGCTATATGCAATAAATGAAGAACTACTGGAAGATGACTTTTGAGAATTCGGTTGAGTGTAAGTTGTTTGGCCCATAACTTCTAAAAGTTGATCCCCTCATTTTGTAGATCACATAGTGACAATTGATGATACTGTTACTATAAAAAAACAAGTTCTAGGATAAAACAATACATTTAACTAATACATAAAACTTCAAAAGAAAATATTCAGGACAGCTTTTTATTTGTAGGGTGTTACCAACTTTTTTTCATGGTGGCATCATTAATTTCTGAAAAGATTTGGGTTTGTTTTAATAAAATAAACATGAAGGTCTGATTCACTGGTTACATATGCTAGCATAAATGTTATGGGGAGTCACAAATTAACATTCCATCTATTCATCTAGATGGCAGCTGTCACCAGGGCATACTAGATCTTCTAACAACAAGTGCGAAACTGTGAAGCAAAAATTACTTGTAAGCCTTAATTTGGTAAAGCATCACTTAGGTTAACAAAGTACATATGAGTACAAAAAAGCAATTGCAAGCCTAGTACTGTGGTTTTGTTATGAGATGTACAAAGGGTTGTCAAAATATAATTAAGGACCCTGAAAATATTTCTTGTATTCCTAAATCATTTCTTTATCAAATGACCTTTGTATTTTCTTCCTCCTATTCTACAGATGGCAGAAATACACCAGTGTGTTCTGTGTTTTATTAGGAATTATGTCAAAGCAAAGTATTGCACTGTGCTCAGGAATATTATATAGTATTTTACTATCCTGCTGCACATGTTTTTAATTTGATATTAAACTCATGCTGGCTTATTGTTTTTACTGATCTTCATGCTGTATTTCAGTTGAATTCCAGTTCAATTTGTTGCAGATCCCAGTAGTTTCACTATCTTTGGGGGGAAAAAAAAAAAAAAAGAAATTAAGAGATATAAAAATGTGTATTTCGTCAAGCTTATTGTGACCTAAAGATAATGCTGTGATATTCAAAGACCTTGGTCTTTGACATGGTTTTCAAAGTATCAGAGTTTCCTTGAAACCCATTATCTGTCCAGAGACCTAGTGATGTTTTTGATGAAAGTTCGAAAGTCCTATAAACTAGAGCAGACCTGGTAGATTTGGATCTCAGACTGCTATATGGAAGCTTCAAAATTTGTATATTCCTTTATAAAGTGACACTTCTGTGAATTGAAATTTTACTTTAAGCAACTTCGTATTTTAGGAAAAATGCTTCAGGTTTTTTATATTGAATTGATGCTGGCATGAAGAGCTGTGGTGGTGTGTTATTCTCTCCTGTAAGCATGAGTCAAGTTTAGAGGAGAAAAGAAAGAAAAAATAGAAACTGCAGCAATTACTTTCGTTGGAGTGTTCTGTGTACTGCCAGTAATGTTATTAACGACCATGGCATGGAAGTGCCCATTTTGTTTGTGAGCTTTAATCTAGAGTGCTATGTTTGAAAAATGCTTTGTCTGTCCCTGCAATAGCTTAGGAGTTCCTAGTAATCTTTTTTACTGAGATCCGTCAGTAACATTCAAGAGCTGTTAGCTACTGAGAAACATGAAGGAAAATCACGTATTTTCAGAAATACAATCCAGTTATATTGCCCAGTATGTCTACTAGTGATCATTTGCCAAAAAGAATGAATATCCATTTAAGTAGATATATACATATGTGTGTAATTTCCCCTGAAGATGTTCTGAATTTTGTAGACCAAACTATTAGTCTTGAGGAGAAAACAGTTTTGTTTTTAATAAACTTTATGTTGTCTTAAATTGCTTCCTGTATAAAGTCCAAGCCTTAAAGGTTACAAAAATATATTCAGTGATCTCACTTTTACATATGTCTGTGTATAAAAGTATGTGTATGTTTGTAGTTGATATCAAAATTCATTTGCATTTATCCGGTGTTTAAACTCAAACTTCACAAATCTGAACAGTTCTCAAAACATGTCTATGAATTATGTCATTGCAGTTTTCCCCTTTGTAGATGAGGAAACTGGGGAAGATAAAAAAAAAGTTTAGTTCTCCTGCTGGCATTTGTTTGTCTTATTGCAATATAAATATTATTTTATATGCTCTCCTTATGTGCTTTTATTTCTATATACTCTTTAATGTTGAATAAAAGGGTTGACACATCCCCATCAAGACTAGAATTATCGCTTAAGAATGTCAAGTCTTTGCCTCTTTCGGCAATGCCTTGTACCCAGGATAGTTTGGAGACATTTGCAGTAACCTAGTGCTTGGAGGTCGTATCAGCTGGGTTTGTGCAGTGTAGCTTTTATCATGATGTTTATCAGGCAATTCTTGTAAAAAGGCTTTTTTTGGGTACCAATGGAGCCTGGTGTGCACAGAAACTATTTAAGGGACTGCAGAACGTGCAAGAGGAGGGATAGGAAAGAAAGGAGAAGGAGATCCTCAGAGGAATATATGGTATTTTGGTGAAACATGTTTTCCCCAAGCATTAGCATACCCTTAAGTTAAAAAAGTTACCTAGTTTGTGAAATAATTTCATTGCTCTTAATCTGTGGAGGTTCACAAGCTTTTCTGTCCCTTGGGGTGTTTTTTACATGGCTATGGCTTTATACTGCTATTTTAGTGCCATTTTTTTTTAATCATTCATGTTTTAAGTAATCTAATTCAGCACATCTTTCACAGTAGCATTTATAGTAGCATTTGCAGACAACACTAAAAGAATTTCTAAATCTTTCTTTGACACTTTACTGCCTTGAATGAGCAAATGTCTCCTGTGCTGAGTAGCAAAGTTTACAACAGAAAAAAACAGTGTATGTACAGTATACTTTGCCTTTGAAATACTGAGTGAAACTCAGGGCATTGCAGCTGAAATGGAAGACAATAAATGGAAGAATGGAATTTACCTTCCCTATTTCAAAGTCTGTGTTAAAATCCTTTTGCTGAAAATAAGTTTAGCGTTGAAATGCATGTTAGCTGCAAAACCTTGTTTGTATGTGAGCTGTGCAGGTTTGCTTGTTCACACAAGTTCAGCCTTTAATACTTTAATGTGAGTATGCCTTGATATGATAGCAGGTACAGGCCAAGACTCTTCTGAAAGCTGCCTTGTTTTGAAACTAGTCCATATTTCAAATGGATGAACAGAGAGGGTTATTTGGTATTTTAATCATCTGTTTCTATGTAGTTACAATTTTTTTTCAGAGCTGGACCCTATGCAGCATCTGATAATTAAGTTCATGAATCTTCTAGATCCAACTGCTGGTCAAAGGAGGATCTGCCTGGTAGATATTTGTGTGCTATTTCATCACACGGTAGTCATGGAGACAGTAAAGTTGAAATATCCAAAAGGCTAGGAAGCTTGGAAGGTGCTTTTTGATGACCACAGGTACTTCTCTTGTAAAGCAGTATATTTACCAGCAGTGGTAAATCTCCACTGCTCTGGAACTCCCCTCTTCCCTTGCTTTTATCCCTTGTCTTTTTTCTTCAAAATACTTGAAGTTTGGCCTGACATCCTCATCAAAAAGGTTCTTTTAAGCCGACCAAAAAAGACTAAATGAGTGAAGGCCACTGTCATTTCAGCTGAATTATCCACCAGACCAGTAAGCAATCAGGGAAGCACCTGAGGTATTTGAATTACAGAAACCACTGTTCAAGTTTTAGGTAAAAAAATAGCTGAAGCATTAGAATAGGGACTACTGTTTGTGAAAAAAACAGGAAGTTGTTAACTCCCAGTGAGGAGCTGTTTTCTTACTAAGCTTCTAGGAATAAAGGAGAGAGCTGGCCAAAGGAAGTATAAAAAATATTTAATGGTGACTTTTTATCTCAAAAATCTGGAAAAGGGATTTCATGAGTTTGATTGGCAGAACATGTAGGTTTTTTTCTTTTCAATTTCTATTGTGTTGGGAAAGAAAGCCAGAATGTATTTTCATAAACCCTGCAGTTTTATAAGCCCTAAATCCCACTGGAGTAGATTGGTCTTCCTTTTATGGTTTTGTTTGTTGGATTTTGTTGTTGTTTTGTGTTTTGTTTTGTTTTGTTTGTCTCAAGTTCTTAATTGGTTTCGGGGCATATTAACTGCTTCCATAAAATAGAATGTTTTAATTGGGTTCAAGGCATCAGTACTTAATGTTTCTCCTTAGACCAGGGTGCCAGAAGCATATGAGTATTTTTGAGCAAAAATAGCTCTATATTTGTACAGTCTGCTTATTGGCTGCTTATGGGTACAGTTCTCACTGGCAAGTGCAGAAAACTCCTCTGGAGTGGTGCTATGCCACTGCTATTTTAATAAACGGAGATAATTAGGAGATTAAGCAGTGGCTGTTATTTTTTCTCCGTTTCATATCCCCTTCAATGTTCAATGAAAAAAAAAAGGCGTGAAGTTTAGAGCTATAACTTTTTTCATTTTTCACTAGTTTGACACAGAAATAATGTGGTTCTTCTGAGGAAAAAGTGAAGCAATCTACACTGAAAAATCTTTGCACTCTAGTTTTTTTGTAAAAATTGAAAGCAGCCTTTCATTCTACTTTGTCTTCCTGTACACCAAACATTCTTCTTTATAGATGTTAAATTCATTGCTCCTTGAATTTCTGTGGTATCGTTTCTGTTGACTGCAGTGAATATTTATTAATCAACTACACTTTTACTATTGAATCTTATCAATAACCCCATGACTTATAATACATATTTTCTTCTATTGACAGCACACTCATTTTTGTCTATTCTATAGTCACCATGCTGTATATCAACTTTTCTGTCCCTTGTGACATAACCACTCAACTACTGAGTGAATGCCAATATAGAAATGCAGTATTGTTTTTGAATTTCACCACCGGCATGGTCACACATACAGACACATATGTGAAGACACACACACACACATGTGTGTATATTGCTGTTGGAGAGAGGATAAAAATAATTCTGCTCTGTAGTAGATTAGTATAAGATGGAGTGGATCTCCAAGTGTCTGCTCTCAATGCAGCAAAAGGAAGAGGAGGAAGAAGGTAGGGGGAGGTAAAGGGCTGTAGAACAGCCCACCTGTGATACTGGAGAATGAGAAGTTAACCTTGGTTGTACTATACTTTTTAGCAGGGCCTGCTAAGGTAGGACAAGAGTTGCTGGTTTTAAACTAAAAGAGGGTAGATTCATATTAGGTAGGAGGAGGAAATTGTTTACAATGAGGGTGGTGAAACACTGGTACAGGTTGCCCAGAGAGGTGGTGGATGCCCCATCCCTGGAAACACTCAAGATTAGGTTGGATGGGGCTCTGAGCAATCTAATCTAATAGAAGATGTTCCTGCTCATTTTAGGGTGGTGGTCTAGATGACCTTTAAACCCTTCCAACCCAAACTATTTGATGATTCTAAGATAGCTTGTGATGCTTTTTCAAGTCTCAGGTGGACACATATGAGACAGGGATCTCCTGGTGGATTGGTGGAAGAGGAAGCCTGAAACAGTCTGTACCAAAAACATATCTCATTTTTTGAATGTTTTATAAACCAGATACTGAACACTGAAACTGGTATTATGTTGTACTTTCATGAAAAACATTCTTAAAAATCATAAACTGAACTCTAAAAAATTCTGAGACTGCAATGGAAATAGCAAATAAAAGAGTAATAGTAAAAAAACTCACTTTTTCAGTCTGTTTTGTGAATTTTGATTCTGTAGGGCACACAAGTTGTGTTTTCAAATGTTTTTCTGCAGTTCCGAGTGCCAGCCAAAAATTTTTATGCTTCTGTGCTTTTGATAGAACCAAGATTATGTGTTTGTGTGTTACTGGCACCTATGATGTTATTGAAATCAGAAACTTCCATTGTTTTCTTACAACATGAGAGATATAGCAATGTTAGATCTTCTCATATGTATTTTTATGTCCTGTTTTACTTGTTTAGAAGTGTGGAATTTCCTTTGTGCTGTTGTTTTTTGGGGGTTTGGGGTCTTTTTTTAGAGTATTGCATCAAATCTCAACTTTTACTCAAGTTTACTCAAAGTAAACTTGTATTTATCTGAAAAATAGTAGAATAGGAAGGTACATGGTGGACAAGGCAATGAGGGCCTAGGTTCAGGAAATACTTGTTTTACAGTGATTTGAGCATTAAGTGTAAGTCAGGAGTTTGTGACGTTACCTGAAGCCATTTTCTTATCTCTAATAATGTACCAGTTTTTTCTGTCACCATATAATTGGTGTTACTGGCATGTGCAGCAGCTATTTGATTCACAAGAAACTTAAGAGATTCAGATCATATTTGCTTAAATTAATTTGTGGAAATAGTAAAGCCAATCCTAGTTTTTTCATGTACATATTCATATACCCTCCATACCCCAGAATCTTTATTGGACTATTTGTGTTGAGTTTTGTAGGTTTTCAAAGAAAAACTTTATGTTTGTGTGTAGAAGGGAGGCGGGTTTTGGGAGGAAGGGGAAGGAGAAGATGACAGTCTTATTGATTAATCAAAGGAAAAAAGTATGTCAGAGGAAGAAGAGGAGACTTCCTCTAGCAGGTTCTTGCTTGCGACACTGAGCCTTATGTTTCTTCCTGGGTACTGAGTTAGTTTGTTAGTGGTGACCCTTTTGCAACTTGTGATGCAATCTGGTTTTTGTGAGCAACATTATAAATTCCGAGAAAAGCACCCCATCCTGAGCTCAACAAGAGCACTGCATGAGCAATGAATGTCTAAATTGCAGACTAAATGCTTTCTTGACACATTTGGGGTTGATCGTGTTCTCCTGCCTGCAGTTTATTGGTATAAATCACTGACCTCTGAATGCAGTTGTATGGATTTACAGCAGGAGTCACAATTTGGTTGTTGTGAGTGTTAACTGAGCTGTTTGTCCAGATTGCTGTATATATCAGTTTTACATTTCTCAGATCATTTACGTAATGTTTTTTAGGTCAGTTACCATTATTGTGTCAAATATTCAGGTTTCTTTTTCTCTGCCTTAGGATATTTTTGAAAAAGCTTAAGAATATAAAGGGAGCAAATGAAAGAATGGTAAGAGCCTTTTGAGTGATGGTTGTTTTTTTTCTTTAAAGTTTTCATCATAAGTCAGTCATATCACAGGGGAAGAGTACAACTTGTAAAAAAGAAGAGACTTCAGCAGTAGAAACAGTTCAGATTCACTGGAAATTCTCGTGAGCACTTGTAGAATTGATGCAAGGTGCGATGTTGGCATTGTAAACTAGCATATGTAAACGCTGGCTGAAAACACAGCCAAGCTCAGCAGACGCCAAAACCACATTGCTCAGTAGTTCAGGGCTTGCGTAGTGGGCGCAAGACTGAAATGAGTGGAGGAACTTTGAAATAGTTATGAAGCGCAGTCTTAATACGCTGTATAACCTCTTACGATTCAGCGTATCTGATCCCAGTATTTTGCAGCAATTATAGGTTAGCCTGGGGACTGTTGTTCCAGACAAGTTCTTGTAATTTGTGGAAGTCGTGAGTCAAATTTCAAAGAAAGAAAAAGTTTGACTTTTGTATCTTATTATTTTGTTGTTATGTGCTGACGCCACCTTTTACCCTCAAAGTAAACTGCAGTAATTGAATTAACTTAGACAATATATGGCATGCCATTTGGTAGTGCAAACATAATTAAACTAAGTAGAAATATTTATTTCCTTCTTGAGTTTGTCTAGATGACATTGGACAGTTTGGTTTGTTTTTCTGTTCATATCTGCAGGGCTGCTGTTCCCTTATGCTGCCAGTCACACTTTTATTGTAGATTCTGTTGGTGCTGGTAGGGATGAATGGGTTGTATGGTCTTTGATCCCAAATGAAAATGAAGGTTGACTTGGAAGCTACATTCAGTCCTCTACCTGCCAGGTTGCCTTAGCATGGGGTTGTTGTGGTTGAAATGTAGGAAAGCAGTGACTGTCTCTGAAACATTATTACCTATGCCTTCTGTGGTAACTCTGTCTGATGGGAGCTGCTGAGTTTGACATCTCAGGATGATCCCAATGGTACGTGGGACTGTCATAGTCCAACTGATTTTGATTGGTTGGTTGGTTTGTTGTCACCGGGGCACTGACAGGTCCTTTATCCAATGGTGTCATACAGGCTAACAATCACAAAAATTCTGGATTTCTCTGTCCTGACTGTGGAGCTTTCTACTGAACCTACAACATTGTTTCTTCTTTAAACCTCTTACTGAGAATCCCCTATTATTTTCAGTTTTACTATAGGTAGCATGTCAATTTTTAGAGCCTTTTGGGTGAGTTTATAGTAGAACTACCTGTTTTGTGATTAAAGGCAGATCTGCAGCAACAGGAATGTGGAGAGAATATAAGAGAATTCTGATAATTATGAATGTTTGTAATACCTATATAAGTCAAGTACTGGCTTTTGAAGAGGTCCTCTGAATGTAACTATAAAGGCGGCAATGTCTCAAGGATGGGATACAAAATTAGCATCTTTCAGGGAATGAATTATAAAATTCCAGCTATATGAAAAAAACATGCTGACTACACTTAATAAAACCTAAGGGAATATTGTCCAAATAAAGACTGCAAGGATCAGTCTCCTGTTTTCTGCTTCTGTGTTCTCTTGCCCTTTTATTCTTGTACACATATTTATAATACTGTGAGATTTCATCAGAGAAGGGAAATGGGATTTTGATAGCCAAAAAAAAAAAAAAGGATCACCTGTCAGTAATGCTGAACATAGCTGTTGAAGGGATTTGACCCTTATTTCAGCTTTGTTCTTGGCTGGCAGGTGCCTGGAGGCCTTTCAGTCTGCTTTAGAAGACCTTGTTTTAAAAACAGTAGTATTTGTCTCCTAATTACGAATGCAGATTTTGCATGTGTTTGAGATTTACAAGGCCTTGCTTATGTGAAACAGGCTATAAACTCTCCTTGGAAATGTATAGTAGTCTGGAGTAGATAATTACAGTTTGAGAAAAGAGCCTCTGTTTCCAGTGAAAACACTGTAAAGTTATTTCAGAAATGCTCTGACCTCAGACGTTTCATATAACTTACACAAAATGCTTTCACATTTGTTCAGCAGCTACTGACTTGATCTCTGCCATCTCATAAATGAAAGCACAGAAGTCTCCCTGGGAAAAAAGCAGCATGTCTATGCTGTGGCCTACAAAACTAGTGTTATTTTACTCACTCTGTTCTTTGTGTCTATACCCTTAAACAGAAGAAACCTTGCCCTTCTTTAAACAAATCTGTCTCTTAATCACACCCCACCCCCGCAAACCCAACTTTGCTCCGGATTTTTCTTCCTCCCTGCCTCCACTCAGTGTACACACACTAATAAATTCTGTAGTAAAAACCTTGGGAGAATTTCTCAGCAAAAATGGAAAGAAGATGTCAAAGGCTGAAGATAGGAATTTTCTGTTTAAAGTTGCAGAAACAATAGAGGACAATTGAAACAATAGGGGGAAAGCCAGAGATGGGTGAATAAGCCATGAAAGTATTGCATTAATTTTCTTTTGAAGAAACCCCGCTGGTTCTCTTTACTTGCATCCAAAAGAGCTATTTTTGTTTGCAATTGTTTGTTTGTTTTTCAAGACTCTTGAGGAAAACAAAAGCATTGCAAATACAAGTGAAAAGACTCTTGAGAATGTTCACACCAGAAATGCTCTTGTGGCCTTTTGAAAAGTTGTTTTTAACTCCTGCTACAATAAAATTGTCAGATATTTATGACTACTTTGTCATTTTGTATGAAAAATTTGTGTGCTGGAAGGACAACTTGATAGAAACAGTGGTGTGTGGCACTCAGGGAGAGCAAACACCAAGCAATGAAAAACAAACTGAAATTCTGAATATGGTGTGAACAGGTAATTTTCAGAAAGTCCTGCACAGAAAAAGAACTAAATTTAGTTGAAATACATGATTCAGTCTTACTAAAAAGCATGTTTGAGTATGGATTGTGTTTTCAGAGAACTCTTAATAGGAAAATATGCAGGTTAGAGGCAGGGGCCATTTCTGCAGCTGGAGATGGTTGAGGATATTGCCAGCAGTTGTACAAGGGAGACAGTCTACTAGCCCCGGAGATCTGCTGGACGAACCCTCATGTGAGCACACTCTAACTTGTTTCTGTTTCAGTGAACCAGCTTAATTCAGGGAGCTGATGTGATTGGTGCTGTCTTAGTTTCTACCAGCAGGCAGAACTGTAGCGAGCACGCCTCAGAAAAGTTCTGAGGCAAAACCCACCAGAAGCAGGGCCACCCCTGGGCGTAAGAATGACATTGAGCATCTGAACAAAGGCAGCAACAACTCCCACAAGTCAACATCTGTCTACAGTCTCAGTCATGTCATGTTATCTATAATTTCATGCCTAAGGCCCAAGAAACAGGATTCTGACTGTAGCAGATAGGGGTCATGCTATTTGCAGTTTGCAGCCAGTAAGATATTCAGAGCCAGTAATAGCTTGACAATTCGAGGAGGTGGAACACATGAGCACAGCCCTTCACTTGTGCTCAATGTTCATGGTGAAAAAGGCAGTAACTGCCAGCACTGACTGATTTTAGTTATTCCTATCATGCAATTACTGTGTTACTGATGGTATGAGTTTGCAAATTCACAAGCTCAGTGGCATGGATGTGTAAATTTTAAAGCAGAACTGCTGAAAATGTGCTCTACTGTAATGTCATATCAAAGTACATATATGTGGAGTCTGTAGCTAAGAGTAGACAGTGCTTTATGTTGTTTTCAGTATGTGTTTGTGTGAACATGTGAACTGGAGAGGGGCAGTCAGAGTTAATGTATAAAAAAAAAATAGATGGAGGGACCTGAAAGGTGCTATAAGGTTGTGTCGATTCATTAAATTACTTTCTTTAATTTGTTTTTAAAGAGGCCAAGGGCTTTCAGGGCAACACAAAGTGGGCAGGGATCATAGTTAATTGAGCAGATAGTTTCCGCTAAGCTAGCAGTGAGCACTGTCCTTCCTGAAGGAGATGTAGGGATATCAGGAGGCAGAGTTGTTTCTATGTGCTCTGCAGCAGACTATGCAGATGGCAGGTTATGGAAGGAGAGGCACGTGCTTTAACTCCTTGAAAGATTTAGCAGCAGATGCTCTTCTCTGGTATGCATCAGGAGCCCTTAAAACTAAGCAGAAAATTGGCTCCAATAAGGATTCTCGAAGACTTGCCTGGGGTTGATCACATCTTTAATACACAGCAGGCTGACCTCCCTTCCATTGCTTTTATGTGAACCACATGAATTTTTATGAGGATTGTTGGTGACAAAACTTTTCTTGTTCTGCATACATACACACACATAGACACACATACACCCTCCCCTCCTCCCTCCCCCCCCATTTGTGTTAAAACAGTGGACCTTGCTAGCTTGGATGGCTCCTTCTCTGTTTCCAGCTGCTTTCATATATATCTGAGGTCCTTCTTTGTAATGAAACACCTGCATATCTTTCAAAAAGCTGGAGGTAAAGTCTGCATTATGTAAGCAGCCAGTTCTCTGCAGACTGATAACATTTTTATTCACAAGATACTAACCTGAAAAGCTAGTGTTTTAGAAACCTGCTGGTAGCTTTATGGAAGGCGCTCCATAAAAATGGAACAGGAAAGGACCTCAGTGTTTTGTGATTCTATCACCTCACTGTTTGTTGGGTGGTACGTAACAAATAAGTGGTACTTCTGCAAAATCATGTTATACAAAGAGCTCATTTTGCCTAAAACAGTGTGCTTGAGACTAAACATCAACTTCAGTATTGCCAAAGACAGGAATGAAAACCCTACTTTTAGGTTTCCTAATCCATTTTTCTTTGGCAATCTAAGACAAGGAGGGTGCCAAAATACATGACAGATTTATATGTCTCTGAATTTATTAGCTGCACTGCAAAGAAGTTTTACAGTCTTAGGAAACTTTCTTATCTGATAGGAGATAAACTATTGTCCCTAACAGAAATCAACAGAAATTTTGTCATTTCAGGCATAGTTTTGCTTATATAAGTAGTCTGATTCAACACACAGGGTTAGCAAACTATTCAAGAAATAACTGCATAGTGCCTATTATTTGTACAGTGAAGAAGCCATCTCTAGAATAGCCCTGACATTTGGAGTGAAAAGTTGTAAGGGAATACATTGTTGGGAAGAAACTGAAAGTTGGTGCAGACCTGTTTCTTGCTGCGTCCCAGGAGTTAATCAGTATCAGTAACTCATCTTTGCTTTTGTTTCTTTCAGGGCCCTCCTGGTCCAAAAGGCGAGAAGGTGAGTGGATGAGTTCTTACAAGGTGAATGGAAAGCTCTCCCAGCATGAACTAAAGAGACCGTTTGTATTGATGCAGTGTAATGTTAGATTATATAAGAGAGCTGGGTAGCACACAGATGCTGTGTTAAACCTATCATCTCATCTTTCCACTTTGCAGGGAGATCAAGGTGATCAGGGCCCTCGGGTAAGCATCTTAAAAAAAATGTTACACTTCCCCTCCGCTGAATAGGCAATTAGTCTTTAGTGCAAAACTAAATTAAATACACTGTCTGAGCTAATTATGCTTATTAGCTGCATTTACCCTGCATGTTGAAGTAAGTGTCTGCAGGACAGTAATACTGAACATGACCAAATAGTGTCTGGGAAGATCTGAGTAATGCAATAGTAATGCACTAAAATACACAATTTCCATGATGGGTGGAAGTAGGTTTCTCAGGCATTTTGCTCTGCTGAATAAAAACTGGCTTTCCTAACCAAACTGTTCAGTTTCCCCAGCAATGTGTTCACGCCATGCATGGGCTTCTACTGTGCAGAGGGCCAATGGGTTTCTAATAAATGTCCTTCTAGATTTCATGTAAAATGTAGCTAATATTTAGTGAATTATGAACAAATATAATGTATGCATGTATTAGCTCTTTTTCCTGACATGTATGTGATATTTTTAATAATAACAATATTATCACCTTGTAATTATATTCAGACAGTTCGAAGATGGTTTAGTTTAGGAAATTTAAAGGTTCTTTTAATTTCTAAATATCATGTTTATTTTAACAGAAAAACAGAAATACAGGGGTGAAAGTTAAGATAGATTGGCTGTGCTACTTCTTTCTTCTTTACATCTGTGCTTCATTAGAAAATGCTTGGTTGCATTGTTCAGATGATATAATAACTCTCTTCAGTTACATGTTTATAAATTTTTCCATAACAGTGTGTTCCATGGATTATTTTTTTCTGTTAACTGTGTTAAACATTTTGAATTTGCAACTTTATTTTATTCTACTGTTTTGTTTCATATAATTTGATTTAGTTGAATTTTATTTTTTTCAGTCAGTAATGTTATCTAAAGTCACAACATGCTTTTACAGCTGATTTTGATATTGGTGCTACCAGTGTTAACTACCATGGTGTCCTGTTATGCTTGGTGATACAACTGCACTTTATAAAAACAGTGGCCTAAGAGTGAAAAGCTTTAAATATTATTTCAGTTGAAACTCAATATGAAGAATCAAAAAACTACTTCAAGAAGTAAAAGAAAGTAGAGGGTAACAGTGTGAGGCACATTATGCTTTTTACTAAGCTAACTAATATACAGACTAAAGGTTCTGAATAATGTAAGAATTTCATTTTAACTTTTAAGCAAATTTAGTGTCTCTCAGAGGCCATGCTGGGCTGTATATTTTGGTTGGTTCTGTGCTACAGAACTTCGTGGGGAATGGGAGGAGAAGAGGACAGGGGAGGAGAGTGGAGCAGTGCCTATGGCTTTGGAGAGGATGCTCCATTCAGATGGCATGTCAGTCTGTATGTTCTGTTCTGCTTGCTGTAAGTGGCCTTACATTCAGAAGATGTGTGTTCTTACGTTCACAACTGTGACCTTAGATTCAAAAGAACAAATGTTATAGAGGTATTGGAGAAGGATTCAGTAACAAATATGGAAGAGCAATGTTTTAAATAGTATTACATAGCTGAGGATAAGAATCTAGAATTATGAGTGTTGGAGAAGTTTCCAAGGAAAGACTCAGAGGTTTGAACACATGAAAGCAAAACAAGTGGGATCAATGCAAGGGAATGACGATGCAGAAATCTTGTCAAAATATTGGAGAGGTATGAGAACTAGAAAGTGGTTAAATGTGTGTGGCTGGAAGTGTTGGCAGTACCCAGTAAGAAGATGCAAGTTTGTTCAGTGTTGTAGGTGGAACCCGCAAGGACTGCAGGAGTGTTTATGTCCACTTTGCTAAAACCTACCCCCTATACTGAAAGGCAGTGGAGTCCTTACTGAACCATACAAAATGGTTATAGCTACTTTGTGGGTTTGGTAACTCAAGTGCAGATTAAAAGCAGAGAATTTATGACCTAAGGAATTCATATATAAGCACATTACGAAGTTGTATCTGCAGCACCAGCCATCAGCTGAGACTGAATTCTGTATCTGGTTACAGGAAAGTAGTTCAATAACTTAAGCAGTGAAGAGGAAGAGGAGGTGAACAGCACCTTGTGGGCTATCTGAAACTTCACCAATTTTTTAGTCAATGCATGTTGTAGTAAAGTACCTCCTTTTTAAGTATATGGATCTAACTTGGGTAATTTGACCAGTGTTGTTGGTTTTCTCTATCTATTTTGAATGTGTTCTATGGCAGCTTCTCCTTTTTTGCCTTGTGTATTTCACCAGTTGTAAGTACTATGAAGCCTCTGACCATTTTATGTTTCGTGGTACATCAGTTACCTCCTCTGATGACTGTCTTCAGGGTGAATCTGCTTGACTTGCCAGGAGATTTACAATTTAATTAATGGAAATTCTTTGTGTAAGCCAGTCATGCACCAAATGAAATTAAACCCATTTAAACCTGGTTGGTTACCTTTGCATATAGTTTTCCATCATGCCTATGTAAAATAAATGGGTTTGGAGGGAGTTCCATCCAGTATTATTTTCAAGAAATATATTGTACCTGAAACTAACTGGGGCATGACATTAACACTTGGATTTGACAAGTTAGCAGACAGATTGGATATAATATCTGAAAGTGGTGAACATTGTAAATCTGATTCATCTTTTACAGATAAGGTGCCTGAAGTTTCTCTGGCTTTATGTTTTTACATACTGGTTTGAAACAAGCATTTAGTTTAGCAAAGATTTTTCTTGGACTGAAATTCCAAAATGACACTTATTCTTTATAAAAGCTGCTTTCTTTCTTCTAGGCATTTTCATTAGTAAGGGAAATCAAAATAAAATGTAAAGACTATTCATGTCAAGATGAGACCTTAAAGTTTTAAAATTCTGCTGAAAAGAAAGAAAAATATTTGTGAAAACATTTTGCAAGAAACAAAGATATTGTTTTCTGTCCCACCCAAGTTTTCACCTTGGGCCTTGAGATTTTTGAGATATCCTTCTTTCTGAAAAAATTTCAGAACTGTAAAAATAGTAATCAGATATCTCAAAAGTTCTTGTTCACAGCCAGTGGACGTGCAGAATATATACCGAACTGCTTTGAAGTTCAGGTTTTCTTAAAAATATCTTCAGGAAATTTATACACTAAGAACTTAACCCTGCAAATACTGCCCAGGAGTCAGGCACTTTTTAGCATAATGTGTCTGAGGTTTTGTGTTTGGTTGTTTTTTTTAAAGAATCTGAGGAGTTTTTTAAGTATTCAGAAGTAATCTGTGGATCAGTCTCCATCATACAGAGATGGCTTAAGGGCTCTAGTTCATAGTGCCATGTGGCTTAATCTACTTATACCCATACTGCATGTAGAAAATGTGAGCCAAAACAACATTCCAGTAATGTGCATGATATTGAAATGCATACCGTAAGTGTGAATTTGAGCAGCAAGTTAGAGCCTTTAGTCACATGAGGCCACAGATAAGGTAGTGATGGACACATTCAAATGTCCAGATCTTATTTGACAAAAATTCTTTTTTAATCTCTTTATGTATTTTTATATCAGATATCTAATTACTCTAAAGTTCTGGTTGATTAAACATTTAGGTCAAATGCAGAACTAGCTTTCCTCAATAACAGGGTAAGAAATGGTAACGTTAGTATGTCTTTTGGATGCTCTTCTTTTTGCAGAGGGCATGGCTTCGTGAAATGTCTAGGGAGATTTCCTTTACTGTACTGAGCCATGACTAAATTAAAAATGATGGAGTTTAGCCTGTGGACTGTTGGAATAAATGCTGATGTCAGGCTCCTGCTCGGTTCCAGTTGCTCCGCTCTGCTCCAATTTGAAAAAAAGCCTTTGAAGATTTCGTAATGGTAGGCTTGCAGACGATGTATTATTCAAGCAGAGATTGTACCTTGATAATGGAAATAGGTCTTCAGAGGTGAATGTCTGAGAATGGAATTAGCCAGTACTGTCTTACTGGATGTGGAGGGGAACATTGTCATCAAGGATGATCAAAAGGCTGAGGTACTTAATGCCTTCTTTGCCTCAACAGAAAGACCAGTTATCCTCAGGGCAACCAGCCCCCTGAGCTGAGGTAGGAAGGCTCTGCAGAGGGATCTGGACAGGTTGAATTGATGGATTGAGGTCAACAGTTTGAGGTTCAACAAGGCGAAGCTCTGAGTCCTGCACTTGGGTCACAGCAACCCCGTGCAGCACTACAGGCCTGGGGAAGAGTGGCTGGAAAGTTGCCTGGTGGAAAAGGACCCGAGAGTGCTGGTCAGCAGCAGCTGAACATGAGCCTGACCATGTGCCCAGGTGTCCATGAAGGGCAAGGGCATGCTGACTTGGATCAGAAATAGTGTGGCCAGCAGCAGCAGTGCACTGTACTTAGCATTGGTGAGGTCACACATCAAATTCTGTGGTCTGTTTTGGGTACCTCACTACAAAAAAGACATTGAGGTGCTGGAGTGTGTCCAGAGAAGGACAACGAAGCTGGTGAAGGGTCTAGAGAGTAAGTTGTGTGAGGAGCAGCTGAGGGAGCTGGGGTTGTTTAGTCTGGAGTAGAGGAGGCACATCCTCCGATAAGGGGAGACCTTATCGCTCTCTACGAGCACCTGAAAAGAGGTTGTAGCCAGGTGGGGGTTGGCCCCTTCTCCCAGGCAACTAGTTATCAGACAAGAGGACACAGCCCTAAGCTGTACCAGGGGAGGTTCAGGTTGGACATCAGGAAGAATTTTTTCATGTAAAGGATGGTTAAGCATTGGAATGGGCTGCTCAGGGAGGTGGTGGAGTCACCATTCCTGGAGGTGTTTAGGGAAAGACTGGACGTGGCACTTAATGCTATGTTTTAGTTGATGTGGTGGTGTTCGGTCAAGGGTTAGACTCGATGATCTTGGAGGTTTTTTCCAACTTTACTGTTTCTGGGTTTCTTAGTTTCTTCTCATCCTTCTGTAAATGACATAATAAATATCTTCTGTCTTTTAGTTCAGATACATGAGAGATTTCTTGCTTTTCAGGGCTAGAAATCACTAGCTAGCAGCTGCTTTTAAATTGGTTTTGGTTTAGGTGAAATGAGAAACTGCCCAGAAGCCATACTTAATTATGACCATAAAATTTTCTCGTTTTGCTATGTTTACGTAAATTTTCCTATTAGCTGGGTCGGCACAGAACTGATAATATCTCTGAAGTATCCTCGGCAGGAAAGATGAAGGTCTAGAAAAGAAAGTTTATTTTATTGTTAACCTTTATTGACTTGAAGATTAAAAACATTCCTTGGGACCTGGTAAAGCAGTTAGGTTTGGATAGGGGTATAATGTTCTTTTCTATGTAACCCTTTCCCTTTCTCTGTTTACTTTTAATATATTTGCGCCTTCTCTGCTGTCTAATAGAGAGAAATCATTTTGCAAGTTCTACTCTTCTGTGCTGGCAAACTATGTCAAAATTATCTAATGTCAACAGAAATAGTCCTGGAAGCAGTCTGTTTACTGAAAAAACTACATACAAATGTGGGTGTATATATAGATGTAAGCTATCTTTTTAAATTAGAGTATTGTTTCACTTGTTACATTATAGATGCAACTTTTATACTGTCTCATATTAAAGGGAAATTAAAGATATCCAAGCAATAAATTTTGACCTGATTTTTTAAATGAAAATTTTTTAAAGTCTAGTTTTAATATGTGTGTATTATTACTATTATTTAATACATTTCTAGGAAATATATAATAAATATTTTGAGCCTTTTCCTGTTCCTGCTGACATTGCATGGAAAACCTATATTCATGTCATCTGAATCAGTGCCTCAGTCATAAATTACAAAATATTAGTTACTAAGTGATGACTAAACCATGACCATTAACTCTTCACTCTCTTTTAAAGCCATCCTATTTTGGTACTATGTGGGGTTTTTTGGTTGTTTGGTTGGTGTGTTTTGTTTTGGTTTTTGTTTGTTTGGTTGGTTGGTTGGGTTTATTTTTTAAGAAAGGAGCAGGTTTGTTTCACAAATAGATAGCAGTATACAAATTAATCTGATTTCTTTGAAGGTGTTGATAACTGTAACACATGTAGATAAATCAGTGACTTAATAGAAAGCTTTGTTCCCAAAATAATCCTGATAATTTTTATCCTCAGTCAACATCTTGTCAAAGAGAAAATATATAGTACTAAAGTCAAAGTATTATGTTAATTAAATATAATTTTACATAATTTAAACATTTTCTATTATTTCTTCTGTCCTTGATGATGTTTGATTATATCATACTAAAGTTTTTCATAATTTTTTCTATAAATACTGCTTATTATTAGAATTTTATCTGCCTTAATAGAAGGACTGTGTAGCTTTTATTAGCAGAAATTAGTATAGTCCCCAGCTTTTTCTTTTCTGATTTAATACTCATTGATATCATTTATATTGCTATACTGTCAAAAGCTGCAACAGAGGTGGTGATATAGTGATAGTATTCCCTCAAATTATATTTTTATGTATGTATAAAAGCATATTTTATGGTTTACTGTGTGTTACTTCAAACATACAGCACACAGAGTGCTCCTAGTTTCATATTTTACCAGTATGACTACCCTCATAGTTGTTTCTTCTATTATTAATTGTCCTGTGTAAATCAAATTATAGTTCAAGTAACCACTGTTTCAAACTGTGCTTTTAGTGTGCCACAATAAGAAGGTTAAAAATC
>JAYRBT010000139.1:25838904-25872158 GCA_036023395.1 Myiotriccus ornatus | reverse complement strand
GGGCTGTTGTGGCTCCCCTGCTTGCATTAAGCTGAAAGTAGGGTAACAAACTGGAGCAAGGTAACTTTCAGCTCTGTAACTAGGAGAGGTTAGGAAAGAACTCAGATGGTACTGGCTGCCAACTTTGTCTAAAGTATCGGGACACTTGTACTAGAGACGTGTCTCTGTTCAGAGTTCACACGAGCCTCCTTTTGGCTGTGAATGACTCTCCAGGGCCAAGCTATGCCTTTGATGTTCGGCTCCTGAGGTACTCTTGTGGAATGCAGAACAGCTGTGACACTCCAGAGAGAGTGCCACATACCTGCTCTCAAGACGAGGATGTTGTCATTCCTTCTTAAGAGCTAGGCAGTGCGTGTCTTCACCCGCCACCAGTTGGTTTGCATCTTCCCCCTTTTTAGTAATGCCAGAGGAATGGTGAGGAAGGAAGTCTCTGTACATCCTGTTCCTTTTTCTATAGCCTTGTCCCGTGAGTGAGGATACATCATGTAGTTGCTTTATCTCAAACTGCAGCTGTCACGCAGAAGTGCTGCAACACTGAACATTTGAATTGGACCAATTTGATCAAAAACAACTCTTAGAAAATTTCATCCGGTCCTAATAAATGCCACAGAAGAAGCTTGAACCACTTACCTGCATCACATAAGTGCAGCAGGTATAAAATTTGAAGAGAAACATGAGCCAGGACAGAAAATTTCTTCTTTGAGAACCAACTTGGTTATGGGGAGGACCAACCCGTCCTGCAGTTATCTGGATGCCTACCACCACTTTCAGGGAGAATAGTAGGTTTGCCTTCGGGAAGGGTATTTTGTGTAGGTCAGATGGTGATCACTCATCAGAACTCACAGTTGAGTTTTGTGGAATGGATATTTGCTTCATTGAAAATTCATCTAATAATAGGACCAAAGTGTTGGCTTTTTTCAGTTTTAGTAATTTTGAATGCGGTGTCAGGTAGAGTTCACTGTGAATACAGAGATCGTTATAGAAGACAATGCTTTTATGGTGATGTGTTTATGCTAGATCTTAAACACTACATTTTTGTTGTTTTAATACAAAGTCTGAATCATTACATAATTTATTCAAATCAAAACTCTTCGCTGAATGTTTGCCTAAGTGAAAAGAAATTCCTGGATCCTTGTCTTGTTGTGGTGCACTGTTTTCCTTAGCAGATTGGCTGATGGAGAAAGCAGCAGTTATGATAAAAAGATTATATAAAAGAGCTCCTGCTGAGAGTCCATGGCACTGTACAGGGTTATGACAAACACTCTATTCCCCAGGGCAGGTACAATAATTAGCTGCAGGACTGGCACTCAGTCTGAGGGATTAATTAGAACTGGAGGTGGTGTTGGGGGGAAGCAAGGCAGCCATAAAGAATGTCAGGATCACTCTGGCTTGAAGCCTGTGTGATTTGATGTGAAATAGCAGCAGCTGGCTGTAACCTTAGGAAGTGCAAGAGAACAGCAGGTGGTAATTCCTGTCTCATTTCCCATGTCTTCACAGGAACACACAAGCTTGTGTATCTTGGGTTTACTGGCAGGTCAGAAGGAAAATCCTAAGGAGGACTGTGACATTTACTATGCTAAACAAATGCAATAGTCAAAATGGGGTGTATGCAGCGTAGTGTAAAACCAGTAACACTTTTGCTTAATGTTATTGTCCTGGCCATGTGATAAGCTTACAATACTGACCTTATGTGGGCCAATGGACAAAGCTGAATGTATTCTGAAAAATCTAGGGCAACTAGTGATAATGACATCCTCAAATGCTGTGGTGAATGTAACAGGAGAACTATTTCATCTAAGTAAAACATCAGACAGAGGGAATGATATGATGTTCTGGCATCCCTTGGTTCTCTCAGTAGCCATTGTATGGGGGCAAGTAGGCTTTACCTGCACTTCCATGTGGGTAAGCAGGACACACTAAAGTGGTCACGTGGCTGTTAGCCTCCACCAAGCATCATGTTTTCCTTGGCATTTGGGCAAAAATTGCAGTGAGGTATGCAACAAATGTGCTAATTTAGAAATTGTAACCAGCTGGCATTTCAGTGTGAGCTTGAGTAGCTGTCAGCAGAGGAATTTAGTAGACCAGTGGTCGCTCTTGATGACTGTAGTGTTTTGTATTCTGCTAGGGCCTCCCAGGGTGTAGAACAAGAACCCTTCCTATCTGCAGTTCAAGAATCAAACCAAATAAAGAAAAAATTGAGTAACTTTGAATCTGTTGTTGAGAACAGCTTTAGATAGAGAAAAAATAAAACAGATCTAGGGGATATTTGTGGCTATATTTATAGCAGAGTGACAGGAAAGGAAGAGAACTCATTTGGAATGAGGAAAGGATAGCTCTTTTTATGCCTTTTTAGAAGCTCATTGTGTGCCAATATTATCTTTCATGGATGCCAGAAGATGCAATGCCTTCTAAAGCCTCCCACGCATGCAAAAAACTATGGACACATTGTAGTTTTGTTGCTGGGTTCCATTTAATATTCCCGTGTTTCTGTCTCTCTCCAAAGATGTGTGTTACTTACGGGCGGTGATGCAGGTCCAAACGGGTGTTGCGTGTATCTGACTATTAGGTCCAAGATTACGACCACTTAGGGCAAAGAAAGTTTTGTCCTACTTGGGAACAAACTGAAAGAAGTAACTAAGCTGCAGATGGAAGAATGGGTTTGTCCCCTTTTCTCATGTGATGTTTGTATAGGCAAAGAACTGCAGTACAAGTAGCTAATATTAAACTTGCCTGTGTGGTGTTGGGAAGCATTGAGAATGCTGGGGCTGGACTGTGAAGTGCTGTATGATTTTGTGTACAGCTACACAAAACTTTCCAAAGTCTTTCATTTTTTCTCAAGGAAAAAAAATCTTTCATGACAAACCAGCATATTTTATGATTAAGCTCCTTTCTTGAATAATTTCCAGTTCTTCTTCACGGTCAAGATGAAATAAAACTCATTTGAGTTTTGAGTTTCTACTTTTAAAATGTCAAATTGCAAATATGGTAATTTAGAGGTAATTAAAAATTACTGTTTTGTAATCCTAAAGGCTGTTGAGTAAAAATGAGGTTGTTTAAAAACGTTCTGTTTATTCATGTTTTAATAAATGAGTTTTATTGTTTGCTACTCAGATTTTACTTCTTTTGTAGGTTTCTTGTTTGTTCTCATTTCCATTACATTGTAGTTTTATCTAGAAGAGAAATGGACCATGTGCACAGCAGGGCTAATGAGTCACAGATGTAAACATTCTACCACATTACTGTCTAATAACTTCTTTAACTTATATTCCATAATAAGATAAATGCAAAATTTGATACATCTGTTTCCTAAATGATGTATCATTCCAGTCCTAGCAGTGCCTCAGGAGTGGTTTTCTTTATATGTTAGTAGTTTTACCCTTTTTTGGTTTTGTTTTCTGTTTATGTGTTTCAAAAGAGGAGATTTCAGGTCACTGAGCAATGCAGTTAGCCACACCACAGTTCATCCAAACGAAGTGGGAAGGCTGGTAAAACTGCCACTGGCTTTATGGGACCCATTTACAGGGTCTTAGCTTCCTCATCTCATGGATATGTATCAGGAATAAAGATGCTAAATGCAACTCAAGAAATGCTAGTGAAGGACATGCACGAATCAGGAAGTTACTCTGCCTTTTTCTCTAAAGACTGGTGCAGTCTTTGTGATCCGGAGGATCTCTGGTGTGATTGCATGTGGAGGTGAACAGAGCAAATATTTGCAGCATTAAAGGAATCTGCTGCAGCTGAGAGACTTGGCAGGCTGCCCTGGCCGCCTGTTGGTGCTCTGCACTAGACCAGCTGGGCTGCAAAGAGCCTCGTGCACTGTGGCAGCGTGGGCTACACCAGCAGAGCCTTCACACAGGACTTCTCAGAAGGCCTTCTTCCAGCAGCAGGAGCCAGGCACAGCCTTCCCTTTCAGAGGTGCTAAGCTGCAATCCTGCAGCTCTATGCTCCAGGCCTCGCAGAGGGGCTGTGCCACCAGCTCGACCTCCTGGAGGTGTCATGTGGGCGTGCAGGCATGAGAGGTCTTAGAGCTACCGGGCTGTATTTTATTCTGTCTTCCTCAGCCTAACGTCTCTCTGCTGCTGAACAATCCTCTGCTTCAGAAGGTGTGTTATGCTAAATTCAGCGAATTCAGGGCTTAGGGATTTCCTTCTTTGTAGGAGTTCACTGCTCAACTGTGTAAGGTTTCAGCTTTTCCAGGAGGTTTAATTCACACCCTACAAGGCAGCATAAGAAAGGTGTTGAACTGAGCACAAAATTCATCCCCTTGTATTGTGGCAGCAGGACGCAGTTGTCACAGTCTTCCGTTTTCGTACCAATGCAGTACGAGTTCTGCACATATTGGTAGAGTAGAATATGAGAAACCATAAGTGGCATACAG
This sequence comes from Myiotriccus ornatus, assembly GCA_036023395.1. NCBI lineage: Eukaryota > Metazoa > Chordata > Aves > Passeriformes > Tyrannidae > Myiotriccus > Myiotriccus ornatus. The sequence continues at coordinate 25,867,780 of JAYRBT010000139.1, read as the reverse complement.
TGCTTGAGGGGAAAAAATATGCCCTGGATGTGAAAATACTGCTATGTATTTCTTGAAGATGTTGACCATGGCCATTATGGACTACCCAAGATCTAGCAGTAGATTTTTGTTCAGTGTTATAGTTGTGTATGTGCTACCAGTTTATGTGCTGAATGTCATATGTTAAACAGACTGTGAGGAGCAGGATGTTAATTATGCAAAGCACTTCAAAATATACTATCACTGCTGTCAAGTTCTGCAGCAATCCATAGTCAAAGCTTTCTGTGTAGCTCTCTTGAAGTGCTGTAGTACATTTTAATTGAAAATGGCTCAATCATCTGCTGGCTGATAGTCTTAACAACTGTCCAGTGATGATAACAGTTTACTGTAACTTTAAGGAAAGGCATCTCCATGGGATTGCTCCTTCTAAAATCTCTTGATATTCTTGTTGTAAAGTAGCAACTTGCATCTGCAGTGCAGTGCAAACCTGACTGTTTCCCATATGACAGAGGCTGTTTCCTGTCAGTAGGCAATGTGGGGTGTACTACACATAGTGTTTGTTCTGTTTGTCTGTTAGCACACTGTCTGTGTGATGTTTGTGTTGTGCTGTTTTCGTACCATGTTGTGCTGTGTCCCTAGGGTCTGCCAGGCTTCCCCACAGTCGCTGCTCTGCACAGTAATCAGATCCTCACCGTCAAGGTTTGTGGCTGACATGTACCTGTTCAGTCAGGTCTCTCTGTATCAGCATAAAAGTGCACATGAAAAATCGCTTTTAACGTGGAATACCAATGGATCCTTATGGTAGACCTAAGTCAACCTCTCACCACCTTTGCATTGATATAAGTACTCCTGATGCAGAGCATGGAATTAAATCTCTAAATATGCATAGTGTTACTCCAGGAAATGGCCATGATCTTGATCAGTATTTTATTTTCAGATGAGTTTTTTCTGTTGTTCTGCTTCCCTGAGGAATAAATGAGTGTGGAAAATGTCAGTGAACTCTATACTGGTTGCATGTAGAGTCAGCTATTTGTGTTAAATACCACAGGTTTGATCTGTACATCCATATTTTTTCAAAGTGCATTTGCAAATTAAGCAGGAAGCAGTCTGGTCAAACTGGAACTTCAGTCCTTATTAAAATGACACCATTCTTCATGGCACAATATGCTGGTTAGAAAATCTGACTGAAAGTTGAACTGGTGCTTTGTCTCTAGAAGCTTTGCTGAAAGAAGAACATATTAAAACATTGATTTTTTAGAGCTCAGGTAATGAAAAAACTAATACACATGAAGAATTCTCACACAAAATCTGGGGAGAAAAAAGTTGCGCAGTTAAGTCATTGTATATGATTAATTCACAAAGCAGTTTATCCTGTACATTAGAGGTAATTTTTTTTTCCAAAATAAAATGCACAGTTTCTTTCAGGCACGAGCACCAGTTTATATTATTTTAACTGTTACAAATCTAATGAATATGTCTTTATTTCTTTCTCGGGCCTTCTGATGTCTATTCTTCAATTCTCTCATCTCTGATCTTCAACCTTTGACCTCACCTGCCTGATCAGATGGTGTTTCCTAAAATCAATCATGGGTTTCTCTCTGCTGATCAGCAGCTCATTAAACGCCGCCTCATTAAGGTAGTGCTTCATCTCACTGGAGTCTGGTTCTTCTTTACATTCAGTTTACTCTCCTGTACCTTTTTGTCAGATGCCTTGAAAATGTTTTGGAATGGAGCAACTGTTAATGCTATTAACAGTTAAAAGGCTACGGGTGGCTTTGCTAAGTGATCCACTTTTAAGATGCCAACAGCTTTTTTCAGCGATTTGCAGTGATGTGCTGAAAAAAACTAAAGCACCATTTTGGGGTGTCTCCTTTTTTAAAGCAGAAGGTAATATGTTTTGATAACTCTCTTGAAAATTGACTTTTACAAATTAATAGCAAACAGTGAAGAGAGTTAGCTAATTGTCATTATAACACAGCCTCCCAAAACAGATGGAAAATTACGTACAACTTCATGGAAAAGCAGTTATTGTCCATGGTCATTTTTGAAATCTGTTCATTCATGGGCTTGGAAAATTGCTGCACAGACTGTATATTCTCAGATGTGACTTTTCTTTTTTGCCTCAGCTTTGTTGTGATTATGCAAATCATGAAGCAAACAGCTGCTCATTGAAAAAAGTTACTTGCTCTGGAGAACTACATGAGTAAAATATTGCAAGACTACCCCAAATTTTGGCATGTGTACTGTGGTAGGACAAGCAGTTTAGAATCTGAACCTTCTGCTCTGTGGCTGATTGCACCAGACAGATAAAAACTGCTGGTCTTCAAGGCAAAGTGCTGACTCTGCCATAAGCAGTGAAGAAGCCACTGTCCAGTCCATGGCAGCTTCTTCCAGCCCGTGTTGCACTCTTTCTGAGCACACTGATGTCTTTTTCTGTGGTTGATGTCTCTAAAGCAAACTTGTGACGAGTTTTTTGTTGGTTTAGGGGGACCAAGGACAAGCTGGACCCCCTGGACCTCCAGGGCCACCAGGACCCAGAGGTCCCCCAGGAGATACCGGCAAAGATGGTCCTCGTGGGATGCCAGGCTTAACGGTGAGTTAGTCTGTTGCCATCATAATGTCCATGTTTCTGGCAAGTGTATGCCAGCTTAGTTCCAAAGATGTGTTCTGAGGTAAGATTGGTAAGCAAGACATGTGGAAGCTGATCCATGTTTCAGGTGTCATGGTGAACCTGAAGTCCCACACACAGAGAAGAACTTCACAGCAGGGCGAGAAGTAACATCAAGGTTCCTTGCCTCCCACCCTTGAAAGTTTCCCCACCCATTCTAAAGTTTCTCAGATGCTCACTGATGTTTATAGCTGTGTGAGCAGGGTCTGCCCCTCTCCACCAGTAGTAAATGTTTCTATTCAAATTTCAAGACAAAGCTGAATAGTTGAATTTGAGACACTGTAGCATGGATGGACTTGACTTCTCACTTCCTAGTGGTTTAACCTCAAAAATCATGGAATAAAGTAATAAACTGCTAAATGCTGCCCAAACTGTGATGAAATTTGGAGTTAGATTCTGCCATCTTTAAACAATTAGAACGGTACCATTTCCTTTGGCTCATACCCATATTTCATTAGAACAAGCAGCAGAATCCAGTATATTGTGTATTGTTTGTTTTAGACGCAGGATCAGTCCCACCCTTTTTAAACAGATGCATAAAAACTTTTTTTTTTTTTTAGCTAAGTATGTGTATGGGTTTGGTTTTATATCTTGTAGCCTCCTTAATTTTTATTTTTTTGAAAGAAGTATCTCTCTTTTCATCATCAGTGCCACTGTGTTATCAGTGTGGAAGTGGAATCAAAGACAGGAGGGAGATATGACAACTGAGATGGCACATGTGTAGATATACTCATTAAGTAAAAATCATGGCTGAGAAGACACATAGGGAACTAGCAAGGTGGTGACCAGCACTGGAAAGAGAAACTGATTTTTTTGAAGAAAAAGCATAGCTCATTACATGAGACCAGGACAGGAAGGCATTAAATTTGCCTGCAGAAAATATCTACACTCCTGTTCCGACCCTATTCGGGTATTAACTCCATAATATAGCATAATGATTCTGCTAAACTTTCTGATGGAAATCCAGCAAGGCATGCCAGTTGAGACCTGTAGTACTCTAGGGCTGGTGCTGCTGTTGTTGTTTTGGTTTGTTTTTTTTACCACCACTGCCCTCGTAAGTTCTAGCTCAAGGTTATGAAATAACATTAGAAGTCTGTTGCTCTCAGTATGATGCTTTACTTTGACAACCTACTCATTTCTTGTTAGTCCTGTGGCATGTCAGGCTTTGGGCCTCTTCTGGGCCTCCCTTATGTTCTTTTAATGTGGTTAAATTGACTGCAGTGAGCAGAGTTGCTGCTGATTTGATCTAGTAAGGGCAAGACTAAAACCAGAATCCATTTCTGACTGCAGGGATAATATTTTAATAATTCACATACAAGAGGATAGCAGAATCACCTGGTGTTGCTGGTTACAATGTGACTGCATGGTGCTTGGGGTTTTGTGCTTTTTAGCAGAGGGATCATTAGTGTTTCTCATAACAGGAAAGTCATGCATTTTATGCAATGAGGTCATTCCATTTTATAATCGTTCTGCAGTGGTTTTGACTTTAAATGGCAAGAGAGAGTTTCTTTTTATAGTTTTTAAGCTGTGGCTATCTTAGGCCCTATAGCATTATGGAAAATCAGTTCATAATACTGCTTTAGATTCAGATGCAAACAAGCACTCAGGTAGAAACCATCCAGTTTGCTGACTGTTACTGTCCTGCTCCTTGCTGCTGTCCTGTACCCTCAGGCTAATGTTCCTGATCCTCAGAAGGCTTGTTGCTCCATGGCTATATGATATACAGTCAAATAGGAGATCTGTAAAGGGAAAACTTACTCGAGAGGTAAGGACAGCTTTGGATCTTCAACAGACTTTCACGGACCTTTAAGCTAGAGAGCTGAAAACAATAGCTGCACTGTGTTATGAGTAGGGACATTGCAGCATCACACAGCTATAGGAGGATGTCCTTACAGTGACCATTGTACCACCAGTAGGCAGACATTTCCTCTTTTACAGTATTAGGCAAAGCAGGGGCTTCTCTTCTGGCCTCTCCCTCTCAAGCAGGAAACTTTACAATTGCCACAGCTGTATGATGATGTTTTGGCCCTTGCTTTGCCCCTTGCCCATACACTTGCTGTGTATCCCAGAAAAGTCAGGCAGATGAGGTAGCAAGATAGAGGGAGTAACTCCAGGAGCCACTGTTACTTCTCTCCTGCGGTGTAGCAGGTTGAGGTGTGTCCACAGGTCTCTGTCTGTGTCATCACCACCTTGCAGTCCAAAGGTGCACATCCTGTTACAGATACTTACAGCTTCTAGAGATGAGATTATGTTGGTTTCTTGGGCAGGAAATGGTTAGAGCCAAGGAGGTAGAAGTGTTTGGGAAATGCTATTGTGCCTATTGCCAGCAGAGAGAGCACCCCAAAAGGGTTGTGTGGACTTCTTCTAAGCCTTTCTTTGGATGTCAACAATGGAACCTGCTTGAACCAGAACATACCTGATTTCCTGATAGTGGCACATAGAATAGGTGCCTTCTCTTTGCATCGCACAGACACTGGCATGAAGAATTTGAAACTTTAACACCTCCAAAAGGAAGTAAGAGAAGAGCGAGGGTTTTTTGGCTGGTAAGAAGACAATAGAATATGATACAAACTCTTGAAATTATTTCAGAATTACTTCCCAGCATTTATGAGGATATCTTGATGCTCACTTCAGGCTGTGTGATTGCTGTTTGCATAAGTTAACAAGGCTTCAGAGTGAGCTGAAGAGTCCAGCAAGCTTGGGTAATGAGCTGTCAGAAACCTGTGCCTGTGTGGCTTCTTTCTCCTGGCTATCTTGGTGTGTTTGCAGATGCTACATGTTTGCTTCTGAATGTGATGCACACATACACAGAGATGCAGTTCTGATTCTTTTCAGTTGATAAGAACAATGACATCAGAACAATTCTCATCAATTTTATGACAGGCTTTGTTTCATGACAAAGCTACTAAAGAAGACCCTGCAGCTGTGCTGATACAATAGCACATGCACTGTCCTATGCTCAGTTGGGTTTTCAAGGGAATTATCTATAAACCAGACCACTAAAATGATAGGAGCTCTGGTTTTTTTGGATGGGTATTTTTAGCCCATATTGTATGACTGATATGTTTTACTGTCTCTACAGACAGATGTATGTGTTCATATGGGAAGAAAGGGGAGAAGATAGATTCTGACTTTATGTAGAGTTGTGCCCGCAGAAAGAGAATACATTGGAAAAATGATGGGTTACCATTTTGAAAGCCAATCCAGGTATTTAACAGCTGAGTAATTATTGCATGGCTTCAAAATACCAATATTCTTGGGTTTGTGGAACATGATAATTGACAATGGTAAGTTATGCCTGCTGAATGAGGTGATGACACAGAGCAGTAGTCTTGGAATATATAAACTGCAGGATTCAGCACATATGTGAAAATAACCTTTCTCTGTGTCCTTTAGGACTGTGAAATGGAATATTATGTTTAGAACCAAGGGACAGAGTCAGAACACCAGTGCTTAACTCTTGCCTTGAGATCTATACCATTACATGATTGTGAAATAGTACTTTGCTTCTTAAGATGTCTGTGATTTGGCCTACTAGATTAAAAAGCAAAAAAGTAATATATTTATTGTGCAGTCAGATGCCATACCTGTTTAAGAATGAAATTTTTAAGGTCTTTTATCATTAGACAGAAAATTGAAGTCAAGACATGTTGCTGAAATTATTCACTCCTTTTTTTATTCTAAGGGTGAGCCAGGAAAACCGGGAGAACAAGGACTGACAGTAAGTACTCTTCCAGTTTGCTAAGAAAATGTAATATATACATGACATATGCCTTTTAAAATGTGCAATTCCAAAAAGCTTTATAGCTGCGTATTTCCTAACCTTTCTTTGTCACAGGCTATTTGAAGCCTCATTTGTGAAGAAAACAACAGTGAGAAAGACAACATCCTCTTTTTATATACAGTCACTTGTCAAATAAGGGCAACTTCTTTAAGCTTGCATAAGCACACGGAAATAAAAGTCTAAGGGCACAGCAAAGCAAAAGAGAACCAAGCCAGTTCCTGGCCACTACTTAACACTGTCTCTGAAGTTGAGCTGTTTCCGCCTTGAGACCACTGAGCACCAGAAGAACCATCTCCTAAGTCAGGGCTAAAATCCAAGTTGTCTCTATGGCAGTGGCTCTGGACTTTTGCCTGACAGAATAGAGAAGACAGCACTGAAACTCTCAGAATATTCTCCTGTTCTGAGGTTTCAGCTTTTTTCCTCTGTGTGTGTTGAATATTTCCTATTTATTTGGAAGTAAATTGAAGCTCCACTGGTTGTAAATCAGCTTTAGCCTCAAGTTAAGGCATCATAAGTTTCTGCCTGTCACATATTCCCAGAACTGTGAAACATGCAGGGTTTTCTTCTTCCTTAATATCTCCCTAAACACTCATAGTAATTTTAATTTTTATGAGAGATGACAGAATTGTAGCCCATGGCATGTGGTTTTGATTCCTAAATGCTTCTGAGGAGGAAGATTATATGGAGGATTATATCTGCAATCAGTGCAGATATGGTTGTTATCCAAATTTCTAAAGATTTAAACATGTGCGATGATATTTTACCTTGACAATTTGCAAAACATTTTGAATTGACAAAATATTTTGAAAGAAAACCCCCAATATTCCAAGACTTAGAAAGATCTGCTGTGATCAGGCAGTTAAAAGTCCTGTACATTTTCATTTTGAAATGAAAGTTTAGCAGAATCAAAATCAGAGCCTCCAAAAGGTACTACCCAATGTTTTAGCACATTTCTGGGCTCTTTTTTATTTTGTCTTTTTGGTTTCCAAGGGCCTATGAAGAATACATGCAATAATTAGGAAGGGAGGGTTTTTTTGCTTGTTTTCTTATATTTGTATTATTTTCCTATTTGACCTCTGGAAAAAAATCAGATTCTGCAACAGTGTCTTCTTTCTATTCAAATGAGATCTGCAGAGCCACTGGATCCTTGAAGGCTTTTAAAGCAAAAAATAATCCAGCACCTTTTAGTCTCCATGTTCAGAAGGTTCACACTGCTCTAAAGTAACCATTTGTGTGAAAGAACTAAACTGCTACTGCTCTGTTCTATGTGTTTAAATAGGAAGAAAAGGTGTTTTAAAAATCAAATCAGCAAGCTTGAGTCAGAGAAAGATCTCAAATTACATGAATATCCTGCTCCAAATGCCTGCTTAAAAAGTCAGTCTGACAGCTTAAACGTTAGGTTGTGTATAGATCAAGTAAAGAGCATCAGAGGATCAGGGAGGTAATTAGTGTCTTTTTATTCTTCTTTGTGCTTTTGACATACTCTTTATGCCAGTACAGATTTGCAGACTCTTTTCGCTGTGGAAAGTGCTGCAGTCATTCAGGGACTGTCTAGCTGCTTCTGACATCTTCCATCATGCATTTCATGAATTTTCGTGTTGAAAATTCAGACACTGCTGCAGGTATGGCTGATTTCCCAACAAGTATACCATAAAATTGCGTTGCTAGAGAAAATAGGTATAAAATGCTGTGAAGAAAACAGGCTACCTGAGATCTTTTTTTCCGCATTTCTCACCTAATATTTTTTCAAGTAAAAGAAAATGGAGATCTCTGCCCAGAGGAGATTCTAGGTTAATTCTGCAGGAATTCCTTTGTAAGGACTTGCCTTTCTTTCACACCAGAAGTCTGAAGTCTGAGTTATCTTGCTGTTTTTTCTTTCTGATGAAGTAGAAACCATGAAGTCGATGGGTCCCATAAAGGTACTACCGGTCCTTGTCTCCCAAATATCCCAACTCCCAAGCATGCTGGAGTGTAGAGTATGCTTGCCCACATATCCAAGGTCCTTTCCAGTAAGAAGCAAGTACTGTGGCATGTACTCTGGTTCTTCCTCCAAGACGGAGGCAGGATACAGCCAAGAAGAGCACCAGAAGATGTGAAAAAATCCCTACAGTCTTAGTTTTCTGTTTTTCCTTCTTACAAGAAGTAGAATAAATTTCTTGAAGAGCACAAGATATGGTAACAATAGTAGATAACAGTGTTTTTCAGCTTGTTCTTCAGAATATACCGCAAGTCTAATACACACATTGAGTAACTTTTGACCTACTCAAGCAATGTGTGCCTTGATTTACCAGACGTTGAAATAATTTTAATGCATTTCGAATTCTGGGAATGTTCATGTTCTCCTTTCAGTGTAATAGGAAATCCAGTGACTAGTGAGAAGATGTCAATTTGTTCAAACTGAAAATCTGCTGCCATGTTCTTTGTTTTTAATGATTTCCTGTGTTAGTAAAGAAAAAGAAAGTAATGTTTCATGTGATGTTGTGAGAGAGGACAGTAATAACCTTTCTCTCTCTCAGGCAGGAGAGGTTTGTTTGGAACATATGCATAGTATGACAATGTTTGAGTTCTCTGACGAATTCTGCTTTGGCATGAGAGAGCTCAACCTTCAATAGAGGGAATAGTTTTTCCTATTTCAAGTGTAAGAATGTGTAGGTTATGGCATGGTGGTGGAAGGATTTAGCAAGTGGGAGATGTGGTTGTTTCTTACAGAGGTGTCTCATTCTCAGCTAAAAATCTCTCCAGATTGTCAGAGTGCCAGCATGCTTCTATTGTTCTTTTATCCTTGCAGTTGAGATGTTTGGGAGACCTCTTTGCAAGGGTTTTTTTGGCTCTATATGTTGCTGCGTCTGGAAGAATCTGTTTTCTCTTAGAGCCAAACAATTTCAATTTCTTTTTGGGTGAGATGGAGGCTTAGGTTTAAATTATAAAGGTGTGACTGCACGCAGCTTTAATGTTAGAAGGGAAGTAGTAAGAATGTATTAGTTAGTTGCAATTTGTGTGTGGTTTCCATGGCACTTGAAAGCCCTGCAGATCTACTTTCTATGAGGGTTGAAGGTATCATTCCTCTGTGCAGAAAGGATTAAGAGAATTCCGAGGGAGGCCAGGCAATGGAGTGACCAAAGGGATTAAGTTTTGAAATATTATCTGGAACTAGTAAAATGAATGCTGTGCAAGAGAGAAGGCCAGTAGTTTCCTTAGCATTTCAACCTTTTCATCCTGCTTCGCATGCCATTTGTCTGCAGTTCTTGATGATAAGGACTCTTGAATACCATACAAGAGTTTTTCTGGTTTATTTTCTCATTTTCAGAGTGAGTAAGATATCAATTTGTGATTCCTTTCTACCTAAGAGCTAGGATTTCTGGTTACAGACTATTCATGAGAGCTTAGAGTCACTGATGGAAAATATCAAAGGCTGACACTGATAGATCAACATTCATAGATAGATCAAAATTCATAAACTGCAATAGGATAAAGAATGTGCATGGGTTGGTTTTGTTTCTAATTTTCATGTATGAGATTTGTGGTGTTTTTATGTTTAAAGTATTTTAAACTAGTGCATAGTACTAAAAAATTGAAATATCAAAATCTGCTATGTTTTCAGCTCCTTTTTTCAGTGTAGGAATCGAACACTTCATGTCACTGAAAGAAAACCTCCATATAGTATTTCATCCCCCAAAATTGGCTTTAAAGATAAGTAATTTTACGGATGTTTTGCATGAACAGAACACTCCAGAATTACCAAAGAACTCAGGTAAAGGTGTCTCTTTGCAAAAGAAATATATACTGTAATGATTAACCCAAATGCAAAATCCCTCTGCTTCAAAATGTGTCGTTTTCCAAACTAGTATTTTTGTGCTTATAAAGTCTTGCTGGGCATTTGTTCAAGAAAATAAAACTTAATGTTACTGCTTTTACTGGTTATTCAGAATAAGGTGGATGTTCTTCTAAAGGATATAGCCATTTTTGTGAAAGAGAGTGGAAAAGTGTAACCTTGCAGTTAAGTCTGCAAAATGTCACATCTTTAAAATGAAATAATATTATTTTTTTCATCTTAGGTTAAAATTAACAAAGTGAACACGCAGGGACTAGGCAGAACTGTCTGGGAAGTAGTTCTGGTTTCAATTCAGCCTTTCAGGCCAATGGTCAAGGCCAACTTCTCAGCTGCTGTGAATCTTCATAGCTCCTCTGGGAAGCTACTAATTGTGATTTTGTTTTCCATGGCCAGAGTTCTGTAGGCGCCTTCTTTGTTTAGCATGTGGTAGCATGTTCATGGTGAATTTTATAAGGTGTTGTTCTTAAGCTGTTTAGCTGCAAAAGTTTATGAGACCTATCAGAATGACGTGGAAATTCTCAGCCTGTGCCTTTCACAGCAACTATTCTTTTTTCCCCAGTACAATTGCACTGGGCTTAGCTTGCAGGAAATCTCAGGAAAAAATAGGTTTTGGCATTTTGTAACCTCTCTACTTCAGTAATGGCTTCCACAACAGTGACTGAAAGAATGACGATAAGAAGATCTTCTTGAGCACTAATTAAGAGCTGTTGTTGCTCTTTTCATCAATTAAGGTAGATAACGTGGAAGGGGGGCAATGCTTTATCAGAAGTTATAAGAGACTTTCCATCATAGTTAATCTGTTTTCTTAGCAGGACCTTCTTATATCTAGGTGATTCATCAATACTAAAGCATTGCACATTTCAGTACTAATACTCTAGAAACTGCAGTCTTTATGAAACACTCCTCAACCATGCAGGTACATATTTTCAGAATTATGTAGTATTCCTTTTACACAAAGAAAATAGGGTCAGTGGGCAGAACACTGGCTGCACTGAAATGCAGGTGAATTCTTCGTATGAAACCTGCACTTCCTCTTCATGTACATCTGCTAGTTCAGGCTTCCCTCCAGACTGGTAAGAAATTGGTTTGTGGGAACAAGGAAGAGATTATCCCCCTGCAGTCAGCGCTGGTGAGGCCACACCTCAAATCCTGTATTTAGCTCTGGACCCCTTGATACAAAAAAGACATTGACACACTGAAGAGTGTTCAGAGAAGGGCAGTGGAGCTGCTGAGGGGTCTGGAGCACAAGTCTTGTGAGGAGCGGCTGAGGGAGCAGGGGGTGTATATCCTGGGGAAAAGGACACTTGGGGGGGACCTCATTGTCTACAACTACCTGAAAAGAGTTTGTAGCCAGGTGGGGTTTAGTCTATTCTCCAAGCAACAAGCGATAGGACAAGAGGAAACAGCCTCAAGTTGCAGCACTGGAGGTTTAGATTCCCGGCTGAGACAAATTTCTTCATGGAGAGGGCTGTCAAGCATTAGACCAGGCTGCCCAAGGAAGTAGTTGAATGCTCCTGGAGATATTTAGAAGGTGCATAGATGTGGCAGTGATGGATGGTTTAGTGGTGAACTTACCAGTGTTAGGTTAGCAGTAGGGCTTGATGATCTTAAAGGTCTTTTCCATTTTAAGTGATTCCATTATTCTATTCCAAGTGCTTAATGATTCTTACAGGCAGCAAAGGGGAAATACCTGTGCTCAGGAACAGTCTTGGAATTTCTTTTGTTTCATAGAAATATAGACACAATACTTCCTACAGGCCTTCTAGTTGCAAAGAGCTTTTACTTTACACAGAAAGTACAGAAGTTAAAAAATTTCTTTTGTTTGTTTTCTTGGTTTTTGGTTGAGGTTTTTTTGTTTGCGAGGCTTTGGAGTAAGAGTTTTTGTACAAGTATATTGCAGCATTGTGACCTGTTTTGCTGTATAACTTACTCAGTATACAAAACCATTCACTTTTTCATTTTATTTGTGTTAGGCTTTTTCATTTGGTGTTTGTGCTCACTGTCCATGAACTCTGACACCTTGTAAAACAGTCCCAGACCTGCAAATTGAAAATGTCCCAACTTTTTATTTCATACATTTCTTCAAATCTTAAGCAATTGAGTTCCTAGAAATTGAATACAAAAATACCTTGAGAGAATTGCTTATGTATCACACCCTGAATTACTGCTCTTTGAAACCACAACTTTAACCCTTACAGGGTATAATTTTCTTGGTTTGCACCTTGCTGAAACACAAAGAACAGATTAAGCATAAAAGGAAAATATAATTGTAACGTTAGAAAGGAGGTGTAGGAAGAATTCTGGACTCAAAACTTTGTTCTAACTACGTTTAGGTCAGTCTTTTCAGTTTGTTTGGGTTTTGTAATTTATTCCACAGTTATTTGTCAAGACACAACTGGAGTATCCAGCTTCATTCAGCAATTTCTATGATACAAAGATTTGATACAGTCTCTGGAGGTCTATAAATTTCCAAAAATAGTAATTGAAGAATGGCATTCATAGTGGAAATATTTTTACCTTTTAAAAACACAGTTGTGTAGAAGACTTTTATGCACTTTTTTTTATCCTCGGCTACCCAGTTTTTCAAGTGCTTAAGTATTATCAAATAATTCTTCATCTTCAGAGAAACACACATACCAGTTAAATTTCTTTGGAGCAACACATCTTTTTCCATCCTTATACTGTGGAGCTATTTGAATGAGAATGTAATTCATTGAAGCCCTTGCAATAACTTGTAATAGCTGCCATGCTACTTAACTCAATTGCACATGATGGCAAAGGGTTCTTCTGAAGTGCTCATGATATCTGAGTGAGAACTATTTTTTATGTTCATTATATTTAGTTATCTTCGTATTGTGGAAAGCTCTTGTAACCAGAATTTTCAGCCCTCCCAGCTGAAGTTTCTTGGTGAATATGTGTCAGTTTAAAGAAAATTAGCATAACCTTCAAAAACAGGAAGCAGTCACTTCATCTGAAGAGTTTTCTTGAGCTTCCTTTAGAATTTTTTAAGCCTAGATGCTGTTTATAAAATGAGCTTTTTAACATCAATTGCCGATAGTTTAGGAGTTGATTCTAAGCATCCCTTAATGGAAACTCTGGAAGCTTCCAATGATACAGCAAAAGACAAATATTTACCATCAACATAATCTGCATAGACTATTATGGAGATGGTTTTTATCAATTTTATATATATATATGTAATATATATAGGTAGTTAGGAGTTGAAAGAATTCTATAGCTCTTGTTTTAAAGGCTTCTTTTTGTTTTGCTTCCTTCAATACCCAGGTGACAGTGACAGAGACCGAGTGACAATATGTTACCTGTGGTAGTAGATGAAGCCTCCAACTAGTGAAAATTGCTGCATGTTTTTTAGGTGTGTGGTCACTGCAGAGCTGAGGCTTTGGGCTTGAGGGAAATAAGATGGGGAGCAGTGGTAGCAGCTCTCTGCACTGGCTACCTGGACTCAGTGGCAGATAATTATCCAAAGTGAAGTTTAGCTGAGTCTGCATTTGCAAAGCATCCCTTTGGTTGAGGGAGTTTGGTTTGCTGTTTGCTCCTCCCTTTGCTGGAACAAACAGCAGGGCTAGGATATTATTGCAGCTGTTATGGAACACAGAACAGTTCAAGAAAAGCACAGAAAAAACAAAGCAGTCTAAGGAATTGTTTGGAACTTTCACATACTCCTTGGCTTCTGCTCCCATCTCAAGACCTACACAGAGATTTTGATTGCTGGTCTTATTGTCTGTTCATCAAGTGGGCAACACAGCATGCTCCCCAATTCAGTAGAATAATCAGAGTCCACATGTTCATATTGAATTTCCTATATAGATTCTTCTAAAAGCTATCATTTGTACCTCTGGAAATTAATTTAAGTCTTGGTGTTGGTTTTGTTGATTTTTTTTTAAATTATCCTTTCATGTTCCTCTCTTTCTCCCAGTGTGATTCTGTGCCTTGCTCAGAGATTGTAGGTAACTCATAGAACAAAGACACAATTCTGGAGTGTTTTACAGTTGTATTTTTTTAATAGTAGTTTTCTGTTAGTGATTTAATTTCAGGTTTTCTGTTAAGTGGCTGCTGGCAGGCTTACGTGGGGGAGAGATGGGAGTGGATGAGCTGTTAATTTTCCAGTGGCTTTGAGCTTCTTTCCCAATCCTAGGGAGCAATGCTTTCAAGAAAAAAAAATGTTTCTATTCAGCTATGTTTTGCAGTCTGGACATTCTAAAGATAAGAAACATGTGTTACCCTGTGTAAACTGGGAAATGTATCACTTTAGATAAGCTTTTATTTGCAATTGGTTTTCTGAGCATACTGTTTCTGAAGGTAGCTGTACTGCTGAGGACTGTTCATGTCCTCAAGTGTCATGGTAGCTCAATGGATGTGAGAGACTAGAGCTACTTCCAGTCTGATTAAAGGCTTAAGCAGTAGAAATGGAAAACTGTTAATTGCATAAAATATTTATTGATAAGTACGTGCTGCTTCTTTTCTCTGAATGATTTATTTTAAAGGCACAATAAGAGCAAGACTGTGCTACTGTATAGATATTTACATATTCAGTAACTCATCTGGAGAAGCTGGAATGATGTCAGGGATGAGGGGGAAATTCTGGGAAAAGAAATTTTCCTGGAGATATCTGTGATGTCTTGAATTTTATCCATCCCATAGGCTGACAGCTGCAAGCGCCAGGCACAAAGTTCTCAACAGAGAAGCACATTTAACAGTTTACTTTGGGGGATAGTATTAGTAAGCGAGTTATCATTTTACCTTCATATAGCAATATTGTGTTGAGGGCTCCCCAGTGGCAATTTAATATATCTAATTGTCTTCAGAAGGTTTTATTATTAGCTTCTTAAGTAGTTAGAAACTGAAGGGGCAATATCCATTCCTTGGACATAAAAGTATCTGGCACGAGCTATGAGGGTAGTCTTCAGTTCTACTGATGGAGGGATTTTTCCTAGGACCTGAAATAAGCCCCAAATGTACCCGGTTAATGTGCAAAAAGTCAGCAGACAACTGATGTCCAGGATGTGGACATTTGGAGCCTATTTTGGTAATGTTGATGTAGGAAAGCTCTAGTTTGAGCGTTAATTTCTTGGAGTTTTTAAGGTGCTGGACAAACGCATGTCTTTCTCTCAAAAGAAGAGGAGGATGGTGCCTGGCTCAAAGAAGGGAAAAAACAGTCTGTGGAATAAGTTGTTGTATTTGTGGTTCCTTACTCAGCAGGTCACTCTCCCTCTCATGCACTTACTGAAAACATCTGATTTAAACAACAGGTTTTGTGAAACATGGTGAGCTGGGAGGATTTTCCTCCATCTGAAAAAGCAGATGATCACTATACTCACTGCTCTGATTCTCACCAGTCCTGAGTGCCTGGGTACTTTTGCTTTCTTTTGAAGACAAGGAAGTAAAATTGTCACCCTGTATCTCACATGTGACTTTCCACTATCAAAATCTGCCCCTGCAGTCAAAAGGAGATGCTCTCAGTACTCTAGTTATGTTAAGACGATCAAGCAGAAGTTTCAAGAAGCAACACTGATCTGTGCTATTGCAAAGTTTGATGCCAAACCTTAGACAAATGAATCCACGTTTAAAACTGCAAGGCTTTCATCTGCATCAGTGGATACAGCACCCAGAATTACCACCAGTGGAGCTTTTCCTTGCTAGCAGTTTAAAATGCACCAGAGCAATGTTCCAACAAGCCCTGCATCTATCAACAGTGGAAGATTCTGTCTAAGTTCACACTCACTTAAGAATAAAATCCCCCGTACATTTTGAAGTAACAATCCTTTTTTTTCTCTTAATAATTGCGGCTCTGATATCAATCAATTCATCTTATATTCTTTCTCACATCAGAAGGATTTGGATTTTCCAGCTGTGGTGTTTTGTTTTGCACCCCCATGAACTCAGAAGTCACCTTGCTTGGTAAAGAACCAGCACCCATAGTAGGAACAAGAGGAAAAAAGTGCATAAGAACTATGGTGGACATGGTCTGGCAGTTACCGAATCAGACTGCCAAAGAGCCAAAGGCATGGTTAGCTGATCTGTTTTCTGGCTGCTTCTCCTCTTCACTGTGGCCAGCTGGGTACTTCAGAGACAGCAGATGAGAAATCGGTCCTGTTAATATCAATAAGATTTTGGTTCCCGTATGACATTAAGCAGTTACGCTTTCCTGAATTGAGATATCTCTTCCTGCCTTCTCAGGTCGTGAAGACAAAATGGTGGTTCTTCACTTCACAAGAGCATTCTTAATAATTTCTGAAGTTAGTTCTTAATGATTTTTCTCTTAACTTGCAAATGATGGCACAGAGCCCATGTTGAGTTTAACAGTCACGTGTGCTGATACCTGGAAGGTGAGGAGATTTTGAGGTTTATGCTTCTCTCTATCTTAAGAATTCTTGTTTGCATAAACCTTGTCTTTATGCTGCCAAGCAGATGTAATCCTTTGTTTACACACAACTGGCTGTTAGCTGGTATAAGAGAAAAGCCACAGTCATCTTAATGCTGACAGGTTTGTTAGTACTAGAAGAAACAGATGTCATGGAAGAGAAGAGATTAGAAGGGGGGAAAACTGAGTATTGCAATTAGTAGATCAGTTCCAAAAGTGAAGAAAAAAGGCTCATTGTGCATTTTGAGCATAAAATTTTACTTTTCCTGATGTAGAAAAAGATCAGCTGGTTTCAGTCCAGTGTCAGAATGCTTACACAATGAGACAGTCTTAATTGGTCATTTCAGTTCAAATTGGCTGGAGTTATGATGTTAATTGAATTGTTTTCCCTTTTCAGGGACCTCAGGGGCCTCCAGGACAAAAGGTATAGTATAAACAACAATACTGTGAAAGCAATTATTCCTCCTAGTGCCAAATTGAAAGCAGAAAAGGTGAATGGGATTAGCTACTGTACACTGCATTGCATTAGTTAGTTTAGGTTCTGAATTTTGATTTTTGCAAAATGCAGCTATGTGATGTGAGACATCAGATTTCTCATTTCCCCCATCATAGGAAGTTCAAGCAATGCAGAGCAGACTGTTTCCAATCTGTCTGCTTAACTTTCAGGTGAAAAGGTCACTATAATTTTCTTTTTCGTGCACTGGTACGATTAGGAAACTGAAGTTAAAACGTTGTGAAAGGTGGGGAGATAAAGTTTCTGATTAAATGCATGCCCTTACTCAAGTAGATCAGTGCCATATGACTAAAGAATTGACCAGCAGAAACAAAGGACATAGGTGTTGCTGATAAATGGTGCTTGGTTGGCGGTGTTCAGGTGGTCTGTTGGTGTCTTCCTGTTCCTTCAGTAACCTGAGACCTGACTTCCTGGGAATGCTTTCAGTATTATTTACACTCATTAAAGCTGACTACCTCAGTTTGATTGAGTGAGTTTAGGATTTATGGAATTGCACCATTAAAACAATCCTCAAAATATCACATACCACCAAGGCGAGTAATTTTCAACTTGATTTCAAAAGATTAAAAAGTTCTATGAAAGTTACTTAATAAAACTGGCTTAATTTGTATAGAGAAAAAGAAGAGGAAAGGAATAAGTGACACTGACATGTGAGAAGGATAATGTTCTTTAGAGTGAAGGTTTGCTTGTATCTGTTAAAAAGGAAATTTTTAACAAAACAAAGAAATGTAATCCCTAAGCATACAAATTGGTGGAATTTTGGCAGCTGTAAGTTTGCACAGTTTGCAGACTGAAGGAGAGGACTATGTTTCGAGTTTGGCAGTGCAAGAATGTGGCACTTTAAAGTTGTACTGATGTCTAAGTTGCCATTATAAAATTATACCATAATACTCTATGAGTAGGATATTTTGCAGGTACAGCATCAGCAAAACCCATGTGTTGATGAACTTTTGAATACCTGATAAACTTTTACTTGGCTCAGTAGAATCAGCTTTATTTACATTTTCTAACATCCTGTGTTTCGTAAGGAAAATCATCATCTGTCACTGAGAGGAGGAACTGTCATAAGTAGGATAGTTTATTTAGGCCGATGGTTAAATGCCCTCCTGAGCTTTGCCTTCTAGTTCTCTGGAAAAATTATACAAAGATATGAAAATGTTCACTAGGACCTGTTTGCAGTGCCTAAAAGAATCCAGCAAAAAGAGACAACAAGGATGCCAGAGTGGAAGCTTTAGGAGAGAGGGGAGAGAGGATTCTGGGTCATGGAGATATGCTAGGGTGCAATGTATAATTTCCTACTCATTTAAATCTCTGTTACTAGCTGTTGGAGGTTTTTTGAGATCCTAATGAGTTGATTCCTTTTCTTGTTTCACAGGATTTCCCAACTCTATTCACTGACAGCCATGTACATCCATTTTCGATGCATTCCCTTTGAGTGGTGGTGCCCTTTGACTAAACCATTTCTAGTGAAACCTCTAACCAATATGAATAGAGGGGGAAATGCCATGCACCATTGCTTTCAGTTTCCTTGCTGAGCAGCACCATTTTCATATAAAAAGAGGAGAATGCTCTGTAAGCACATGCAATTTTCCTGCTTTCCTTATGTGTCATGTTTTCATGAACTTTAGTACCAAGTCACACAAGGTCCTTCAAAAAAACTCTCCATCACACAGGAGCTCATAGTGTGAGAGCTTTGTAAACAAGATCCCTCCAATGTTATAAGTCAACGTCATTATTTTATTTTTCTTCTTTGCTCCTTGTGTTAGGCCTGTGCTGACTTAAAAATTTTAATTTCAATAGTACTGATGCAATTTAAAAGTGTATCTGTAATTTGCACTGTCAGGCTTAATCACTGCAGATTACCTCATAAAAGCCTTAGGATAGATTGGTGCCACCAGTTCTTGAGCTTGAAGCGTCCCTGTAGAAGCATTAATAGTTTTGTTCAGGTGCTATATTCAATTGCATAGGATCAGTCTCAAAATTTATCAAAAGCATTAAATGGAGTTGTGTTTTAAATTTTACATTTCTTGTGAAGCGTCCACAACATTACAAAGCAACCATCAGCTCGAAGCTTGTTTCTGGAAGAGACCAGAGTCGTTAACGTGTACAACATGAGAATATGTGTAAATAATATAAAATCTCAATTGAAAAGAGAGCTCAGCTTGGATGAAAATGAGTTTTTGAAAAATTTATTGCAGCTACAATAAGCAAGCATTCACCATTAATTCTAAATACTGTTTTAAGAGATAAAAGATTTTATTACCTGTTTAATTCGCTAAACACTGGTGTCTGTTTCCCTCCAGGGTTCCATTGGAGTGCCTGGTGTTCCAGGGAGAGATGGACAAGTGGTGAGTCCTCTCTGACTTTATCAGCACTACCATTATTTATGTAGTGGATTAAAGCAATTTTGGGCTTGTTCACATGGGCAATATGCAACCTTACACTCAGAGCTCTGGCTTCAAATTAGCTTCATGGAAAAGACTATACAATCTGATTGGTGCTCTGAAATAATTTTTCTAGTTTTACCTCAACAAGCATCAAATGTAATTAATTAAGTTGAAAGTCTGATGTTCAGATTTGATAACAACTGATAGGTTCCAGAAAGAAATGTGTATTAGTAGTGGGTTACTTTAGACAGCATATTTACAAAGTAATGGTTTTTAATTTTTGATTAACTCAGTCCCATGATGCAAACACTTATGTTGATATTGAGTATTTATACAGTGCTGTTACATTGTTAGTACAACCTATAAATAGAAAATAAAAAGAGACTCCACCAACATAGGTGGAGAATAATATGAAATTGAATTTTGGGGGCAAAAATGCAGAGAAATAAATCAAACAGAAATGTTCTTGAACACAACTGGAGGAAATGCTAACTCTGGCAAGTCACTGTCATCTCTTAGTGCCATCACCGAGTAAACTCGTAGTTCAGAACAAGCCTCCATAAGGAGAGGTCACAGTAAAGCAGCAGGGCTATTTTCACAGCATTGCTAAGGTTTCTTGGCAAATCTGGGTGATGAAGTTTAAATAATATCTCTCCCTGACTGTAAACAGTATTATCCATCTGTTGTTCTCACAAGCACTAACATTCCTAGTGAACTTCAAAAGCACTGGCAGGGGATGCCAAAAGGAAAATGCATGATATGTGTGTTCAACAGGTTTAAGCAGCAATAGATGGTAGTGTGTAAGGGTCGTATTAGACAGTCCTGTCTTCTCCCTCCCTCCCCAGGAACCCTAGGAATAAAAGTGCTAGGATGTTTCAAATAATTTACTTTTAATTCTTCTTCTATTAAAAAAAAAAAAAAAAAAAAGCCTTTCTAATGGGAAAATACATAGTATTAGACTTGTGTTTTGACAGTGATTATAAGAAATGATATAATAAATGATGTTTCACTTCAGTGATAGCGATAGGAATTTATTTTTAAACTATTTAGAGTATTAAGATTAATATGGAAGAACAAAAAATTGTTTAGAATTATCAACATATATATCATACAAAAATATATAAGAAAATAATATGAAACAAATGTGCATTAAGACCTCAGATTTTTTTGCTTTGTATTTTATAACTGTATTCAATTGCAACGTGAATGGTAGACAGTGCTGACCAACTCAGATGCTATTGCTGTACATAGTTAAAGTAATTTTTGTGGGCAAAGTCTGAGTGAAAAGCCAGTGTAGTATGATTTTCTTTGGGTGTGCAGGAAGATGTAAGAAGCCTGGATAGGGTGAAGTTGAAAACCACATTGAATAGAACAGACCTGATGATTCAAGAGCTTTATTTTAATAGGGAATCACACAAATTCCAGCCAGAAATCTTTACTCAGATGAGCACAAAAAATGGATATGGAGGAAATGTGTCAAATGTGCAGTTAACATGTCTTTTTGGGAAACGTGGTTTTTTTTTAAGCTGTATGGCAAGGCTGTTGCATGTCTATTTTTAGGAGACCACAAAGACTTACCTGCAGTCATGTTTCAGGGGGAAGAAAAGAAATATGCAATTGCCCATTATTGGAAGATACAAACACATCTTTAAATGTTGATTATTAACTTCAAATTGTGCTTTAAAAACAGCTCCTAACATTTTCAATTTATGGGTTTATTTTTATTTTATTTACTTCAACATTCAGAGCATCTAAAGCTTTGAAGACATTTTTAAATTATTACCTCTATATTAAAGATGTCAGCGTGTTCTTAGTGTAGCTGTACTATTTTACTTTTGACCTTTAAGAAAAAAACCAAATTATTAAATTACCTAGGTACCAGAACAAAAGCCATACAGAATAAAATTAATTACTATTACATTTTTTAGTTTGATTCGTCAACTGTTGGTTCATATTGACTGGAAAGCACTTTCTTATGTGCAGAAAATGTATTATTTTGCTATGATACTAAGCAGATAAAAGTTGAATGTTGCTATCTCTTTTAATAGATTAAAAAATTCTGTTAGCTTGGAAATCGTGGTAGAAATAAAGTTAAACTGAGGCACTGTTTGACTGAAGTTAGAGAGTATAATACAGCCTAGGACTCCCGTGTTAATATTTTGCCACCAAAAGGTCCATTCTTCTAATTTCTATGAAAAAACAGATTCTCAGTGCAGTGTGACACAGAAGATATTGTTGAAGGAAGACCGAAGTAGTCATTTTGAGAGTTGGGCTGTACTATGAGCCAGCTGCTGGGACTCCTGGCTTTACTCGTACAGATTCATGTTGACTTGAAAAATAGGTGAATTGAACTTGAATGTATTATGCAAGTCATCCCCTTTTTAGAAGCTGCATAGTTAAAAGACTTTACAAAAGCCATACTGTCTTGGTTGCCTTTTAATCAGTGAGCTTGCTCTGTTAAACAACAGCATGTGCAATGCACTGAATTCCAAGTTATTATTTTTTCTTAATTTAAAAGGCTGTGAGTGTTAACCACATGCTTAAAATTAAGTGTGTGAATGCTTGTCTCGTGTGGACAATGAAATATTTTTCAGCTGATGAATGTCATCCGTGAATAAGCTTTGCTCTCTCCTTAAACAGGTGAACAATACAGAGTTAGGTCATCTCCATCTTCTCTGTGTCTTTGTAATTTTCCTTTTCCTTTCACTTCACCTCTTCTTTAATTGAAACAGTGGATTGTGGGAGTTGATTGACAACTCTGACCAATAGGTCTGGGAATGAGATCATAAATTCTGAGTGCGCTTAGAACAGTTTTTTAATCCCTTAACATATGAACCACTTCTCTTAGACAATCTCTAAATATTAGAGTAAGTGTAATTTTACATGGCCCACATGTTTTTGCAGGATGTTAACTAGTAGATTTTTCTTGTATTCAGAATAGCTAAACCATTGCCATAAAAACTTCACACATTTTTTTCTTTTAGGCCAAACCGAGTGAAACATTACAGGTGGTCCTGCAAGGGCATTTACAGTTTTCATTTGTTCTTACATTTGGGAATCTATAGCCAGCTTATCTAGTTGAGAAGAGTAATTGAAAAGGAGCTGCATAATAATATCTGCAGCTGGAGAGAGTATTGTTCCTGGGGTGGACTGAAACCTTCTGAGATAGCAAGGAGAGTCTTTCTGAGTGCTGCCTTTCTTTGTAAGCTGCTGTGCAATCCACTTTAGCAGGTTGCTTTCTAGCAAGATGCTACGAGAGATAAACTTCCCTTTCTCAGTCCCTGGCAAGAGGTCCTTAGGCACTCGAGTAGAATGAAAAAGCATTAGTCCTGCATGGAGATAAGAGGTTAGATCTAGGGATATCAGATCCCTACATTTATCATGTTGAAATAACCACAAAGGGCTTCTTGGAAAATTCAACTGTGTAAGTATAGAATATATGCTCTGGTATTTGCTAAGTGGTAGTGATTTGATAAGGACTCTCAGAGATTGCAGCAGCAGCAGCAACACAGGGAGAAAAGTGGAGGTTCCTTAAGTCAGGATTGCATTTGGCCGAAGGAACCCAGGTTCTGCAGTCTGTGCAACTAAGTCTCTTTGTTATAAATAGGAGTTTGTGTAGAGTGTATAAACCCCTCCCTGTATACTTCCATAGATTGCTTTTTCTTACATAGTACTTGATATTTTGGTGGGGTTTTCTGTAAGAGTGTATTGAGAACAGAATGTGTGGTCAGGATAGATCCCTTTATTTCAAATTCTTTCAGTAGATTGACAATAGCAGTTTGATAAACCTCAGAAGAATTTTCCTTCTTATCAGTAGATTCAGAGTCTGCTCATTTCTTTCTGCTTTCTTAATGCATCTTATTACTCTAACTTACATGTATTTTCCTGTTACTGTGTACTGTACTATGTAGGGAACACATTTTGAAGGTAGCAATATCACATTTCTTCAGAGAAATGAGGCAGTGTATACACATACTAACATTTTTTCAACTAAAGGAAGGAAACATCATAAATATAGTTCACAAATTCTCAGACAGGTTTGCAGGCCAGCTGAGTCTTGTTGAAGAGCCTTTCCACTTAATTTCAGCTGGTGAGTGGGCCAGGAGAGATTTCCAGTCCTTAAACAAACAATTTCAAGTTACTTTTGAAGAGGGGAAAAAAACAAGTTGAAAGGAGGTAATTCAACCCTGGTTTGAAATGGAAATCATAGTAACATGTCTGAGAAACCACTTTTTTACCCTCTGTCTTCGTCTATGTATTTTAGAGTAAAATTAGACTGGATTAGATTTGGGGCCTCTTGTGTTTCCTTATCCTTAAATTGATTACATTCTAATGACTGAAAAATATAGCAATACTGACAGGCTTTCTTTTCAGGGTGAGGTGGATATCAACCAGCTGGTGTAGACAGAGTTATGTATCTCACCAAAACAAAACCTATTTCAGAACAGCAGCCTCCAGGCAGTTTTTCTGCTACAAACAAGAAAAGCTGGGGCCTCCAGCCACATTATTTTTAGCTGATTAATTCTGGATATGAAGGTATATGCCCCCAGGGCACAAAGCACTCCAGTAAAGAGAAGCATGTTTTCAATTGCCTTGACTCCTTTGATATGGACTCTAGTAGGTGATACATTTTCAGAGCTGTTCTGAAGTAGATTTTATGAGTTCATATTGACAGATTTTTTCTCACATTACCAGCAGAGCCCAAGCAGTGCTCTACACATTTGAGTACTCATCAAATTCAGATTCACTTCAATGTAAGCATTGAGACTGCCCCTACCATGAAAGTATCTGAGGAAACTACTGCACCTATTTATTGAGCAGGGTGCTAAAGGTTGTTCTTTGCCCGAATATGGGAAAGACAGAGACAGCCTGTCAATGTTAATACAGCTATCCAGTTACTATAGGCTCAGGAGTGTCAGAACTTGAACCAGGGTGTTCTGGTGTCCAAAGGAATATCCTTCTGATTTTTCTTTAAATTATGTGAAAGTCCTGAGATGAATGGCTGGGTTGAGTATATTCTTGGCATGTTAGTATTTTGTTTGCCTTGGCAATTGATAGGAGGCAATTAGAGGAAAAATCCAAACACTTCTGAGACAGAGCATTTTGTTGAAGCTGTTTCTAGAAATTATCAGAAGGCTTTGAATAGCTAATGGTGATCCTCTGCCTACTCATTCAGTCATGCCTTGACACTGCAGTTTGCTGATGAGACATTTTTCTTTCTAATTCATTGCATTAGTGCCAGTAACTTACTTTGTTGGAGTGCTGCTATTTTTGAGGAATCAGAGCACCTGTCTTCCTGTCAGGGCATTTTGGGATTAACATGTGGAATTGTCAATGGCAGCTCCCCATCCACAGGTTTGCTCATGAAACATGCTGAAGATGTCCCTGTTATTGACAGTAAACAAACATTGCAACATACTGTCGTTATTCCACTGATGGAGACACTGCAATTTCTCTATAGCATATAAACAACAGCAAAATGATCCCACTGTGTC
This sequence comes from Myiotriccus ornatus, assembly GCA_036023395.1. Taxonomy (NCBI): domain Eukaryota; kingdom Metazoa; phylum Chordata; class Aves; order Passeriformes; family Tyrannidae; genus Myiotriccus; species Myiotriccus ornatus. The sequence continues at coordinate 25,842,739 of JAYRBT010000139.1, read as the reverse complement.
TGAAGCATACTTCTTTGTAAATTGTCATCAGATAAATTACTGGAACATTTACACACCTCCTGAGTTAAACTAATTGATTTTGGGGAGTGAACAATAGAACATTAGCCGGAAGTTTTTCTTTCCACCAGTCTGAGACCATTTGTGAATTCAGCAAACTGTATCTGAAAAAAAATGGATGCTGGTGGTGAATAACTGAAGACTTCAGCGTCTACGAGTGTTCTAGTGGCAATGTCTTTTTCTGCAGTAGACAGGAGGCTAGAAAATTGCCTTCCAGTACTGCATAATTTTTACATGAAATTTGGGTAAATAAAGCTTTTCTAGAATTTCCTAATGTTCTGTAGTCTATTGTGAAGTGATCATGTAATGAAAACAAACTCTTCTTTTAGGATTGGTCAAGTTACACAAAGGCAAGAGAAAATAAATTTACATGAAACAGAAGTTCAAGGCTACCGGAACAGTATTTTTAATGCAATATTTGCATGTTTACCGCATTGGAGCATGACATTTGTGCATCAGGTAGTTGTCCTACTGCTTTGGTACAGCAAAACCTTGATAGAGAGTGTATTCAAATAAGATGTTGCTGGTCCCACAGCATCCCAGTTATTTCTCTTTTGGTCGTGGTGTCATTGAAGACGCACTTTGCTGAGGTGGTATTTGGAAATCATACCCCATCTCGGTGACAGTAGAGAGAATTTTGGTTTTATTATGGTGTATCATGGTAGTCGCACACAATGTTCATTATACAGGACAGCTTTTATGGTGTGGTCTAGCTGAGAACAAGAATGCAGAAGGGCAGAAAGGGCTAGTAACAATTCCTTTAAATTGAGTACTCAGGTATTTCACACCTCTCCACATCATCTTGCCCACAGTTCATCCCTCTCAGGAAAATGTTCCAAGGGGATGCTCTGAGGGTGGCGTCACACAATTTCTCTGGGTCTTGCATCTTTTTCTTGTATGAGGGTGCAGTTTAGTCCTCATTAAATCTATAATTGGGATCATGTATTGTGTTTTACAGGCATCAGAAAGATATAGAATATGATTGCAGTGATTCTGTAAAAGAACAAATAAATAAAAATATGCTGCCTCGATTTGAAAGCTAGATGATGTGCAGAAGACAATTGTTACTGCAGCCTAACACCTTTGGCTGTCAGTGCTTTTAAAGAGAGACTGCAATAGGAGTCAGGAAAGACATTGCCTATGGCCTGATGAATGTAAAAAATGTGACATTAAGGATCTAGTTTTGTAGTTTCTTTCATTCTATCAAGTTGAAAAGAAGTCTGATTTAAATTATTGCATCAGATGACATTGTTTTAATGTCTGGTTTTCCCTTGCACACATCACTCCTTGGACATCATGGAAATCATCTTCCGCCTTTTAAGGGTCAGCTATGCTTTTTGTTTATCTCCAAAACATTAACCTGTGGGGCTGAAGCATCCTTATACAGCATTTTATAGTCCAGTTCACTCATACAGCATTTTTGCATTCTCGTTTTAATATAGGCTTTGAGTAATAAATATATAAATAAGTAAAAGTAACTAAATGGAAGGAAAGTAATTAACTATACTTCTTAACAGAAATATTTTAACGCCAATTTAATGCCAAGAGTCAAAATCATCTTTTGGGACCAACATTGCTACAATAACGCAGTATTTTAGTGTGTAGCATGGGAAAAGCTATCAATTTACCCACCTTCAAGAGCTGACTGCTGATTTTTGAATTTTTTTTTTTTTTTTTTTTTTTTTTTTGTCATTTGATTTTCTAGTTTGTTTGGGGTTTTTGTGTTAGGGTTTGATGGAATAGTAAAAATATCTGCACATAAGGCCAGACTGACATGCCTACAAGACAAGCAGTGTGAAAAAGGGATGCTCCCTGGCACAAAGCTTATTTGCTGTACATTTTTACTTCACCTTATTACTCCCTTATTCCTGGTATGGACCAGAAAATAGAGTTCTAAAATAGGGAAAGAAATATTATAGGTATGACATAAAATTATTTTAGTCCTTGTTCATCTGAACATTAGAACCAGAATGATAATCACTTCAAAAACATAAAGCCACAAGGTAATTTTTGTGCTGTCCTTCTAGGTTTGCCTTCAATCTTTCCCATTCCCAGAGCTAATTTCTGCTGTTCTGATACCTCTGACTAGTTCTTTCAAAGCCAGAAATGTAGTGTTGAGCATAGAAAAGTCTCATATGGATCAGAAATGAGACTGTTGATATGAATAGGGATTTACTATGACTAGGTGACAGCCTGAGGTTTTCACCTCTTTTCCAAAGAAAATAATTGTTTTGTTCTAGTGTTGCAGTCTCCATTTTGTCACAATAGGAGCCCTCTGCATTCATAGCACTTACATGTAAACCTGGGAGGAATGGGCAGGCTTGGAACTTCAACCCTTTGATTAGAGATTTAAGCCTCCTGAAAATGTCAGCCAACAGCAGCTGTTTGAAAATGAAGGGGACAGAAACAAACTTGTTTGGGATGTGAGTATGAGGAGAAACAACTGTATATTCATTGGTCCCTTCTGCTTCATTTTGTCAACTGGCAGCTTTCTTCAAGACCCTTTTAGGTCAATCCTTTAGGACACATCTAATCTCCAACAGCTTCAGATCCTGACTATTCATATATCGAATGTCTGTGCCACTTTATCAGCCTTACAGCTACTGTAGTACAAAGGAGCCTTGAAAAAGGTCTGACACAAATGGCTATTTAATTTCCTGTGAGCTTAATGGCACCTAACATTTTTTCTCTGGCTTGGAAAATACCTCACTAGAATTTTGCTAGAACCTCGATGGTTTTGGTTTGTATTTTGAAACAACCCTTGATGCAATTAAAATGTAATTAATGATACAATGGAACTTGCTTTCACAGAGAATCAGAGTTTATATATCTGTGATTAAAATCAGACTGGAAAATAAGAAAAAGCTAAGTCCTTTCTTAATAGAAGGCTTTTATGGAGGATTAGAAAATACATGTTGTTGCATTTGAAAAAGCCTTTATCTTAATTCCTCTATAACTTCTGAGAAGAGGATTGGTTCATCGTCTGTACTAAGTTTGAATACTGTATGAAAATTTTTCACTGAGTTTCTGATACAAATTACTAATTTGTATCTAATTTGTATCGCTTCTAATTTGTGTTGTATAATTGTATTTACCTTTTCCACATTTTTATACATTTACATAGCAAAGGGCTTATAGAAGAACCTAGTTGCAGGCTTTTTCAGATCTTTTTGTGGCAGTTATCTTTATGTGCTATGCCAAAGATGTGATGCAGTTTTGTACATGAGGGTTATCAAAGAAAGTACGTATTTGTTATGAGACAGGTATACATCTGCAGAGGGGTTTGCATAATAAGCCCTAGTTGTTTTACAATAAAGTCTAACCATTGTTTTATCATTTTATCTAAAATAAATATCTGTGTTTTCCCATAAATCTGGGATATAAACACTAAAAAATGTCTTTTAGGGTCTTGTTTTGGTTTTTTCTTGTTTCTTTTTTAAATTTGGGGGAGGAAAAAAAAAGATTGAAAGTAATTGTTATTTGTTGGTTGACTTATGAAGATCATTTATGACTCCTTGAATTGTAGAAGGATAATATACTGTCCACTAAACATACCCAAAATTTGGAACATCGATGTAATGCTGAACATTTTTAAATCTTTTAAAACTGCTTTCTAGCCAGTGGTATTAATGTATCAAAAATAGACAAGCAAAGTAGGTTTAAAAAATTAAAAAGCTCTCTGTTTTTCCAAATTCTTCCATTTCTGAAATGGGCCCTTCTCATTTTATTTCATTATCTGCCTTCTGTGTGAGACCAGAAGCACAAATGTCAAAATCAT
>JAYRBT010000139.1:25786823-25838804 GCA_036023395.1 Myiotriccus ornatus | reverse complement strand
TTCTGAAATGGGCCCTTCTCATTTTATTTCATTATCTGCCTTCTGTGTGAGACCAGAAGCACAAATGTCAAAATCATGTAACATAAGCCCTTCTTGCAGTATTTCTAGGTTCTGGAAAAGAGGAAAGCATTGGCAGTCTTGCTGGGAAGACTATGCTTTTAAGGTTAATTGGCCAGATTTTCAGAACCAGGAGTCACAGTTCTCTTTTTTGTTTAGTTTGACATCTGTGTGTCTCTGCCACCTTCAGTAGAATTATTTCTCACCTTCTATGGGTTAGAGTTAATCCAACCTGACGAAATAAGGCATTTAAGTGCCCAACTGTGGAGTACATATTCGCTGAGTCTTTTTAAATTTTGTCTATCATTACTTCCCAAATATGAGAGTATTCATATATTTCATCATGTCTTTCTTAACCTCATCTTTTGTTTTCTTTGCCTTTAGGGTGAGCCTGGCTTGCCTGGCATAGCAGGAGAGAAGGGAGCAGCGGGGCTTAAGGTCAGTAGTGAAAATGGATTAAAAACAGAAACACAGAGTGTGTGAGTGCACATATAGATGACAGTCATGCTTTCCGACTTGGGTTTATATTCTGACTGGCTTTTAATGATCTGCTCCTTCCAGCGATCAGTGCTGTAAGAGGCTTTGCACATTTCCCCATAAGGGATCATATTCTTCTGCTGTGCAGGTATAATCCCGAGCAGCGGCACTGACGCACATACGTCCACTGCCAAGTGAATGCAATATGCCTGCAAGTGTTTGGGAATTTGGGGACCTTTTCAGAAAGGCTTTGTTTATGCCCCTTACAATGTGTTTCAGGCTTCTTTTCAGAAACTGCTGTGGTCAACTCTTTGACGAATGTCAGGGTTAAGTCTTGAGGGCTGATCCTGCTATTATGGAAGTTAGCAACAAGCCTCATTAGGAGCGCGTCTCAGCCTGTATTTGCTACATCAGAATGACTCTTTGCACTTATTTTATTGTAACATTATTTGTTCTGCTGTTTTAAAATTGAACAAGTGAAACAGAACGTAAAGCTTATGTACCTTCAGTTAAAAGAAAGCTCAAAATGTCCAAGATGATGGGATCTGTGGGCTTCTGTGTGCTAAATTCTAATCCCATCAGCTGCGAGAGTGTGTCTTTGGTGCACATGTGCTCCTCAGCTGATTCTGTGCATCATGCTGCTGCTGACAGACATGCAAGGCAGCCTGTTTACATTTACTGACTGTCTGCTTGTCCATCAGGAATGAAAACAAACCATTTGGGAGCATGACCTTTTCTTACTTTCTATACAGAAGCCACATTATCGCAGTTGATGCTTAATTCGTATTCACAGCTGTAGTCTCTGAGTTGCCTAGCAACCGCCAGCCTTCAGAAGGGGCAAATATGAACCAGAGTGCAGCTCTGAGCCAGAAATGCAGAGATAGATTGTCAGGGTCAGCCTGGTGTGCAAAAGTGCATTCGCAGTTTCTCAAGAATATCTGAATTTTGAAAAAAAAAAATAGTGGCTATAAGCCATCTTTTTGTTACAGAGAATATAAGGAGCACTGAAGCCTCTTTACTCTAAAACAATTAAGAATTAGTTTAAAACAGTTAAAGACTTTTCTATCTTGAGGAACCTTCTGAGCCATTAGTAGAATCTTAAGACTTTCCCTTCACATTCAGACTTTGGGGTTTTCCTTTGTTCATTCCCAACATAAGGAGAACCAAATGTAGTAGTTACCTACATTCTTGCAGGCCACCTCTCAAAGACATACACCTGTTTGTCAGTGTTTCATCTAGGACAAAAGAGGAGGGAGGGAAGTCTTTCCATGCAAATCATTAAGCTTTTAAAATTATGTTGAAGTTTTGTTGTCCATTGAGGTCTATTATATTTACATATTCAATTTATTGGAGATTTTCCTGTTAGATTTTGTCATCTGAGGCATTGTCATCAATAGTGACATAATTGTTAGTAATTGACATTCTAATGACAGTAGTATTAACACTTTGATTTTTCCTTGAGTTAGTAACTTATGACTTCTTTGCTCCAATTATTTTCATCAGGGTGACCCTGGAGAAAGAGGAGAAAAGGTGAGTTGAGACATGTTCCACTTCCTTTGTGGTGGTTCTGTTTTGCATAAATGCTTCCAGAATTGCCAGTGTACTAATTCTGAGTTTAAAAAGAAAAAAAACACAGCTAGTACCTAGAACTTGAGAGTCATTGAGCAGCCTTTAGAAGTGTCAGACAATACCTACTAATAGAAGTTATTGATCTGTGATTACTGCAGTGGGATTAATCACAGAGAGCAGTGCTCATGTGTTAAAGGCTGCACAGCTGAGCAGCCATGCAACTAATCCTCACTACGGTTAGTCTCAGAAAATTATGAGCCTGTCTGAATAGAGATCCACACATTTCTCATAACTTGGTTTTGGTGCTCTGACCCCTGTGTGGAATGAAATGACTAGGTAACAGAGTTATGGCTACATAGACTCTAAATGAGAACTGGGTATCCAGTTCTCCACACACTGAAAGTGGAATTCTCTGTTCATATTTGGATCAGTTTAAGGAACAGCAAGGGAATCTGCCCCCATGATCTTAGGCTGTAGACTGTCTGGAGAGGTACCAGCAGCACAGATGATACACTGATGATGCTCTGATTTACTGTGAGTTAGCGAGGAATTACTTATCTGATGTCCACAGTCGCACCAAGACAAGACAAGGGACTGGAAGAAGCTCCGTGCTGCAAAATAATTTTGCTCTTCTGACGAGGAGCACGCAAGTACACACTGAGTTAGAGTTGAGCTTCTGCATCTGTACACAGGGGCAGATTGAGAATAAGACATAATCCTTATTCTGAGTAGGAATCTGTACATGGCCTCATCTGCTTCCAGTACACGGAGCCATGTTTTTAAAAAGTAAGTTGCTTTTACTGAGGTGCAATTTACTCTTGAGATATCTTTACCCATGTCTTTGCAGCTACAACTGACTCACTTCCAGATGTCTGTAAATCCAATTCCTTTCACATTTTGAAAAGCATAGAATAAAAATAATCCAGGGAAATTTTGAAAGTCTATACCCCACATGTAGAAGTATGTAATTGGGAATCTTTTTTCATGAAATGATTTCTTTTGTTATTTGTTGAAGTGCTTCAGTAATCCTATGTTTGTTTTCAGACACAAAAGGAATAACAATGAATTTTAACATATACTGAATTTCTGTTATTTAAAATCATCATATTTTTCCATAATTACCCTTTGTCTTTTCCTAAAACTGTAATTACAAATGCCCTCAATGTGCTTTATCATGTCAAATGAACTTGAGATGACATTCGTAACAGTTCTGTGTTTAATAAAGCCCTCAATTAAAGCACTGATAGATTGTTACCTAGTTCTCATTGTGTCAGTGACTGTGATATATGAATTGCTTTCTGTTATAAGTCCTTCTGAATGAAATTTCATATTAAGGTTTTTGGAACAGTATGACAGATGCTGAATAAATACTGCTATTTGAATACAACTACTGGTTATCTGATCAAGAACAGGAATGGTTTTTTAGCCTACTTCGACTCAGTATTTATCAATATTTTTGTCATTTTAAATATTTTTTGCACTTCACATGAGCTTCAAGTCCTACAGGAGTTTTTGGCCTGTAGTCTAACATACAACATCGACTATTTGGTGTAGTACGGACTTCTTATATGGCTATATGGCTGTAAGTGGAAATTAGGTCTTTTTATAGGTAAATCTTTTGACATTTTTCTTTAAAAAGTTGGTGTTATCTGGTCATCGCTTTTAACAAAAACAATGCATAGAATTTATGTAGAGATAACAGTCATTTTGGTAGCTCTGTGGAGGAGTGACATTCAGTGATTTTTTTTTTTAGTTTGTGAATTATTCAAGAAGTACTTCAGACTCGGAAAGTATATACCATAAATTACTTGAGAATCCTGAGAAAAAGTATTGGAAAAGTATTGGAACTGTCACCTGAATTATATTAGATGCATTTAGGTAAATGTCTCCGTGTTGGAAAAAAAAAAAGGATTGGCAGTTTGAAATGCTGAATCATCATGAATCATTAAATCATTCCTTCATTGCTAAACCGCAGTAAACTTAGAAAATTTGTAGATTATACTGACAGGTTGTTATTTGATAGTTTGATTGTGAAAGAGATCACGATTATAGTGAGGTCTCTGTAAGACAGACACTTCCTGACAATGTCACAGAGAGACTGACTACCTGGTTAACAAAATCAACATGCTAATCATGTTGGAATGCTGGCTCTTATCTGCATGTTGTATGCTTACATAAAATCATTAAAATATAATATGTATTTTAATTATAGGGGGATGCTGGAGAAAATGGACTGAAGGGTGACACAGGAGAAAAGGTACATTACTTATTAGCAGAGAAGAAAATGTGTGCTTAAAACATGCTTACAATATCATGAGCTAAGGAAAATAATAATTTGATCAAAAAAAAGTATTCTAAGCTGAGAGGTTTTTTAAAGATGAATGATTTGATTCAGTTCATTTTTATGAACAGCAGAAAAATTGTCAGTATTCTATCCAACTAAGTGTAAGATTTTAAACAGCAGTAGTTTAGTAAATAATACATCAGCATGTTTCTAACTCTTTGCTGAAATTTGCATCATGTGGAAGCTTTGGTCACAGCCTGTTAGCTGGAACTAGGTCTGTTGAGTTAAGCCATTTCTGATGCCTTTACACCCTTTAATTTTTCCCCTTCTGTGTTTCTCTCAAAGAGAAGAGACCAAAGGAATATGGACAAAAATTATGGTATTGTGATAGGTAACTTCCCTCCAAAACTGGCTACTGGACAATCAAGAGTTGAAGATAAAAACACACTTTAAATCTGTATTCCAAGTGACAATAATAATAGCCTCACTTGATACCTTGCTGTTTCATTGTTGCAAAGTACCAAGACATTGTAGAAATCACTAAAGAATAGACTTGGCCAAATTTTTTTTTTCTTAATTGCATTTTATGTGAGACTTACACTGTACCACTGAAAAAAAAAGAACATGGGTTTTCAATGTGGTTTACTTAAAGAAGTCATAGTCTTTAGCAGTCAGGGTAGAGCCTGTGCTGCACAGGAGAAAGGGTCACACATATTGATCTATTCTGGCCATCACTTTTGAATTCATATGCTTCTAAAAACATTTATTTTAGTGACTGCACTTCAGCAGAAACATAAAAATTTTTTCTTGTACCTTCACATGTGCAATGCTTAACCACCTTACATCAGTTCAGTGCAAGGAGAAATTTATGATGGATTTATCAAGCTGGTAGGGAATGCATGCAAATCCCTCAGGACCTTTGGATACAGTAAAGCTACACTTTGAAGAACTCAAGGATTTTTTTGGGTATGGTCTAAAGTCAGTAATTAAAAATAGATGTCAGATTTGAGAATAGTCAAGTTATTTGATTCTCGAAGTTCATTTAAATAATACTTTATCTGCAGTCATGGTTATTAACCCAGATGGAAGTCTTAAGAACCTTATTTAGTTAGTTACACAATGTATGCCAGTAACATAATCTTCATCCACTTTTATGTGGTTTAAGAATATAATCTGTTAGAAGTACGAGATTGTTGTTCAGATAGATAGTTCTGCAACAAGTAAATGAGAAGTTTATAATCTCTCTGGGAAGCCTAGTGCTGCTTCACTTGTTGCTTTTCCACTTTATAAACTGTGAGAGGGAGCTTGCATCCACTAGAATGCCCATACTGCACTTTGATCAGCAGTGTGCACATCTCCCTGCTTCTGCCCAAGTATAAAGTTTTAAATATTTCTACGTAAGCTTTCAGCAGTTTGGCACTCTAATTGGGATCAACCTGTGGAAAGTATAGGTCATCATGAGACTTCTGATATTGCCATATCTGAAGAAATTTCAATAAACCTGTTGAACTTCGTAATGCAGAAATCTCCCAATTTCTTCTAGGTTTCATATGAGTTTCAGAGGTGGGGTCGTGGCATGGGAATATATTCTGTTTGTTTGGAGTACATTGCTTTAACCATAACAGGTTAGAAAACACTGCATTAATTTTTGCAGGACTTAGGAGAATTGTGACTTTGTTGATTTTCATTATTTTTCCTCCATTTTCCCTGCCTACAAGACAGTCTGCCACCCAGGAAAAAAAAAACCCCACCAGTTCTTATAGGAGAGCTGCAGCTTAAAGTTCCTGATAGACAACTCTGCAAACAGTGCTTTCTAAAGAGCTTAGGAGGGTGGTTTTTGACAGATAATTTAGGAGTAAGCATTAAACTTGGTGTCATTACTTTACACTTGAGCTACTTTACTGAGTTTGTATTCTTTCCTGTTCTTCAGCATAGGAGGAATTTTTTGCTCTGTGATCATTATGTGTAATTCAGCATGACTTTGCCCAGAAATTGCTAATCATGTAAGTGGCAGAGGAAATCAGAATGACTATTTCAGACACATTTACTAAATATGCTCCAGAAGTAGACTTGACTTTTTTTCTGTATTTCTTTTTTATTTGTACTTTTTTCTGTATTATAAGATTTAATAGGACTCTTTTAAGGTGTGTTTGTAAGAGAGCTGCTGGATGTATTCAGAGATGAAATAAGTCTGGTACCCACTCAGTTCTCAGGTATTCAGGCACATACACGTACAGACCCTTCCTGCTCAGTAAACAAGCCATTAATTTTATGTAAATAAATGCAGAGAACATTGCAGCAGATCGTAATGCTACACATATGCTTAAGAGATTTAATCCATAGTTCATAAAAATTAAAAACATTTCTTTAAAGGCTTAAATAATGTTTCTGTGAGATAAATGCTAGATTTTATTTATATGCTGAGAAAGAGAGATACCAAGTGACAACAGTTTCAGACTTGCTTTAGGAGCAGGTTCCTGTTTGTGCAATCAATTTAGTTTTGTTTCCTCAACTGCTGTACCTGGTGACTCTCAGATGTGGACTTGGGTGCTTACTTCTTGACTTGAGACTTTAGAATGAAAGTGTCTTTGTTGAATTGTTCTACTTTGAAGACAGTCTTAATGCCAAACTTGATTTCTTATTCTTCCACTGTAGCCTTGGTCCCTAGAAACTACCAAGTATATTCCTTCTTTTCACATGTTCACCTGCTAAATTTTCTTCATTTGTGAACTGACTCATCAGTGAATTGAGAACATGCTGTACTGTAATTTTTTCTTTAATCTGATACTAATTTTTAATCTTACATGAAGGTAGATTGTAACTATTTTGTGACTTATATTCTCCACATCCATCATTACCCTTTAAAATCTTTAACTGGCTAATGTGTCTTACCAGTTGCTTTGCCACTTCATAGCTATAAAAAGTCCTTGAGGCTTTCAGTTGTACATGCTTGTAAGAGATATTAGCAGTATCACTCATGCATGTCTATCAAAATGAGGCAGCTCAGGTTTCCATGCGTGTATCAGCCCCTCATAATACTGATTTTCGTGTTTTCTTTACACAAGAGCAAGCTGCAGTAGCTGTGTACTGCTATTCTTTAAAGGACAGTGAGCATGTAAACTGGTACCATTTAATTTTGTAAGGTAATACCAAAGAGACTCCATACCTAAACCACCTTTAAAGCTACAGTATTCACAGAATGCTTCCTGCAGCTTCACTGAAATGTCAGGAATGAGTATCCCTATTTGTATTTTAGCACAAAGAATATTAAGCATTTATATTTGTCTTACACATTTTCAAAGTAGATTACAGTACTGCCTTCTATTCTACCTATATAAATCACTAGCAGGCTGTTGGGGAGCTTGATATTACTGCCATGTAGCAACTTGTTACTTCCAACAAATGATGTACATTTATTTTGAATAATGAATAATGAAACCATTTTTCAAATATATATTACTCTAGCCATCTTCAGCAGTGTATAGTTTGATTAGAAAACCTTTCAGTATTTTTTTCTTTTTTCTTCTGTGTGTTGTTTAAGAAAAAAAAACAAAAAAGCTAATTGAGTGTACAAGAATTTTAAGAATCCTGTGACAGTTGTACAAAACTGGCAGCTAAAAACTTCCTTGGCCAAGTCACTCACTGATCCTCTGCCCTTGTACATATCACTGCCTATCAAATCCAGTCAACTCAGTGAAGCACAGGCAAGTCTTTTTTGATTCTAGATGCCTCCTCAGAAGAGAGACCTTTCCTAAGTACATAAATTACCGTAGCTAGCTTGTCCTGTAAGGTATTGTGTGTCAGTGCATGGATCTATCAGTTTAAATATGCTGAAGTGCTGAGGAAATAGAGCTATGACCAGCCCTGATGGAGATAAAATCATAAGTCACTGGGGCTTTTTTTCAAGGTGAGTCTTCATTAGCACAAAAAAATTTTTCAGTTGAGACCTGACACTTGCCATCTGTAGAATCAGGTCAAAATTGTCGCTCAGATTCTCTGCAAATAGCAGTAAATTATTTTAAATGTAGACCAGCAATTTAGAGATGTCAAAGTATGTCTCTTCTTCTGACTTTGTGAAGTACATTTGTACAAAATCTGCAGTTATTACATCTACATTATTAGTTGTGAAATTTGAGGTTAACTGTTACACTGTTTGGGTGAGTGAAACTAAATCTCTTTGCATGATCTTGACAACAATACTGTTCCTTTTCTGAATCCCGTTGTTTGAATTCATTAGTTAAATTCCTGCGTAGCAGCACAAAGAACAGGCAATCTTGCTGTATAGTTATTTTACCATATAATGTTGCTGTAGTCTTACATGATTTGTTTTAAGTGTTTCCTGAAAAACTGTATATGTAATAAGTGTGATTATTTCTTGTGGATTTTGTGTCAGGGTGACCCTGGTTCTTCTGCTGCAGGAATCAAGGTAATGTACTTTTAAAGCAGTTGTGCAGGTAGAAGAGGGGTGGTTGGTCCATGTTACTTTACAGCGTCACAGACATTGTGGGTATCATTAATGTCACAGTTTCCTACATCTCTAATTCATTTATTCAGATCTCATCTTTCATCTGTTTTCTTTTAGGGTGAACCTGGTGAATCCGGACGGCCTGGACAAAAGGTATTACTTGGAATTGTTCAGTTTTCCTTTTTGTTGGATTTGTGATAAACGATGTTACATCGATGTTACCCCTGGCCCCTGTACTAGGATCAGCCCAAGGCAGTACGGTTTAGCCGACCAAGGCCTGTACAGATTTGGTGAATGTTCATTTTGTATTTTAAAAAAGCACAGGAATGGTGATACTAATAAATATGAAAAGCAATATTAGACTAACCCACCTTCCCTTTTAGCCTCAGCACACTTTTTGCATTGAAAGCCTACGCAGTTGCAGCTGGTGAGACTAACAAAGAATGGCTCTGTTCCTTCAGTGATCACAAGCTAACCCTGCATGTTTGACTGACTATTAACCTTCAGACTATGGTACGTTATTACATCTCTTTAGGAAGAAAATAAGTATTGACTAGAATCTTTTTCCACATGTGCCTGTTAGGGGAACAAAATAAGTATTGACTAGAATCCCTTTCATATATTCCTGGAAGGGGAATCAAACTGTCAGAGGCATGTGGTATGTTTGGAAGGACATAGACCAGGTAATGGTGCTCTGTTCTTCCTTCCAGGGGAAGAAATGCCCCTAGGTGCTGTGTGACTGAGGCTGCTTCTGCACGTAAAGGTTCTGCAGGAGTTATAATGACTCTCTGCTTCATGAGGCCATCTGAAACTGGGGAATTTGCTCTTTAATCCATAGTACATCAAACACAGTGAATGCTGTGCATTCAGCTCCCTTTCATGAGAGCAGGAGGCAGGTCCTGCAGGGAGAGCAAAGGACAATGAGAGAACTAGTTTTTTTGCTTTGCGATACTTGGTTTCTCTCGGGAGCCATTGGCACCATTCTTGCCTCTTACAATATTGAAAATTAGCCACTGCTGCCAGAGCAGAACAGAGTCCAACTACCAGTTGAGCTAGCAGGTATTCCAGACAGACAATCAAGAGCTAAAATTCTATAAAATGGATGGCAATACAACTGTTTTCTAATACTCAGTGTCTTTTGGTGACTAAGCAAAACCCCAAACCACATATAAATAAGAAATAAATAAGAAATTAAGTCTTTTTGTTTGAGAAATTATAATTGTCATCAATTATAAGATACTAAACAAAGACTATTATGGTTGCAAATGCAGTTCCTTAGTAAAATACAGTTTTAATTAGGAGAGGTAATCAAAGTTGTTTAAAGCTATCTAATGTACAGAGTCATTCAGTGTGTGCATTTTGCATTGCATGCTTTGCTTGGGTAATAAACCAGAAAATGCACTTAAGAGCCTGTGGAGATTCATACTGTCATTAGGCGGCTGCCATGGAGGCAAAACTAGCGGTGATTTATCAGCAGGCTCCTGGATCTCAGTCCTCTGGCACTCAGGTCTGATCTCATTTAGCCAGCATGGATGAGTGAGGGGTCCACAGTTCAGACTTTCAATAATCTCAGCTTCTTGTTCACACCTAGGGGGACTTAGTGTGTTCTTTCCATTTGCATCATAAGCTTCCACTGTGCCATGTTCATGTCCCAGCCCAAACCAGCAGCTCCTATAATGCACTTATGCAGTGTGCCTCCTCCAGACAGGTGCCCCACATCTGCTGCTCCGCACCCCTGCTTAGCAGGGACTTGTCACCCCACCAGAGATTGTGGGGGGCTCTTTTTCCAACTAGAGGCATGTCTCTGCCATCTGCGTCATCTGAATACTTTTCCCTCTTCTGTGTCCCATTCCTGTTTCCTTCCTGTATCTTCTTTTCTTCCTCTCTTTCTAGTTGTTCCTTATCCATCCTCTAAGGACATATATATATTAAGCTGCCCACCTGAATATTATTTACATTAAATGAAATGAGGCAGTATTTCGGCAACCTGACAAGGCTGTTGTGTGCCGTATTGTGTGCAGAGGTGATAGGATGACCTGCTGTGCCAAGCTGAGCATTATGACGTAGAGTTAGTATACAGCCTTGGTTTCTTTAAAAATCATTCTTCTCATAAATCATACTCAGATACTAGGAAGGGTCCAGAAGAGAAAATATTATGCATTCATCTACAGTACCAATTTTAATTAAGAAATAGCGATTTATTTAATTGTGTTTCACATTGTTTCGTGTATTTTTGAGGGACATTTTAATTGTTTTAGATTACTGTGACTTTAAACTGGCTTTGCTGGATCCTTTCTTCTTGTTATGTGTGAGTCTATGGGGGTTACCTCTGTCCCAAGATTAAATAGTGACCTACTGCAGCAATACCATTATATTATCAATTATAAATATTCAAATGGTGTGCTTAGAAGTGAAATATACAGTGCCTTCACAATTAGATGAGAAAAGTTCATGGTAGTAGTTTTAATGTATGGCACGCAAGAAGTGTTTGGAGTTAACATTTTGTTAGTGCAGTGGAGGCCTTTTAAAGGATTATTCTTTTGCAAGAATGATAACCCATTTTTTGCTTTAGAAAGTATTAGTGAGCATACCAAAAAATAATAGTGTCTGTTGAAAATGGCATCCTAGCTTCTGTTCTTTTATCTGATTTTATAGTTAATATTTTGAGACTGGAATCTTTCCTGTGCTTTTAGGCAATTTTAACAGTTAGAATTTTGTAGAAACTAAAATGCACAAAGAAGCTGTTATCAGATCCTTCTATACCACTTGAAAATCACTCCGTTTGGTAAAGTGATTCACAGCCTCTCTATTGTGTCTTTCAGTTTGTGGCAGAACGTAATTTTGTTATGAACATTTCAAGTCTGTTCAATATTACTGCCTCAAAGAAGTGTCTTTGGGTCCTGTAGTTTGATGAACATCTACATTATATATATCCATGTGTTTATGTTTGTGTACATGTTTATGTGAGTGTAGGAATGTATGTAAGCAAATGTGTACACAGACATGTAAGATATTTTAATAGCACAGTCGGTATGAATCAGCCCAAACCACAGAGTTGAAATCTGGATTTCTGTAAAGCTCAGAAGTGTACAAAGTCTGGGATATAGTTCAACTCATTACAAAGGTAAAAGTTGGCTTCAGAGTTCAAATCTGAGCTTCCAGAAAGTTCAGGGCATATTCAGATCCAAAGTGCTGGTTAGAATCCACTTCTGTATTAAAATAAAATCTCCAGCCTTTAAAATAATGATTTCTTCACATGTTATTGCTCTTTTTTCCCTCTTCATCATCTTTATTTCCCTGGACAAATTTTTTTCATTTAGCTGATATCTCAAAATGACCATTTGTGAGAATGTTGTCATTCTTGTCTTAGACTAATTTCAACTTAATTTCTGAATTAATACATTCAGTTTTGAATACCTGTTACAAAATTACCCTTAAAAATGCAGTTCTGTAGCTCTTTTAATTGCAGTTTTAAATAAGCAAGGCTTTTCTGGGTAAAGCAGTAAAAGGTTACACTCCCACTGTCCTTCATGACACGGTGTAGATTCACAGATAAATAGCAAGCTCTGAAATGATGCTGTGGATAGCTCTATAAAATTGATGGCCCAGTTATAATTATGCAGTCCTGCTTGAATCGTGCAATTTGAACTAAGCTCTTCTGAATTGCTTTGTAGCTAGATCAGACAGTTACACAGCACAGTATCTAGCTCAGAGATGAGAATGGAACAGAATTAAACATCTGTTGTAAGTATGGAACTTAAATGGCAGTGTGTAAAGTGAACCAGTACTGCTTGTTTTCTTCTCTTTTGCTGAAGGCTAATGAGAGTTCGTATTTGGTTTTCCTGACATGGATTTTCAGTCTGGGTGTCATCTTCATATCCAAGGTTCCCAGAAGATACCTAAGTTTTTAACACAACTCTTACTCATTGTACATTTAAGACACTTATTTTGAAAATATCAGTCCTGCTGCAGCTGACTAGCAGTCATTCATGCTCTTTTATCTTCCTGCACAATTTACAGGCGTGTTTTCTGGATAGTGACCGTAACTGAATAATGTCTGTAATATTATGTAATTTTCCCATGTAGGGTGAACCAGGTCTTCCTGGGCTTCCTGGACTCCCTGGAATAAAGGTAAATAAACTATGTGTTATATTGGGGGGACATCACAAAAAGGGGGAACTGCAAGAATTTTGCTCAAATGGACTTGCTGTGCTTGTCTTATGTCTTCTTCTGAGTCTCTGGTATAAAACTGGGGATTGGCATAAAAAGGTTTTCACATGGAAAATTGATTAAGTGGCTGTGAGTAGGCAAACAGTGTAGCTTACATTTAAATGTGAGATAAAAAATTAAAACATTGCATTCTAGTGTGGTTTTTTTTAAAATCTAAAATAGTAGAGGGTTTGTTTTGTTTTTTTTTTTTTAATTTAATGGAAGAGTCTTGTCATCGAAGTTTTACTTGGTTTCCACTTTGATGTGTGCTTTCTAGTAGCAATAGTATTCTGAATTTATGAAGCCTCCAGCCAGAGAACTGCGTTTATTATACACAGGCTGTGGAGAACTGGCTCTGTCGATAAAAATACTCTGTGCTCCATTACACAGCAGTGATTTCCACTGACAAGTCAAAATGTTTTAGTAAGACTCTTGTCAGTATTAGGTACTCTCCCTGACCCAATACCTGGTTTAGTTCCTGGCTTCCAGTTTGTCTGGAATCTTTAGGCAAGTTGATACAAAAGACAGGTGGTTGGTTGAGTTCTAAGTACTTGCATTGGGAGTTGCAGACACTCGCACAGTTTGAGCTGTAACTGTATAATTCTGCACAGAGCAAGTGGATTCACACGTCCTGAGCGAGTACAGATTAGAATGGTCGCATCTCCTTTGTGGAAAAGACTGTTCTTTCAGAAAACAAAATCACTGCATGCCAGCACAGGCCTGTGTATGCCTCGAGGAGATAGTTTTTATAACTGCTCCCATAACAAGGCGGATAAGTCAGAGACCAAATTCTTGTCCATTGTGGTAGGATTCAGGATTTATGTAATGGAATGTAATATTTGCAGTGGTTTTCTTAAGGGACCTGTGAATTGCCACAGCACTGAAGCATAATGTCCCCTCTGTGTTCCTAATGAGTTATGGGAAGAATTGAATGTGCATATTAAAGTTTGTGTGTTGTAACAGCTGAAAATACAGTTCCCAGGGAGGTTGTTCATTTTCTGCAATAATGAATCCTATACTGACTAGTGAAGATCATGTAAGAGGAGAGTCTTGTGTGGTTAAACTATTTTTGTAAGGACCTTTGGCAGCAGTCCCTGTTCTATTTACTTTAACAGTGAGCAAAGAGTAGCTCAGTTGAAGGTCATTGGGGCACTTGCCTGGGGCACTCATCCTGGGAACACTTGCCAAAAGCAACTGGAGTTGTGGCTGGTCTTTGGGGATTCCATCTTCATGCGGACCTTGCGTGTCCATGCGTATATCCAGTAAATAAAAAAGTCTACATCTGAGCGTCTGCTCTGGGAAAATTATTTGTTGGCAGTAAGACTGGCTCAGAGGGGCAGCTTTCAAAATCACCTGAGAGGCAAGAAGTGAAGTGAAAAAGGGATGAAGTGTGGGATTTTTGCCCAGTGAAAATTTGTTTCTGAATTCAGTGGATCCAGTGGAAAAACAGTACAGTTGCCTGCAGAGTAAAATGGAATCATTTAGTTAAATATTAATAATTTACGAAAATGCAGTCTTCTATTTGAAAACTAGTCCAGAGGGAGAGTGGTGGTGTTTCAGTGAAGAAATTTCACCTAGTGCAATTCTGCATTGAGGTGGCTGTCTGTGCCCTAGATGGCGACAAGCACGCTAGCAAAATGTGCATAGGAGAGAGCAAAGCATATCTGGTCACATCAGGCTTACAGGATGGGTGCTGTTTAATTCAAGGCATTTGTAAACTCTATGTAATTAAGCAGTCTGTAGAAAAAAAAACCACACTGGATTTTTCTGTCACTGAGATCTATGTCTGAGTAAGAAAAGGTAGAGAACATGAGGGATGAGAAAAGGTAGTAGAAACCAGAGAATGGCTGGAGTTAGGAACATGGGCACTCCTCAGCAAAGAAAAAGTAGTATTTACCCCCTTTTCTTACCCTCTGTTTTAGCAAAGATTTATGTCTCACCATGGGAAAATCATCACATCAAATTCCAAAAACATCAGCATTTTCTTACTGAAAAACAGATTTCCTGGGAACTGGTGTTGGTTGAAAATTACTTTCAAATAGCAGTGACAGGATAAGAAACTTGAACGTGGAGGAAACCCAGTTGTCTGGACTTGCAATCACTTCGCGCTATCATGTTGTTACCACACAAAACAGAGGAATCCTATTTGTAGCAGTGACTTTTTTACTGTCTTTTTTTTATCTCTTTTTTTTCCCCTGTTTTTCTTTTTGTTCTCTCCTTTTTATTTTTTATTTTTTTCCTGATTATTCCTTGTTGTTGGTTACAGTATGTTCAAGGATTTTTCGGGACTTTATAAAACTCTTCAAGATATGTCTTGGCTATTCTCTTAATAGCGATTGGCACTGATGATATGTATAATGCAAAAGAAATAGTACAAACCCCTCACAATGTTGTTACAACATCTAGAAACTTGTCACAATATATAAGTTTCCATAAGGGAAGTTTTTTCTAGCAAATGGATGATAGCATTCTTGTGAATTTGCATGCCAGCCCAGTACCTGTTGGCAGAGATTTTTCAGGCTATTTCCAAACTTTATGAGAGGCAAAGAAAAGTAGATCAAGATACATGGATGTTCTACACATAAAAGATTCCTGGGTGTAGTTCTTAAATATTAAATAGTAAGCTCCCTTTTCTTTTTATCTGTTAGTTGGACTGAAATTTGCGCCCTTGTGAATTAATGTCTGCGGTGGCAGAGTGTATTATGAAATGTTTTAGGTAACAATAAACATACATAGCACTCTTTACACATTCTAGAACAACCTGTGAAAACACAAATGCCATGCCAGGCAATGGACCATATCTGTCCAGCTACATCTCATCTTTCTTCTTATGGTTGAAGAAGCTTCCCAAGACATTCATTCCAGTGTGCTTGAACATACATAAAGGATTAATAGATACTAATCACTGAGCAATTTTCAGCTTCTTATAATGCCATTTCAATTAATTAATCAATGTTCCTGGGAACCTGTTAGGACTCGATTGAATGTGATACTGGAGTCTGAATGAGCAGCAACATTGGAGGGACATGCAAGTATCATATCTGAATTCAGAGTATGCAGCATGGTCTTTTATTACTTACTTTTCTAGACCCATTCACTATGCACATGCGGATGTTTTGGGAGTTCTTCCTGTTCCTTTTCAATCTCTCCTTGTCAGTTGGTGCCATGGAGGAAACATAAGCGCAGTCAGTTGTTTCCAAGACAGTGAAGAAGCTGTCTGTGACATACTGGAGAAACGTTACTCAAGCACCTGTTGCTGTTTAGGAATGGCTGGAAACTTAATGAGCCCCTGAATGTGTTCCACCATGGCACTTGGGAAGCAAGTAAGACACCTAAACACAGAATATTAACTCATCACTCTGCTATCCCCCAACTGATGCCAAGCAGACACAGAAGCCTGTCTGTGAAACACAAACTTCCTATATCTGTTTTATCTCATAACTTTTGTGGGAAGATACATACAAAGCAGCACTTACTGTAATGTAATGCATACCCTTGTTCATTTTAATATCAGACATCTTTCAAATCCACTGCATTTCAGTTTCTG
The DNA here is from genome assembly GCA_036023395.1 of Myiotriccus ornatus. Taxonomy (NCBI): domain Eukaryota; kingdom Metazoa; phylum Chordata; class Aves; order Passeriformes; family Tyrannidae; genus Myiotriccus; species Myiotriccus ornatus. The sequence goes on along the minus strand of JAYRBT010000139.1, from coordinate 25,822,196 downwards.
GAATTTAGGCTGTACAGTTCTCAACTTCGTCACTGAGTGAGAAGCCTTCACAGAACACAAGCCTCTTCTTAGTAGCAGCACTTTATGCAGGATCAATGACATTTCTGGGATTTGTCCCTCAGCTTTTAAAACAGATACCAAACCAAAGCTTATGAGTGCATATAAATTTTTATTTTATCCTGTTCAAGCAAACAGAACTGCTGAATGATTTGACATGAGAAAAGACAGGCTTCTTAGTCCTTCTGCTTTTGAGAGGTAGGGAAAGCTTTCTGTATTTTAAAATCTGGTGGAACTGGCTGATTCAATAGACTTGCCTGTGTGCAACATATTGTATCTTTCTGTACAATTACTTAGGGTTGAATTCCCTGGGGCTGTGCTTGAGCAAGGTTTCAGAAGAACCTGGATAAGGATATGGGAATTTGAATCAAGTTTATGTCCTTTTCTTTTAATTAAAGCAAAAGCAGTTTTAATTTTCTTCAGTACTTAATTTTTTTTTTCTGTACCTACTCAGAGATTTTACCCTGTGACTTTCCTAAATCCATGTAAAGGCTGAAAGACTCTCTGCTCCACAGAAATTATTTTTTAAGCTCTAGAAGAGTTATTACTACTTTCACTCAGTGAGTTCTGTTACAAAAGAGAACTTTCAGAGAAAATGAGACAGAATTTTCAAGCTGGATGCACAGAAGTTAATGTCCTATTTAAACGCTTGTAGAAAAGAGAGCAACTGTTGTTGAAGCTTATGTGTTATTAGATATTCCTCTTATCATCTGGCGGCAAAATTAAAGAAAATCTGAAGTAAATGGTAGTTCTAAGCATTTAGTTTTGGAGTCAATGCCGTTCACCACCTACAGGAAAGTCTTGCAAATTCCCCTTTTCTCCCAGGAGTTCTTAGGATGGCTGTGCGCATTTACCTAATGCATTTTTTTTTCTTTTTGATATTTACATTCTTTTTCCTGTTTTTCTTCCTTGTCATTCACTGTTAACAGGAAACCTCCAGGGCTTGTCTCTCTCTCCATTTTCTCCAGTACTCAGATATTCTTGCCCAGGCTTCAGTTCATTTTTATCCAATAGGTCCCCATATTCAGAACTCTTTCTAGCCTGGACTCAGGAGCTGTAAGGGACCACCTGACTTTGTGACAGGAACCTCCAAATCCTGGATACAGAGATGTGCTGAACACATTAACTGCAGCAATTGGAATTTGAGGGAATTAATTTCTCCCTGATATGCACTTGCCTTAGATGATATATATATATATATGGAAATATGCAAATGTGAATGAATTGCTAGCCTTTCATTACTCACATACAGTGTTCTTGAAAGTGGGTCATCTGCCTGAGCAGAGGGAGATGCGTAGTTTAGTATAGGTTAAATACTGAAAAGTAGACTATAAGGATACGTGTTTTGAGTGCAAATGGTAACTGATTTAAAAATATAGGACTTAATATCTGCATTTAGTGGGCTAGTTTTCAGAAGTAGCTTTATTCATGGCTGGGTAAAATACATTACACAATTGTGCAGTTCATTCTGAGTATTCGCTTTCCAGAGTGGAAGTATACATACAAACATATATCTGTATGTATATAGTTGGACATCTATCTTTGTTCCTTCATTCCTAGCTCTCTGGTTTCCATATTTATGGTGGTAATCACTTCCATAGGGTAAACATGTAATTTCCCAGAAATAATTTTGAGAATCAAGGCCAGAAAACATTGGATGGTATGGATGTGTCAGGAGTGTTTACTGGAGCGTTCTTCAAAATATATGCAGTTATTATTAATCTGTCAGAACCTATATCCTCCAAATCCTGAAAGGTCTCAGAATGAAACACAGAATGTTGTTTCCTCTGAATCTATTGCTAGTTGGAAGACTGAGCTTATAATGAACTACTTCACAGCATATGTTTTATAGCATAGCTTAATTTTTCTTTGTACAGCAACAACAACAAAAAAAATCAAAATCCAGAATTTTGAAAATGGTTGAATAATCTGACAGTCCATCATCCTACTGTATTAAGAAACCAAGAATTTTGTCATCCACAAAGAAAACTTGACATCAGTAATCTGAAAGTATTTATTTGCCTCAAATAAACATTTTTATAAGGTCAGAAAATGAGGGCATGCCATTAAGCTCTTTATCTTTCAGAGTAGCCATAAAAATTCGTGAGATTTGTTAAAAACTGTTTTTTAAAGAAAACAATTTGAGGCCAGACTCTTCATCATTTAGCAGTTCAGTCATTGCAAAGAATTAAAAATTAGGTGCTCATTACAACAAGTTTTTTTATTCTAATCCTCAAAAGTAGTTACCATGCTGACTTGACTTATAATTAGCCTTTAAGTAAAAAGTCCATTATATGATCAATGCATGCAGAATTAGTCAGAATTATTACTGGTTCTGTTAATACTGTCCCAAAGCAACTTACTTGCTAAGAAGACAGAACTTAAAAGCAAGGAGAAAATTAGACTCACTAAAAAGTAATATATTTAATGCAAATAGGGGCTTGTTATGAAGCTTCAGTATTTTAGCCAGGTTGTAAGGTTTTACTTCTCTAACTCTAAATGAATCATGAAGACTAAATATGCATTTGGAAATTCTAAACCACAATTGTTTTTCTAACTTTAGAGACTGATTAGGGAGTAAAGGTATTGTTTCAAATGTGATGAGTGAGCCAGACAACCTGTTTTAACTGGCAATTTCTGGAGCCAATTCTGAAGTGATATGAAAAGCCTTAAGAAAGACCTTATAAAATAGGGTTAGGGTTTGTGGTTTTTTTATCAGATTTCCTTCTACCTTATTCGTTTCCTTCTTAGGAACTGAATACTGTAGTCCTCCTGAGAGCAAAGTTCCCATGGACATCAGGCTAAATATAAAGTCCCTCTAATGCTCTTTGCAGTGAAAAAATACTCTCTGACTTGTACAGTCTAAGGCCAGCTGAATTTCTGAGAAATTCACTGCAACTAAGTGCTGCAGACAGAGGCAGGCCATGAGCAAGCACAGCTCCATCAGCCACCATGAATTGCTCTGTTCCAGGCTCCTGAGAATTTAGCCCTCACTCCTCTCCAGAGCGCAGGCGCTGCAGTATTTTGGTTAGATAGCAACCTCGGAAATTAAGTTTTAGGGCAGCAGAGGGCAACTTCCAGAAAATCAACGCAAGCACCAGTGAACCAAATCCAATTTATTGTAACTTCATATCTGTTCCCCAAGCTGTCTTGCATCTGGGTTTGGGGTTTTTGTGTTTTTGTTTTTGCTAGCTCCTCTATGTATCTCCACCTTTGCAGGATTCTTTCAGTAGAGTTAGTCAAGGAAAGTGCATCATACTGTTTTGTTTTAAAAATGCTTACAAGTGAGCCAGGGTAACGCTGAGGACAAGCATACCTTGGTCTCTTGATGTGATTAAAATGAGGACCCTTCCATGTTAGTGCTTGTCAGAAAGGACACTTTGGGGTCTCCCGAAGTCCGTGACTCCTGAAGAATTTGCAGGCCAACCCATGCCAGACACAGGAATTTTTGGAGAACCATGAGGTCTATAGGCAGGAGTTTGGAAGCTCCAAGCCTGTCCAAAGCTGTGAGTTCAAGCACGGTCATGGTTTTCCTTAAGCCCACACAGCTGGGTTTTCTGTGTATGGAAAAGGTGGGGTGGATCCACCTTTCCAGAATCCTCCACAGAAATTCTGGATGCTTTGGCATGGTTTGCCAGCTCAGAGGTGTGCACACACGAGTCCTGATCTTGGTACATTCAGACTTCTAAGAGAACCCCAGGGGAAGGTATCTGTCCTGCCTTGTGGCACACGTGCCAGTCAGCCCAGGAGGTCCAGACCTTCCATGGTCTTGGCACACATTGAACAAAATATTTCAGGACCAGTGAACTATATAATAAAGGTAAGAGTTTGACATTTAAATTTCTCTGGCAAATTCTGCTACATAGCACTAGCTAAGAGTAAGGATGGAAATTACATTACTCCATTCAAATTCGTGGACTAAAGGTTGGTTTAGTCACATTTCTTCTATAGCATAGAGAACATAATATAGTAATCTCTTGTAGCTGAAAATAGTAAGGTGACCCTGAGACTCAACAAGTAGGATAGTAAATTCAGAAATGGAATTGAATTTATTTCACTGTTACAGGAAAGTTGGTGGTTTGGGTGCCTTCCTGTAGCACAGGTTTCTTTTTTAGGCAAACATTGATCTGGAAGGGAAAATGTATGTTACAGTCATTAGAAGAATAATTGCAGAAGGAAGAACCTTCTGTGGGAAAACAGTGTATCCAATAACTATTGTTCTCTGCTGATTGCTTGTATCAGCACAGAGCTGTCTGTTTCAGGCACTGCGAGTGGATTAGGTCTGGCTGTGAGAACAAAGTTTCAAACAATGCAGGTGATGGGTGTCTCAGCTGTGCAATGAAGGCTAATTCTGACCAAATATACGACATTGTTAATAAACGTTTGCCAAATTAGGGATGTTTCAAATGGCAATCAGCATTGCAAAGGGTATTTCAACGGTTGCACCTTTTTTAAGCATAAGTCCAAGTTTTAGCCGATTAGGGGTTCCATAAAACTTGAAGATGACAGTGAGCATGAACTTAAGTGCATCTTAGGGTTAACCTCTAATATCAAGGCTAGTCTCTGCCCCAGCCCATCAAAGCTTTGATCATCATGAAAACCAGTTATGAATGTGTCTAGATAATAATCCTCATGAAACTTTGGCTATTCTCTGAAGTAAATTTCAATAATAAATTCTGAGGGAGCTCACATTACCCTAGATGTAGAGCATGCCATTATAAGACCCTTTAATGGTTCAGACATTTTATGATAAGAGGTAAAAATTAATATTAAAATTATTCGTGAATAGCACTGTATAATTTGCTGTCTGACCCACTAGTATTTCTACAGACAACACATATTAGAGGTATTCTCTTAAAATATCAACATATGAAGCCACTAAAAATTATTCTTAAAATCACAACACATCACTTCGGTAAACTGTACAAAATTCACGAGCTTGTTGATTTTTTTTTTTTAATACCAATCTGCCTGTGTTGTGATTAATACAGATTGATCCAAGTCCTAAAAGTAGATGAGGTTTGAGTGCTGAAATTTGTCTTGTTGACACCCTGTGCAATGTGGTGGTTTCTAAGCAGTGTATACCAAAGGGTTAAAGTAAAACATGCAAAAGAGCCATCACTTGCTGATGCCTGTCTATACAGCTGCCAAACAGTATTTCAAATGGGGGAGTTCCTTACCTTTCTTTCAAAACATAACTGTTTAACTCCTCTTTCCAGTTTTTCTGTTCCTTGTCTCACCTTTGGCAGGCAAAGAAGCTTGTGGCAAATTCTTACTGGATAAAACTTGGATATTATTGTAAGAAGTTTCAGTGAGATGTTTAGGAAAGTATTATAAGTCTTGATTACTCTGATTCCTTGCATTCCTCTCAGCATCTCAGAGTAGTTTTGAACAAATTTCAAGTTCATTTAAGCAAGAGACTTAAGAAGAGGAGGTGCTTCAGTGAACACCAGAGCCACAATATTGTCAAACTGAAGTACAGTCGTGAACAAGCCTTCACTCTTGCTTTCCTGCACCTATGTGCCAGCCAAATCATAAATGTCGTATACTTATAACAAAAAGCTAAAACTCTTAGTCCTTTATTTTCTAACCACACTCCTCTATGGCTCTGGAATCTTGTTGGTGTGATGGACTAATCCTAATGGTCTCTCCCTTACCTTTGTGTAACAGGGACACCAGCATGCCTTTCGGAGAGGAAGGTGTTTTCTTTACATTTCACATGTCATTGTCAGTGTTAATTTTGATGGATTCCTTTTTATTTTTTTTTTTCTATCTGAGTGGCACAAAAGATAGCATAAAGCATGAAGTCAGCAATATTTGCAGAATATAATGGCAGGATACAAGTGGTAAGAGGAGTGGGCATTGCTTCTCATGTAAATATCACTCTTCTGAGTAACTGAGACAGGAATGGCAGAAACAAATTTGATACAGTTGTTACCTCCACTAACTTTGAATGTTGCAGAAGTAATACCCAATTGAGAATTTTACTTAATGCCTTATGCCATGGATACACTTCAGAGATTTGAAATATTAGAGAAGACATGGCTTAATTTCAAATCATCCAAACATGTTGTCTTTTTACTTAGAAGCTTACTTCAGACGGCAAATCAGATCTGTCTTTTAATCTACTTATCCTCACTAGCACAGCACAGAGGGTGAATTGCATGCATTTTTTGATGTAGCCAGGTTTTAACTGCTGTGGTTTGTTTCATGTCTGATAAGAATACAGTGTTGGATCATGTTCAACTTGGCATCCACCAGAGCCACCGCATCTCTCTTAGCAGAGCTGCTACTCAGACAGCCAGTTCCTAGTCTCTGCTAACACACTTTTTCCACTCCACATTTGAAAACATTTGAAAGCTCTGTGCCATGTAAGACCTGTATTTTACTTATCCTGATTAAGCCACCAGCTTCTTCCATTATCAATTGCACTAGCTTTTGCAAAGCATCCTTTTCTAACTTCTTTAGAGATTTTGGGGGAAGGTGGGGCTTCTTCTTGGACTTTGGCCAGAAATTTTCTTGTGGTATGCAACTGGTATAGTCCTGAGCAAAGAGCAAGAATTTGACTCAAAATCTGTGCATCAACCTCTGAGTGACACTTCTAAGCCTTACCCCTGAAAAGATTAAGTCAAGTAGTCACTGCATATTTCTTCTGCCTGAAGTCATAATAAGCTGGCCAAGAAATTAGCCCTGGCAAAATTCAGTGTTATAACAATATGGATCTAATGAGTACCTTCTCATTCTAAAATAAATGAGTGAAGCTGCATTGTTCTTCATTTACTGACATTAAAGTACTTCCATCTGCAATGATGGAACCTTATGTTACTCTTGCTGGTGTGCAAGACTTACATAAACTGTAAGGGTTCTTTTGTATGAGAGCGAAAAAAACCCCACTAGGTTCTCTGTGACATGTTTGTCTCAGTTTATTTCTTTGTTGCCATATTTTCAACCATGGCCAGCTGGAACTTTACATAAGAAAGCTTGTTATTTACTTGTATTTTTTAATAACCTAAATTGGGGTCTTTGAGTGCTTTCTATGGCCCTCAATATAGCCACATGAAAGATTTCTCTGGTTATGGGCTTGCTTTGAGCTGTTAGTGATGGATTGCTGATGAGAGCACAGATGAATGTGCAAGAATACTTCATAATTTGCTTGCCCTATGCAGCGTACCTGTGTTTCTAAGGAGGGCAAGAGGTGAAGAGAAATATTATTCAACTGCTCCTATGCACTCTCTGTATGTTGTCAGTAATGGTATCACTACAGGATTTTGATACATCTGTCTTTTAGCTATTTGAAGAGGCATTTGATGGGTAATTTTTAAGATTTAAGTTCAGGGATATAGTTAAAAGGCTAATAAATAAGTATTAATTAGGTTACACTACTGATTTTAAAATTTATAGTAGCTTGTGGGCATATTATCTTCATTCAGATTTATGTGGAAAAAATGCAAGATTAATTAGCAGGAAACTTTATTCGAGAGAGTTTGTGAAGGAAAGCATATGACTTATTAATCTTCCATTATCCCTCTTCAGGCATGGAGATAGGTAATAAAATATGGCCTTACTCAGTGGCTCAGTGCTGTTTCTGCTGCAGCTCTGCTTGAATCCTGCTATTTGTCTGTTCTGTTTGTACAAATGAATGTGAAGAAAGGGGACAGAACAGAGAGAGAATGAGGAGAACTGTGGCTCATTCTCAGCTGTTCACAGCCAGAGAAGATGTCTGGGTGCAGAGAACTGAAGTATTTTACTGTCAGAATGAGGAGGGAGAATACCATGGTGCTTCAAGTCTCTGACTTGAAAGGAGATTCAACACATTACAACAGTACCATCTGGCCTCTCCATTTGTCATTGCTTTGTCATACTCTTACCATCTCTGCTCATCTATTCATATGCTGCAATAGAAAGCTATATGTGACTGAAAAGAACTGTCCCTTTCTAAGTTTAGGAACGCTCAGAACCCTCTTCCTGCCGTCACACTTGCTTTGATTAGTTGGATGTGTTGCGTTACAGACCAGGTTGCATATTAACAGTCCTTAACCTCATAAAACCCGTATTTAACACCTTCTGCTTCATTTGCATTTCATGTGCTGTGTGATGGCTTGCTACAAGAATTTATGCTGATGAAAGTAACCCATGATGAAAAGTACTTCTATATAACTGTTCCATCACAGCTGGAGAGCTGTAATCAAGACAGGGGGAAATACTATTCTAAAGAAACTAGTGTTACTATAATTACATACTGCTAAACAAATAAACTAACATTCATCTCGTATTTTTAAAGGGTGAACCAGGTTTCATTGGTCCTCAAGGAGAACCTGGCTTGCCAGGGCTACCAGGAACAAAGGTAAGGGAAGTTGGCCAACACTCTGGTGCGAAGCCCCTAGAGCCGATGTCAAATTCAACTTCCTCAGCAAGTAGTAGAGACTGAGACTGTAGTAATGGAGGAAAATGTGGAAAGTCATAGTTAATGGACCAGAGCTTTGAGATAGATCCATATATATATACACACATATATGTATGTATGCATGTATGAATATGTATGTACTGTTGCCCTCAGAAAGTTTGAAGGCAGATGTTGTCTCATAACTTAGATTAGTAAATATTCTTTTTTCATGTTAGAATCCAAAACTGACTTGTTCGAGAGCCAGAATATGCATGACTAAAGAAACTATATTTTCATAAATGTGGTGTTTTTTAGAAAAATGGCTTGAAAGTGTGTACAGGGATTAGAGTTTTGATACTACCCAGCAGACTGAAAATACAGATAAAGTAAACCTCTGTTTCTTCTATTGGCTTGGTTTCTTTGGTTGTGCTGATTTGGCGTGATAAAAACTTCTCAGTATTTTCCATATATGTGTATCTGTTGCAATAGGGTGACAGAGGAGAGGCAGGCCCTATTGGGAAGGGTGAGCGAGGTGAGCCTGGAGTCCCTGGACCAAAGGTCAGTCTGATTTTATAATGGAAATGTTTTGTTAGTTTTACACCACATGAACACGTCTTTTCCTGCTGAGAAGTAGAACAAAACTTGTTGAGTGAGCTTCTAAATGGAAATGCTGTCAAATACTCTACTTCAGTCCAGAAGACAATGGCAGTTTTGTGTTCACAGCTGTGGAACTGCAGTCTGAATGGACTCTTATTTGGTCTACAAAGTAAAAGCACTACCTACATACACTGTCATGAAATTAGCCTAATTCATTCCAGCTGAAGTCCTGACCTCCAGGTCCCTAACTTCCAGCATCAGTTTGAACTCTTTGACCAGTGTAGCTATTGAATGCAGAGAAAATCCATTTTGCATGCTTTTTTCTAACTCTCTGAGAAAAAGACCAGTCTAACTACATTTTAGCATTGTCTTAATATTTCCCTCTGTGTCAGTGCTATCAAGTTTTTCTTTCCTAATGTATCTTGAAAATAATAAGGCAAATTTTGCCGTCCTTGCCCTGTGAGTTTGTATTCACCTGAACTGTTGGGAAAAGAAATTGTGCTAACACTTTATTTTAATCTGCATATGTAAGAATATTTTACTGTGTCTCTTGGCTATCATTTCTCAGGAGCTATGGAATGACAAAGGCCATTCCTGAAAACCAGTGTTAATGATGCCTACTATTTACTAATGCCAATACCACTTTTCCTTTGGAAGGGTGGAATCTGTGGCCTTTGCACACTGGTGTTAAAGAATATATTAATTTGGGTGCTATTAAATTCAGTGCCTTTACAGATTCATTATCTTCATAATATCAGATGAAATGTTTCTGGTGTTCCATACTGTAGTTAGTCATTACTAATTTCTTTTTCTCTGCACTCCGATTTCTCTATGATTTCTCTCCTATCTTCCTTCAAACAGGGGAAAACAGGTGAACCTGGATCTAGAGGCCCAAAAGGGTCAAAGGTTAGTAGTAAAGAAACTGTCTTTAGTGGAGTAATTACCATGATGATTTTTAGGATCAATTATTTGTAACATTTCACAGAAACTTCACTTATCTCTTTAAAAGAACATGTAACAATCTGCAGTGTTCTTTATAAGTGAAACCTTCTGACTTTCAACTTTAGGTATTAAAGTCAAAACTTACATGTTTTGAACGCTGTGATTCTAATCCTTTTTCTGTTATAACATCCATTCCACTCTGCTCTGGTTTTCCTCGTGCAACTTGGTTTCTCTCTGTGTAACTGATATCTACATGCCAGGATCCAGCACCTGACTGTGCTATTATATAATTTTGTGGATCCACACTTTGGCGAGTTAAGAATAAGTGCAATCCCAAGTACTGCAGGCCAGAAGTCCTACATATGATGACCAGAAGTCCTACAAAGGCAAGAGCTGTCAGTTGCATTGCTGTTTTACTACTTAAAAAAACCCTACTTTGAGTATATTTATCTATCCACCCGTCTCTCAGTAGATACAGTTGGTTCACGTATATGGAGAGATAAAATGTATGTTTTTTCTGTTACTTTATCTGCTGTGCAAATACTGTGCTCACTGGATTCCTTCATAGCAAAAGCAAAATGAAAATATATTTGTTTAGGTGGTTATTGAGTCTCCTGTCAGAATAAAGGTGACAAGACAGTGTAGGCTGGTATGATACTGTTTGCAGTACTTGTAAAGTCCTTGAAGAGTAGCCTTAAGTACTTAAGGATATGATTAAATGAGTGCCATTTAACCTCTTTCATTCTCACCAGAAAGAAGCATTGGAAAACTAATGGGGGGATTAAAGTATCAGAGTTGAGAGTAGAAGAATGAATCAGCCTCTCATTTGACAATACTGCCTGGGCATCTCCCACATGCACCAAAATTATAAAGATATCCCCTTTAATTTCCTTTTTATCAGAAAATTACATACCATTTTCATTTTACCTGCATACCTGTCATGAAAATCTGAAACACTGAAAGGCAAGGCAGATAGCACAACCTTGATAATGCCCTGCCTCCGACCTGCTCTCCAAATGTCTTCATTAGCCCCATGAAAGTTTTCTGTTTTCTGTGTGTTGTGTGAATTAGTCATTCACTGGTGAATTAGTCGTTTTTCCATGACTTTTACCAAAGTTCTCTAGATTTCAACAGGAGCAAAAGTTGCAGTTCTTACCCATATTAATTTCAAGTAATATAAAAACATAAGAGCTTGCTGTGAAAGTGACTGTGAAATGAAATGAATTATGAATGCTGCGTTATGAATGCATACATTTGAAATTCCCTCCATCATTTCAAACATATTACCAATAGGAAGAAAAAACTGTGTGTAAGTTGGCAATGATCTTAAGCCTTTCACAGAAAGAGTCAAGAAACTCTAATGCTGACAGTAATGTTGTGCTTGTAGGGGAGGCAATGACTCAGAGCAGGACAGTTCAGAAAGTGGAGTCATGATCATAGAAAGAAAAGTTTATACTTTTTATTTTGAAATACACCTTTGAGGAAGTTGGCTGTTTTCAGACTGAGTGTTCTCTTCAAGATTTTGATAGTAGTGTCATTAAGAAGAGGGACGTTATACAAATTACTTAAATGGTAATCTGTCTTTTTTTTTTGGTTTTTTTTTGGTATTTCTTACTCCAAACCAATACAATACTCTAATAATTCACACAGAACTAAGTTAATGGTTGTCAAGTTTATCATTACAGAGATCTTGAGAGACTTTTTCTTTTTGTTAAAATCCACGTTCTATTTAGGATGAGAGGCCAGCCCTTTAAACCAGTTTACATGAGAAAACATATTTGAAAGGGAAGAACTATGTGATTTATTGTTAAATGGCATATCTGTTTTCAAATATCATTTTTACGTAGGGTGATACAGGTGACAGAGGTGAAACGGGATCTGCAGGTCCACGGGTAAGTTTACTTTTCATCACAGCTCTCTGTATTATACTCTTAGATTCAGTTCACATGACCTGAAATTACAGCAGTAACTCTAGTAAAAGCTCCAGATGAAACTGGGCACTAGACTGTTGGAACATGTATTGCTAACTGGCCTTAAACATGACTAGCATCCCGCCGCAATTGCAGTCTCCTGTTCACAGTTTGTGGGCTGGATGTTACATGCCAGATGTTCTGACATTGTTCATAGCCAATACAAAACGAGAGTATTGAACTGCTTGAATATTTCCCCTTGGAAGTTTCATATGTTTGCTTTCCCACTGCAGCACAAGTTACTGTGTACTGACCTGCTTATGTATGTGGGGTTTTTTTTATAAAAAAATGTTTGTTTCTTTTTTACAACAACCTTAATTTTAATGCTAATCGTTGTGTTTTGTAATAGTATATTGTAAGTACAGTAGGATTCCAGCACCGCACAATCAAGTTAAAGCATGTGTCAGTGGTTAAGAGTCTAGAATAGTCTTTAGCAGTTGTCTCAAAATTTTTATGGAAAATGTATTACAGGGACCACCTGGACAGAAGGGTGATCAAGGTTCAACAGAGATAATTGATTATAATGGCAATATCCATGAAGCTCTGCAGGTATGCAAGCATAAGGTTGGATTGGCTTAGTCTGGTCTGGGAAAAAGCAGCGTAGACCTTGAATACGTTTTGTGTTCAAAATTGTTGAGCTTATTAATCAGCAATCACTTTTCTATATTTGGAAACCAAGTTTTCTGTTTGGTGTTAGACAAACTGTTTCCTTGATAAAATTTAGCTGAGTGAATTGGTTCCATGTTCCCTGGAGAGTATTGACATCATCTAATGAGGATAAAGCTGATTCATTGCTGGCTCTGGTGTTTAGTGCTGAATTCATGTAACAAAACACATACACAGGTTCAACAGAAGTGTCTGCTTTTCAATTCATGTAGTATAATATTGGCATTTCTTTTTTTCCTTGTTTTTTTCTTCCTCTTCCTATAAAATGCAAAGAGCAGAATATTTGAGATTTGGAAACCATATAACATGGTTCCATTAGCAAGCTGTGGATTCAATCAGCAACTTGAGTATGTTAAGTAGAGCAAGCACCAGTCTTCTCAGTTATTCATTTCTGGAAAACCTATTTTGACTGGTGTGCAGAGAAGTGTGGAGGATTAAAGTGGGGTTACAAAAAGAATGAATGAGTGTTTGCATAAAAGCAAAGGACCAAGATGACATATGTCAGTGCAGTCAAGGTGATTTACATTGCAGTATACTCAGATGCAAATTCTGTGCAGTATAACTCCACCAAAGTGAATGGTTTGCTTATGTGCAACTGAAGGCTGGATTTGGCTCATTATGCGTCTGATCATTTTCTCACTGAAGCCGATGAACTTTTTTTTTGCATTTACTCAGTGGGAGTGGGTAAATGTCTGACCACTCTTTTGGAAAATAAAAAAAAAATCTCATTGCCTTAACTAAAATCTAAAAGCCTGTATGTTGTTATGGTGAAGACCGCTCTTTCATTGTGATTGGTATCTATGGGGAAGTCTGCAGAGGCATGTTGTGAGGCTTATATTTGTCTCTTTTGGTTTGCTTGTAAGGGATTTCAGGCACACGGTTTTCTGTCATTTAAATCACTCTCTTGAGTTACATGCCTAAAGTAGCCTGAAATTAATGTTACATATTACCAGACACAAATTTACCAGGGGCTTTAGCCCCTGTATCTCATGTATTCTGTCTTTGTATCTTAACTCTGGCATCCATATTACTTTCAAGCTTCCTCAGAAAACCTGCAGCACATAAAGAAGCCTTAAAAAGGGAGTAAAGCCTTTTGCAGTGGTTGAAACATATTAGGAAGCCTTTATCCCATTGCAAATCATTTCAAATGTCATCACCTTCTGATCCAGGGCAACAAATAATTGATATTAATGGGAATGGCTGTGCAGGGAGGGTGTAAGTAAGATTATACAGGATCAATTGAAAATATGCCTGCCAAATCCAGCTCAGTCCTTTCAGATGGCAAACACCTATTTTTAAGTCTCTTGGTGTCAAATTCTTAGGGTCTCTGAGATTTGCAGTTTTCTCATGGAAGTACATGAGAATTTTCAGTGCTCAGCACTGACTGAGAACTTGCACATAATTTGGCCTGCTGATTTAAGAAGTTGACAAGAGATTGCAAGTTCTGGGCTGCCTGTCTGTTTCTTATAATTTAATAATAAATCATCAGGCAGTCTAGCAATTCAGTTACTTTGCCTCTTGCCTCTTACTCGATCTCATGTGTCAGTGGAGAATGTCTTAGTCCATCAGCACTGAAAATTGCAATCTTAAAATTGTCATCATAGTCCCAGCAAGACCCCTGCTGAGATGTATGTGCCTTTCACTTGGAAGACTGGATACAAAATTCATGTCTCTATCAGAATTGCTCTTTGGACCTATTCTGCTGAATTTCCCAGGACAAAAAGCAGTAGCTTCGAAAGTACAACATTTGTAGGAACTACAGCATTAGATATTAAAATACCTGCTGCTGTAAAGGAATCTGTTTGTGGGAATGTGTAAACAATAATTTGCAATGGTTACTTTAGATTTTCATATCTAGATAAACTGAATTTTTCAGTATCTTCAAAGTTCTTGATATGTTTCCATTAATATGTTAAAATACAAAGGATATGAGTATATTAAAGCCTCGTGTTAGAGAACAATTTTTTTAAGTACTTTGTATTAAGCAGGTTCCAGATTCTTGCCAACAGTATGTATTGTTGCACTGATGTGAAAATTCTTTTAAAACTTAAAATAGAAGATCTGCAAACCTTTATTTGCACATGGAAAAAAATGAGAAAAACAAAATATTTCTTGTTTCATATAGGCCAGTAAGTTCTTCACAAGCAAAAGGAAACCATATGCAAGCTGCAGTATTTGGAGGGTTTACTTTGTTTAAAAATATTGACAAGCATTTAAATGACTTTTAAACATATTTTCACTTGCTTTTAAATTCTTTGGCAAAGAAAACAGTGTTAGGTCAAGATATTTTGCTTCCTTCTGTAATTAAGTATCTTCTGTCTTGCCAAACATTTAAAGCAGAATTGTAGTATGTATAGGTGGGTTATGAACTGGCAGTTTTGGATTTTTGACTGCATTTCTATATGAAAATCATTCTTATATCTCCACTCTAGGGATCATTTTTATTAATTAAACATTAGTGCAAAATGTGTAGACATTACAAAGCATTGGACTAGTCTTTTACTCAAGACACCAATTCATCATGTTTTCTTAAAAAGTTTGAAAAACCTTTTCGAAGACTTCTGCTATGATTTTGCTATTTAGTCATTTATTTCATCTCTTAAGTTGCACAAAAACCTGCAGTCTTCACCTATGCAAAACCCTAATCCCCACAGAAGCCTAGCAGCTAGTACAACACCAAGAGTTAAAAATAACAGGATTTTTATTCATGTTTTTGGAGGCATGGTGTCTCCCAGATGCAGCATAGGTTCTGTGGAGATTATAACTGTAGGAAGCAGAATAATATATATCGTTGTTTAATTCTACTAATGATGTTTCTTGTTAATGCGTTTTGCCAACAGAGGATTGCCACCCTGACTGTCACGGTAATTCCTATTGCATGACTTACAGTGTGCTATAAAACTTCTCGTTTGTGTTGCAACATGTGCATAATTCTGCTAGCTCAGGACATGTCTTCTCTGGATGTCAGCCTGGTTCATCATAATATGTATTTATTTATTTGTTTGGTGTTCTCATAACAGAAAACCCATTGTTGAAAGCCAGCCAACAATGGAACCAATTCTGCTCCTGCTGAATTAATGGCAAAACCTAAGTTTGCTTCAGTAAGAAACCAGGAAAACAAAGAACCCAGTACTTCTTTAGGTACACATCTAGGCAGAGAGCTGCTTTGGAATTTCTGGTGTATGTTCCTATCTGCGGGTGTCTACCTGAGAATCGACTGAAAACGTGAAGGAGGATAAGTGAAAGCCCAAGTATGAGGAGTTCTGTTTTCCCATCTTGTCGGATCTCAGAAATAAAGTTAACATTTCCAGGACCTGTCCCCAAAATGTGTGGACAACTGAAGACTTCAATCCTTACTCCAGTCAATTTCTGTAGGAGATTTAGCTGCATCCAGCCAGACACAGTATCTGAGAATACTGACACCAGGTAGGAGATGTGTAGAGTACTGCAGGTTCAGCCACTCCTTAAAGTTGCAGAGTTGGTATAAACAAATTATTTTATTCTTCTTTTTTGTTTCAAGTTCTTCTCTTCAAGATTCATTGTATTTTCATATCTGTACATACCGTTTATGTTTATTTGGGGGATTTTTAAATGTTGTTGTGGTTTTTTTCATAAAGCATCCCCACTATCCGCCGTCCAGACCAGTATTTGATACATGACACTGTGTCCTCAGTCTGAGGTAGAAATGAAAGAAATTATTCCATGGCATTTTCACAAAGTACTGGGTATCCCCAAATGCACTTAACATCTTTTAGCAGAATAATCTTTGCAATCGGTTGGAGATTTCTCCTGATCTTCAGTTGTTTTGAGTCAGGCTGTGAGGGCTGTCAAATGTGGCTGAGGTGAGTTTTGGTCTCCCATTAAGAGGAGTTTTGCCATTTCATCAATAGGAGCAGAGGAGTTTATGATAAAATATGAGCTGTACTGTTTCTTTTAACACTGTTTTTTGTGGTACACTTCTGGTTGTTGGAAAGTTGTCATAGATTAACAACTTGTCCATAAATGGTCTTGATTCACCTTGTGTTCAAAATCTAACCCGTTTTGTTACAGTAGCTGTATTAACATTTACCCTGTGCTTACATGGCAAGTTCTTCAGGAATTTATTTAAAAGCTGAGAGGTGTGTATGTTTCTGTTTAGGGACCACCAGGACCACCGGGACCCCAAGGGCTGCAAGGGCCAAAGGTGATCTTCCTTATTTTACCCATTCTGTCTTTAGTGTGGAGTGTTGTTTTTTTCTCAAATGGTGTATGCACACAGGTAAATGGAGCTTTTTGGTATAGCTTATTTAAGTATAATTTTACTAAATGTGGTGTGTTTCCCAGATTCCTTAACTGTAGCTTTCCAGAATAGGTGCTTTGATTGGTTGCCACACACAGATGCTCAACTAAGAGCCAGAAAAATTAATTAGTACTGAAAGTGTGCAGAAGCATCTAACTCAGGGGTGTGCACTGAGGCTGTTCCTTAGGACATTGCAAAGTAGCCACACAACCAAACAGTGGCTCCTATGCCTCACTTCTCACTTCTGGGAATGAGTTAGACAAAACTGTGTGCAAGACACCACTGGCCACAGTATGAGTGCATGTGAATGCAGCTTTTGTCATGGTGGTACTCACCCGAATAAGTACAGTATTTTCTAGTGTCAGTAAAAATTAAAACATGCATGTGGGCAGGAGCCTGTCTGGAAACCCAGGCCTGCTAATACCACCTGGCTGGTGCTATACGTATACCAGAAGGGTTAGTGAGCAGCCCACACAGAGGCAATGAGTACCATATGCTGCACTGTTCCATAAAATTTAAATAATGAATTTGCCTATACTTAAAAAAAAAAAGTGTTGAAGTTAGTGGACTCTCTCTAAATTGCTTTTTAATTAGTTGTGATATTTCTCTGTTTCTTAAATAATAGATATTGCATCTTCCCTCAGTGTCTCTAAGCTCTTCCAAGAGCAAGTATGTGCATCTTCCACAACAAAACTAGACATTTCAATTTTAGACTTCATCCATTGTTTCATATGGAAATACATCACAATACACATGTTCATTGTTTAGAGAAATTGTTAGAAACAAGGTTTATTCTTTTGTGTGAAAATTGATAATAGAATACACAGCTAAGTGTGCAGAAATTGCTTTTTGCGTTATCATCTACCCAGCATTTCTGCAGCCTGGAGTATGTTGTAAAACACAGAGGAGTTGGAGTGTGGAGGAGGTTGTGTTCCTTGATATAGGTGGGCATTCTCATTCAAAATCTGTGACATAAAGAAGAATTCAACACCATGGGAGTTTGTTTCTGATATCATAGACTCTACCCATCATTGTAATTTGCTCCCTTAGAGAGTGCTTTTCAGGAACTGGTCACAGGACAGTGTTGTGAATGTGAACTCCTTCACTGGATGACTCATATTAGCCAGGGAAAGAAAACATGAAGTCTCTGTGTACCTTACATAAATTGAGAGCCCGGATTCCATATCTCTTCTGGAAGTGAGCTAAGTTTCCATTGAATTGGGGTCTTTCCACTCCTGGGATTTTGTCTTCTTTTTCATTTCTTTTTATGCACTTGTCTGGTCTTTATGCAATCCAAAGTTTGTGTACTCTTAATCAGCAGCGCTATGTTTTCGATATAGGAATTATACACATGTTGGTTTTTTTGGAATGACATTCTCTGGGTTTCTTGTTTTTAATTATGCCAGTTTCTCTGCCTCTTTCCTCAAATGTCTGGGACAACTGGGATAATGCAATTCCATCTTATCTTTTGCAGGGTGAACCAGGATCCCCAGGAACGCCAGGAGTTGATGGAGAGCAGGTACATTATGTGTAAATCACATAGTGAAGAACACGTGAGCAGCCATAGGTTATTGCATGAAATTTCCATGATCCCAAGCTGTAACTTAGATTTCATAATCTAAATAATACTATGATGATAGTAATTAATAAAGATTATTATTATGTTGCTGCATACTCTGTGATCTAATACTGTCTGCATTTTAATAGCAAAGTTATATGCATGCACATGACTTATTCAGCTTATGAGGGTCAAAGCTACAATTCTGTTGATGTCTCTGTTTTTTTACATGACTTGCTGAGTAAGTCCATTTTTTAGGGTCTTAAGGGCTCAAAAGGAGACACAGGTGATCCTGGAATGCCTGGAGAAAAGGGAGGAATTGGACTGCCTGGCCTGCCAGTGAGTATGAAAAAATAATTATTTTAGCTAAAATACTTTTATTTTTTCTCTCTTACATTGTCAGGAATTTCCAGCAGTGCTGATGAATTGCAAATGGGATAGAAAACACTGGGGAGAAAATTCTGAGATTGTTCTGCAGCTAATCTAGGAGGAGGTTTAAGATTGTTAGAATTTTTCATTATACTTACAGTCACAAACAGTATTGCATTGGGAAGAGGGAGATTAGTTGGCATGCTGTCCAGAATTGTACCTCTCTTGTAATATACAACATGACTTGGTCAAGTGTAGCTTGTAGGAAAAAGGAGCTGTGTTTTGAAAACTTGTCAAGAATTTCAGATGACTTAGCTTTAGGAGCAAGAGAAAATGCATCAATATTTATGGGATGCATTCTTCATATATATATATATATATGAAAGTTCTCAGTAAAAATAGAAACAGTTCTGAAATTTTATCTGTAGTAGAATATATCATGAGTGGAGTGCCAGCTTAAGGAATTGTCAGGAATAATCCTGCCACAATTGATAGCTATCAATATGAAAGCATCCCTTTACATTTGTTAACAATTATTTATAAAGTAATCCCGAAACTTTTAAAAAGTATTTCCTTTATATGTGTGCTGTCTTATTATTTTTTAAAATTACAATTATTTGCAAATAAATATTGTCATTTCTAGATTGATTGCTAATAAGATTAAAGCTGTTTGTAAATGCTGTTTCATGATGATTTTATAGGGAGCCAATGGTATGAAAGGCGAAAAAGGAGATGTTGGTTTGCCTGGTGCCCAAGGTCCTTCAGTAAGTCTCAGTGTGGTGTTGCAATGAACACAGGAGTCCAGCAATGGTTCTCCAGCTTTTGATTCTGAACAATACTTCATATTCGTCATGACTGATCTTTCCTGAGAATAAACAGACTTCTGGTCGTAGAGCTAAATACAGGTCAAGTTTTAAAGGTATAATTCCTGTTCTGTTCTATTCTCTCACTATGAATGACAGTACTGCTTGCTTCAGTGAAAGCCTTCTGGCTCTGTCATGAATCAAAGTGTAAATGGGGAAAAATAAATCTCCACACAAACCATAATCTGTCTCAACACCTTATATTCTGGGAATCTGAGAAAGTCCAGTGAGAGAGAGAACCTCTGGGAATCTCCAAGAACCTGACTAGACTGACTTCAGCCATGTGACCAGGGCAGTAACTAGTTTTATGAGACCAGACATTATCCTGATTTTTTTCAAAGCATTACGAAGGCATTAAAAAACAAACAGATAAACAAGCAAAGAAACAAAAACAAAAATCAACCGAACAAAAAACCTACACCAAGCAAACAATCTCCCACAAGGTACCTTTATGATATGGGTGATTAACATTATCAGAGCACAGTAAGATAGGAGACCTCAAAGCAGTTGTTAACTACCACTACCTTGTCACTCGTGACAGAAGCCATAGCTCTGAGGAGTCTAAGAAGCTCCCCTGTGCTGTCACAGGACATGATAGCCACTCTGCATATCTTTCTCTGAAATGGAGATTAGTTTGTTACAAATTAATTAACAAACTTACTCATCTTGTTCTGCTTGTTTTCACTTGAAGGAAGGCTTTCAGTTTTCAGGAGATTTCACAGATGGTGGCATCTGTCTTAGGTTTCAAAGTGCATCTTGTTGCCACTGTTGCCGTACCAGCAGCTAGTGTAGCAGAGGGGTTGTGCATAAGCCTGGAGACCAGATTTAGCATCCCTGCTGCCACTCTGCAGGTTATGATAACAGCCCTTTGGGATTAAATCCAGGAAGAGAGTTGATATTAAACTGTATATATCATCATAAAATTCTTTCCATGGATTTGTTCGGAACACAGAAAACCAATACAGAATATGCGCGTGCTAAATGCTCAGCAACCTGATTACCTATTTTAATGGCTTTAGAGAATTCTTTGTACAAGTGGTCTAAACTAAATAAAAGGAGGGAGAATGGGCAGTTTTGAAAACATGCCAAAGCCTAGCTTGAATTTAGTATCTTTTCCATTCATCGTAAATAGGGATAAAGCAACATATTATCTTCTTCTGTTTCTCATGATTAAGTAGTACAAGAGAGGACTAAAGACCACATGCCATAAAATATTAAAATTTCAAGCATCCCTGCTCAGTACTGTCTGTTTTACAGAGATTTATTTTTTTTCTGATAGTGTCTTAAAGTGTATCGTAGACCCTAGGAATAAGAATTAGGAGACAGGCAAGCTGCCATATGCTACAGGCAAATCTACAGTTTTGGTACCCTGTCTTTCAAATGAAAATAATTCCCATTCCCAAAGTCCTGTCTAGATGTGCTGTCAATGTTCACTGTTACATTGCAATTGTTTGTAAGTGCTTGCCAACAGAAGAAGCGTCAGTCTGACTTCTGATATTTTTGCAGCAGTTCTTTACTCTGCATGATTTAATGCCATTGTTTTTTATCTGTAGATGATAGGACCACCTGGACCACCAGGGCCACATGGTCCTCCAGGCCCTATGGTAAGCTTGGGAGGAAGAGCGGGGCTAGAAGGGGCTTAAGCCCTCTTGCCACTTTAATGCCTGCTTATTAGAAGTGTTATGAGAGTACGTGGCCATTAGAGAGGGACCTAATTTAAAAAATTTTTTTGCATGTCTTAAAATTCATAGGAAGTAGAGAAAAAATTTGCACCTGCCTATGTTAGTGTTAACATGCTAGTGGTCTGGTTCATCCAGGTATTTACAGCTGCTTTATTGACAGCTGCATTTTGTTTGTGATTACAAAAATGTAGGTGCAGCTTGCACCCCTATAAAGCAACAAACCCTTGAGAAAATTGTGGTGTGTTTTCGTAATGAAAAATTGTATCTATTTTCAGGGACCTCATGGACTTCCTGGCCCAAAGGTAAATTAATACCTGTCTTGAACAGTCATGCTCTTGATGTCTGCTTTGCTCTTTAACGCATGCAGCTATGTTTTGTCATGTCTCATTTGATAAATGTTTCTGATATTCTTAAACCTTAAAGCAGATTTTAATATTTCTCCTCAGCATCGGCTGAGTCCCTTTTCTATATTAATATTTGGGATATGGCACTAAATTGTTTGGTTTCCTGTTCATGAGCAAGCTACTATTGCTTGGAATTATTTTGGAACACAGAAGCATGTTACAGGCTCAGGAAATGGAGTCAGATAAACTCTATTTATGCTCTCTTGTATCTTCTGCTTCTTCCAGTGTGCATGGCCTTGGACCTTCTTAGGCACCATGTATTTTGCTGAGCAGTTCCTTCACATATTATGCTAGTTCACCATCACAAACTGATGGGTGTATTTTCATGTTTTCCAAACCCAAATTCCTGATCAGGCAGGTCTGCAATACTATTTGAACAGTTCCCATATCATGTTACACAAAGATATACTGTAGGGACTCAGTGAAAACAACACAGGAGGGTAGAAGCGAATTTTGGCAGAGTTGAATATTTTAATTTGTGCTTTAATTCAGTAATCACCAGTAAGCTAAAATTCAGCATGACACTATAGCATAGCATTTGTTAAGGCTAGTGGTCTTGTCAGGATGAACATTTGAGTTCTTATGGCTCCCTAATAACATCTACCTTTCCCAAAAAGTAAGAAAGAGAAGGAGAGGGGCTTTCTTGTTTAATTTTTGGACTTTGTTTTGACTACTTATGAGACTGTTCGTGTTACCTTGGCTCAAGAAACCCAGGTCATAAATCATTTTTTAAAATCAAGCCTGTTCCATTTTAGCACCAGCCCTGCCTTACCTCAGGCTTTTGGCCTGAGACTCAGGCTTTTATGGGATTTCTCAGGTCTGTTTCCAAAACTTCAGCTTCAGTGCTACTGCTCTGAAAGTCACATCGAGTCAAATAGAAGGAGAATGAAGAAATAGCTACTTAGGCAGGGTGCAAAGCAAGCAGATGATGTCTGGAGTTACTTAAAGGAGGAGACTAGGTTCTACTGAGATTTTTTTTAAAAATATGAATATGATATAAGGTAACATAATACATCAAAGAGAAAACTAGGAACGAGGCCATAGGGAGCAGCCTGAATGAAATACCTATGTATCTCTGTTTCCCAAAAGGGTCAAGTGTGGTGTGTTCTTTTTGACTGAGCAGCTCTCATGCTGCTGTAGTTTCTCATTATGGGAGAATGATTTATTGGCAACTCCAAGCCCACCGTTATCCTCTTAGTGATGTTTAATATAATAGCCTATGCATAATTTAACAATCACATCAAGACAAAGTGCCATTTCTTATGTTGTTAAAACTTCTCTGTATGAAGACAGAAACTATGGACCTCCCAAATAGCTTGGCATTGTGTAACCTGTGCTGCTTCTTTTAATTTTTTACTGTTTAATTCTGTATGCTTGAAGGTTTAAAATATCTTTATGTAAGATTTTGCTGCAAATTCCAGTTTGCTGTAAGGAAAAGTATTGCTTCCTCACCAAATGCACTTTTCAGGAGATCCCACTGTAGAAACCTACAGTTTTGAGGCTTATTTTTCTGAACGTTTTCTTTCAGTTGGAATTACCTGCATAGGGTGGTTTATGGGATTTGAGGAATTTCCAAAACCCCCTAAAACTCATTCTTAATTCAAACCATGTAACTATAGTGGCAATTATTAGGAAAAGATTAAAAAAATGTGTTACTCCCAAGTTTCCTGCAGGTTTTTCCACACAGATTTTAAATTTCCAGCAGACACCTCCCAAGTGCTTTTGCCCAGTATTATATCAGTATGTAAATTGCCAGTCAACTGAAAAGATTGAATTTGTGTCTTTGTTTCAAACTGGAATTTGCAGCTATTTCTGAGTCTGGCTTCTTCTATCCCAGCTTAAGCACCCATTATAGCACCAAAAATTTGGCATTTATACTTTTACGTTTAGGGTGAACCAGGGTTAAATGGTCTTAAAGGATTGAAAGGTGAACCAGGTCAAAAGGGTGACAGAGGGCCCCTTGGTCTTCCAGTAAGTAAAAAACCCCAACTATTCAATCTCAGTGCAAATCACAAACTTTTCTTTCTACTCCTGATGAACAACTCTGATTTACTCAGTAGCATACACAGAATATACCATGTTAGAATAGGGCATAACTCTTGTTTCATTTTGTCCCAAATCTGTGCTATTGTCCAAAGTAACATCCTGTAAACACCAGTCCTGTCAGGTTTAATTTTTTTGTTATGTGTCAGTTGAGAGTGTTCAGTGTTGCAAGGATGCCATCACCCCCATTACATTAGTCATACTGTTACTTAAGTGTTGCATGGTGTTTGCATTAAAAAAAGGAGTCTTCCCTTTCCTCTGTCTCCTCAGTTATTCTTCCTTTGACTGCCCTTCTGCAGTTACAGTGGAGAGGTCTAACTGAGGAAAGTTAAAAATTGGTTTAGGGAATTTAATTTTTTTTTTTTTTCACTGATCTTTATTTTTTCCTCCTTCTTTAGAAAATTTCCATTCTGAGTGTTCGGCATAAATTTTGTCTTAGAAAGAAATTAAGAACCCTAAAAACGTGGAAACGTTAATATATTAAAATTTAGGATGATAAACCAGAAAATACTTTATGTGTTTGAAAGCATGCTGGAAAGATAGCTTTACTTTTTTTCTCACAAAAGGAGTTCATTTTTCCTTTTGTTATGTTGTATAGGGATTATTCCTTGGGATTTCATTGTTAACAGTAAAATGGAGGAAAAATACTTAATTGACCCAAAGAAACACAAACTCCTCTGATTAATATTTCCAAGAATTATGTGTGGGGCCTCTGGATGAGGTCAGCTTCACTGAGAATTTTAGTTTTAATTTATTTTGAGGAAAAAATTAATTTTCATGTTGACAGTTATGTCTCTGTAGAGAGTGAGTTTGGAGGCCTAAGCCAAACGCCTAAAAATGACTAAAAGGTAGAAGAAAGTTTTAGTTCTTCCAGAAATGTTTGTTCTAACCAAAAACAACATATGCTATTAGTTTTTCAAGTTTACATAGATCTTGTCTTCTACTGCTTGTTAATTTGAAATGTCATTTTCAGGAGCAAAGTCGAAGATTTCGATGTTCCCTGGCTCATTTTATTGAGCTGGGTGGAGTTTTCTAGTTGGGGTTTCTTTTTGTTTTGGTTTGGTCTTTTTTCTGGGGGAATTGTCCCGCAGATTATTCCCTCTGTCCCGACTAGTGTTGTCCCTCCCTGCCCGCACTGCAGCGCTCTCCCTGCTGCTCTGTTATTCCCACACAATCCACGAGGGGTCACCCCATCCCCAAGGATGCTGAGGCACATAGCCCAGGGTGCGGGTGCTGCTATTGCAGCCCGTGACTGTGCTCTGAACTGGGAGTATATTGGGAAAACAGGAAATGTGATTGTCTCCGGGGCTCTTGGAAATGAATGAGGCCATTGTAGTCAGGATCCAGATTTTGTTGGCTGCATAATGCAGTATTCTTGCACTTTAAATATTTCCTATCACAGTTAACACACATTTTTCTTCCTTTGTGTATAGTATTCAGTATTGTCGTTATTTACAAATTAGAAAGCATGCAAGTAAATTGCAAAGTAAATATTTGCGTGTTAAGGCTCGAATCCACCCTAACATCTGGTGTTTGTAGCACTCCTATAGCTTGACAATATTCTGGTCTAATATACTGTGATGTGAGGGCAGGGGTGGGTCAGTGATGTTACACTAAAGTGAGAACAGAATCAGGCTCCTGATGTTCTGTGTGAATTTTTAACTAACATGCTGTAGTAATGTGATACCCATTCCAGAACCCTGTCACAACTTGTACTGTACGTTTGAATTATGTTTATTCATCAGTACCACTTACTAATCTCATGTTCTTGTCATTGGTGTTGTACCCATCATCCATGCTTCCACCTAACCACACAGGGAGCATCTGGCTTAGACGGAAAGCCAGGACCCCGGGTGAGTCCCTTGTCTTTCTGTGTCACTCTTCGTTGCGGAGTCCATGTCCTTCCCAGGGGCTCTGCCAGCCATGCTCACACGCTGCACGGAGGAAGGCAGGCCAAATGCTGCAGGCATTTTACATGCTGTGTTAGAGGGGGTTTCAGACAGACTCTTAAGGCAAGACATGTGGGAAGGATAACGTAATTCTCTGTAGAAGGAGTTCTAAACATTAAAAAGGCGGTTTAGCTTTGATTTTTGGTTGGACAGCTGCCTTGGTTGGGTTGCTTATGTTCCTGAGTAAGGTTAAGGATTTAGTAAACTCCGACTAGAAGGATGGTTTACCTCATGACAGGAGAGGTTATAGGTGGAGTTTTGAAAGCCTAAATGGATTTGTTCAGCTAGGTCCCATCACAATTAAGTTTGAATTTCAACCAGTGAAGACTGATAGCTTGTTAGTTCTTGGCTAGAAGACAGCTATTTAAACTAAAGAGTTGCAAGAACAAGACTCTGCTCTTACCCTCTGTTTCCTTTTGCAGGGTATAGATGGCTCAATTGGTCCCCATGGCCCTGCAGGTCCTAAAGGAGACAGAGTAAGTATATGTTCTGTGTGCTTCTCTTTACAAAGTGGCTGCCACAATAGAAAAATGTCATATGGGTACTTTTATTTTACCTTTTTTTGTATTTAGATGTTGCTAAACACAGCAGTATCTCATCTATTTAAGGATCAGCCCAGAACTGTATATGCAGTCTAGTTACACATGTGTTTATCTGTTTAAGGGTTGACACTGTAACTCATTAACTTCAGAGGACCTGGTATTTTGGAATGACTAATCAGTAAGAAATTGACAGGACTTTCAAGTTCTCAGTACCACACAGAACGTAATTTTTATTGGTTTCCTTATTTTGTGTAAATTGAAAGAACAAACTGGGACAAAATATAGTGTGACCTGATTATATAAGAATGCAATGGCAAAAAAAGAAGAGCATTTCTCTCCTGTATGCACTTCAATGTTTTTATCCAGGAAAAGAGTCTCCAAGCTCTGTAAAATTTAAAATTTTCTTCCTTTTTTTTTAAGCTTAGAAGATAAGAGCCCTCCTGTTTAATTTGAAATATTCACAATAATTTTTTTCCAGTGAAAATAGGATAGGAGTCCTAATCTTTGTGAGCCTGTCACCTTTAACAATACAACCATCAACTTACACAACAAACCAACAGATGATACCTCATACTAACTAAAACCTCCAGGGAACTGCCAGTCCAGAATTTTGTCTTTTGACTTTCTCACTTTAACAAAACAACTGTGCTAAAGTGACTTCAGACATGCTGTATTAAGGACACAGCCACATGGCAGAGGTCCAGTTGGCTTCACCAGCAATATGTCTGAGAAAGGTATGATTCATTTTTACAGAGCTGTGTACTGAGAAATAAATTCAAGACATGCAGCATAGTCCAAAGTAGGAATGGTAGACTGTAGTTACCACTCAGATTAGTTAACTCTCTGAAGGACTTCAGAATTTTTCTTGTTTTTCTAGAGGATTACAGGTTCAATTATTTTTTTTTCAACTTTTTCTTCCATTGACTCTGTGAAAAAATAGTTGAACATCATCCTCTGATCCTCAGTAAATAATTTAGATGAGATGTGCATGTAGAAGTATGTAAAAATAGCATTTTATTCTTGCATTATGAACTTTTTTGTTAAAGGATATGCTCACGTACTACCAGTTGAAATGTATTTGAAAAACAATATGCTATAATATAAACTATTCTTCTAGTCTGTGGGAAATAACTACTAATATTTTTTCTTGTGAGAGTGTGCAGTCAAAAGAAGTCATACATCTGGATCTAGAATGAGCCCTACTGTGGCTGTTGACAAATAGTGGTTACAAAGGGGGTAGGAATGGCTGCAGTGGAAATCAGTTCAATAATTGCATGAGCACAGAGGGAGAGATTTGCAAAAATATAGAAACTAAGGTGTGCAAGACATTCCAGCACACCCACTATTTTCTGTTTAGCTAAATGAATAGGTGGAAGTTCACAAGACAGCTGAAAGGTTTTTTCCCAAGCAATCATATAGCAAGATTATCGCTGTAATTGTTCAATACCATTTGGGAGGAGAAGTTGTTTGTAGCATAGTTATGTAACAGGTGCCTGGCACTGATATATGTCTCATTATATAAATAACAAATGATGTGTTTTCAATGCAATTTTACAACTTGCATTTGCAACTCTTGGACTTGTTTATGCAAAAGCAGGAGGAAAACATTTTTGCCCACAGATTTCAGACTTTACTTTTCAATTAAAAATAGTGCATAGTGCCACTGCTCACTAGTGCTGGATAGGACCATGTTTTGTTGTACTGACAAGAAAACCCTTGGGCCAGTATTAATCTAGAAGGGCATTAGGGTTATTCCACAAAATAGTTGTGGATTCATTGTTGGACAAGCTGCATTGAAGGCAATGCTGAATCACTACTCTGAGGTAGAACAGACTCTTGTGCAAACTAGAGCGGGTTGATGGGTTTAGGTGGTGAGAGGGTAGGCTAAGAAAGTCATACATGACACTATAATGTGGTTTTCTGCATTTCTTTTAGTAGAAACCAAAATGGTAATTAATACTGTGAATTAACAATTTATTAGACTGGTTTCTTACAGTCCTTATTATATTCTTCAGCTACTGGAAATACCATTTTGCTCGGTGCTTAGGGAGATTTTACTGAGACCATCTTAAGTAAATGGAGGAGTTGATCAACTAAATCTCTGAATCTGTGTACCTATTAACCTTGCTTATATACTATCTTGAGAGAAAATAGAGAACACTGGAAAACAGATAGACATCTTAAACTACTACTAGTGAAAGGGGATGTGTAAGTCTGAATGGTAATGACAGGCGTAGTGTGTATCCAACTTCTTGACCATCTAAAGGATCTGAAAGCTGGAAGTGCACATTCCCCTTTTTTCCTTTTTTTTTTTATTTTATTTTTTTCCTTGATGTCAAAGACTTGGTTTTAAGCTTGATTTTGGCTTTCAGATGTGTAGTCTGTGCAATGCTTTCATCACTACACGTGTTTTGTACTAGTAAGGAAGGTGCATTCTCTTTAATTTGGTTAAAATGTTTCTTACTACGGCATTGTTATAAAATCTCCCTATCTATCTTAAAGGAGACACTAATTATTCAGCTTTATCCATACAAATGGTAATTCATATTCATCCATGAAGCAGAAGACTGAAGTGAAATAGGAGTCGCAAACATAGATTATGGTTTCTATTCTTTGGACACTGGTGGATTGTCTTACAAAAAAAATATGAAAACGTTCTTGAAGTTTGCAGATATCTGCTTCCATGAAGGAAACGCTGTATCCTAATGGTTGAAGGCAGTATACTCATAACAGTCCATCAATCTTATATAATCCATAAACATTCAGGACCTCATCTAATATTCCAGACACGTTTCAGCATATGCTTTGTATTGGAGGCAAAAAATACTGACTTACACTTCTCCAAATATATTCTTACATAACAGATGAGATTATTTCCTGTACTGGTACATTCAGTATCTTTATGTCTACCATATGTTTATCAATGTTATAAGCCTGTCTTGAGCGGACTTGGTGCAGTCATCTTTGCTGTTGAAGATTTTTTAAAAAAAATTATACTTAACTAGTCTTGACATATTTCAAGTATTGATCAAAAAGTTTTGTAGCTGTTACAACACAGGTCAGCACATTACTTTTTTCTTAGCAGAAAGCTTTAAAGCTGCGAGGGATTTGTGTTCTTGAAAATCAGCTGTTACTTCCCAGTACCTCCTATTGTTCTGCAAGGGCATCCAGCCTAAGTGCTGCTCAGGAATAGCTGGGGAATAACAGAATGCAAAAAGATCAGGCATTGCATATCTAATCACCTCTAGACTAAAGTGAGTGTCCACCAAAATAAAATAAAATAAAATAAAATTTAAAAAATAAGTAAAATAAAATGGATCAAATGATCTGACAAACTCTTTATTGCTGTGATGATCCAGCCACAGGTTCAGATTAATTTTTTCTGGTGCCTGCTTTTTTGTATAATTCAGTCAATGAAATTTAGACTCAGCAGCTCATTTTCAGAACTGTGCCAAGGACTTAGCTGTGACAGTGATCACCACTATTAATTAGGTACACATCTACATCTATGTCCTGTGCTCTTTAAATAATAGAGTCATTAATGAATTAATAATAAGTAGTAAATAACCCAGAGGATAATTTACAGAGAATTATCTCAAGAGTGTAGCGCAGCAAGTGCTAGAATGAAACATAGCAATTCTGCATGCCAGGAGCCTTGCACGAAGCCTTGCATTAGGTTAGATTCAGGAAAGGGGGCAAAGAAGGGATCCATCTCACCCTGCTTAACAAATCCAGAGTAGGAGATTTGACAACTCGAGATGATCAGGATTTTTTTTTTCTTATTTAATCAACATTTGGGGTAGTTTAATTCTCGAGAGAGAGTATGGCTTTTCTGATGGATTTTATTCAGAAGAAAGAACACCACAGTCTGAAACAAGACCGCTGCCCGCACCTACATGCATACCAGCCCTGACTCCCTAACAAGCTCACAGGGATCTGTGCTTGAGGTTACCTGGGTAATGCTGCTGACTTGGAAAGTTTAACTTCATGTCCATCTTGATGAAGAACAATCAGAGAGCACATGTGATTACTACTGTCAGCCTGAAATTTGTCATCTTGACATCTCACTTCATTTGGAAAAGTTTGCCCTATATTAAGCTTGCAAAAATGATTTTGGTATGCCCCCTCTGGTAAGTTTTCCATGGATTTTAATGCAGAATGAGATCAAACTTCTGGAGTCATCTCTGTACTTGTTTGTCTTCCACATTAATACAGTTTTGATTTAATAAACCAGGGTATTTACATCACTGATCTATAATTCAGTAGAGCATTTAGCAACACCGTACAGTGCATGGGATAATCTTCACAATGTCGCTCTTAATAGCATTGCATACTTAAATAAAAGCTTTGACACATTATTTTTGCTGCCACTATGTCACATCTCAGCTGCTGTGTTGAAGCTTCATGCTGTATATCCTTATTCTTCATTACAACATTAGATTTTTACTGAGAGCAATTTTGCAGCTGTTACAAGCTTAAAATCGACATTGGGGCAAGTTCAGTCTGAAAAATATTTTCAGTTACTAATGTATTTAAAAATGAATGTAATATCATACACCTAAAAAGTTATTTTGCCTGAAAGTAACACACACCCTCTCTTTGCCCCTTAAGCATTTAATAAAAATAAATGAGTTTGGATGTTTTTCACTCAAAATATTTAGGAATGTATAAACTTTAACCTAAAGCACTTGGTAGACATAATTTCTGAGATAGACAATGTTTTTGTTTGCTTGTTGTGTAATCTTTTCTTAGGGTGAAAAGGGAACTGTAGGTGACCCTGGACCCAGAGGACCATACGGCTTGCCTGTAAGTTGCATAGAGTTTGTACACACTGCACTTTTCATCACTCCTTGATTAAAATTTCTGTGCTTTATGGCTGCTCTTCACCTAGCGATAGAATTAGTTGGAAAAGGCAAAGATAGATAATAAACCCTGACCGTGCAAGGTCAATGGTCTGTACCACAGACTTAGATTCCTACCCATGCACATAACGAAACAGACCTGACATGCACCAAAAAGAGAGAGGAAATCCAGAATGCAAGTACTCCTGTTTCAGCAGCCTGTGGACATCAGCTGCCCAAGGACCATGTGAGGGTGCCAGGAGTTCAGGATGAACTGTGGAAATATATGAATTTCCTAATGTCAATAAGCTGCTTGGACTTCCACTACTTTGGCTACTTTGCCATTATATTTCCATTTTGTTTGACTTCATAGACCTGTTTTGTTTTAATTTCTGTGCCAGAAGCAGTATGAGAAATTCATTGTGACTGGCCCATTTGTAGGTGGATGTGGTATGCTTTAAATCAACCATTTAAATTATATTATCCATTTCTAAAACATGAGGGAGAATTTCCTCTGGCCTAACAAGGATATCCCCAATAAAATCAGTTGACTTACTGTGTTTACACTGCTAATGGCTGGGTCAGGTGTGGACATGTACATGTGTCTTTTCTGTACTTTCATGCAAGAGAAGCCATATAAATATGCTTGGCCAGGAACAACCAGCCTTTCCAAGAGACTTGCAGTGTTTCCATACCCTCTCCAGTCTAATCTGCTTGATTAATTAATTTAAGCTGGAATACAGACCTATGGTTTAATTAGATCCATTTAATTGGATCAGGAGTCAGTGACTAGAGACAGTTTTCAGGCTCCGCGAAGTGTTAAATTAGCTTGCCGTGCATTTTTATCTGAGGGTCACTTTTGTGAGTTAAATTGGAAAAAAAAAAATCCAATTTCTGTTTCTCCTTACTGTGAACTAAAAATAATTAAAAAAAAAAAAATAGGCTTTTCTGTATTTTTAGCTTAGTCCCGGAATCTGGATGTTAATGCGGTTTATGTGGTTCTTTGGCAGGGCAAAGATGGCGAGCCTGGCCTTGACGTAAGTAGTGTCTGTGACCAGTGCACTCTCAGTGGTCGGTAAGCGTCTTCCAAGAAATAGCTTATGGAGCGTAACGCCTTTGTTTCCATTTAGTGTGCATGCAGTGCATACAGAGAGTGTGCTAAATGCTGCATTTGCTCTTTCTCCGTGATAAAAGAGGACAAAGATTGTGTGATGTACAGCCCTTATCGACAGACACCACCAGATACGGTGCTTAGTAGTACAAGTAGCTGGTCGTTCAGATGTCAGTATGCTGAGAAACTGTGCTTGCTAAGAAAATACTCAGGCTTGTGACTCCTTTGTAGAAGAACAAGGAGTCACTGACACTCAGTTAAGTAAATTTATTCTAATTAAAGAGAATAATAATTCCATAACCTGTAATGGATACGTTTCAAAGTATAATCTCTTTCTTTGGCATGCTAAAAAAGGCTTTCAGTAGGCCTTTTCCTCTAGTTCTGTACTGAAATCCCTGACTTGAAGGAGTCTTTTTCAGAACATACATATGCTAGCATGGACTGTTGCCATTTTGGGTGGTATGATTTCTTTCTATAGCTGGCAAATCGTCTCTACCAAACTCTTGGACGTACTTGTCTCTCATGCTCTTGTGTCTATGCATGTGTCCACATATATACAAAGCACGTAGTGAAATAATCTTTTTATACTTTCCAAGAGTATTTGAAAACTTAACCTGCATGTGAATAAAAATCAACCTATCTTTGTCCATTTTGTTTTCATAGGGTTTCCCTGGTCCTCGAGGAGAAAAGGGTGATATAGGAGAAAAGGGAGAAAAGGTGACCACAGTGTTATTAACTGTTCCTTGATTCCCCAGCCTAGTCAGTTCTGCTTTATGCTCTGTCTTTATGCTCTAAATTGTCCCATTAAAACTTATCTTTGTTTTTACTGTGTGCCAAAAGGCTGGTCACAGATACATTCTAAGCAAAATCATGAAAAGCCACAAAAATCTTTATGCACAGAAGTGGTAATATCAACATGTCCCGAAGCACAGCTTTTTATTTTAGGCTCATTTTCTCCAATTCGTCCTACTCTTGTTGAAAATCCTGAAGTATTCAATGCAGACATTAGTCACTCTGGTAGTAATTTTACACCAAGCCACTTAATATGAAAGTCCACACAAAGCAGGTGATTTTTCTAGGTCAATTTTTTCTACAACTGTTTTTGTCTAGCTGACATGTACAGGGTTATGGTAGGTCCACTTCCCATCATGGTGTCGCAAACAAGATGCAGGGT
Organism: Myiotriccus ornatus; assembly: GCA_036023395.1. Classification (NCBI taxonomy): domain Eukaryota; kingdom Metazoa; phylum Chordata; class Aves; order Passeriformes; family Tyrannidae; genus Myiotriccus; species Myiotriccus ornatus. The sequence goes on along the minus strand of JAYRBT010000139.1, from coordinate 25,788,766 downwards.
TAAACAGTCACTCAGTGTAAGAGTTCATCTCCATTTCTTAATACTTAATAATTCAGGCAAAGCCCTTCCCAAGAATGGATTGAAAAGGGTGCTGTGAAATATATCCTTCCCTTCTGTCCCTTGTTATATTGCTTATCTCAAGCTCAGAGATCCCTGGCAAGGTACTGATTTTGCAGACCTGTTGCTTAAGCAGGTGGTCCATGAGAATTATAAAGGCAGTGTCTGACCCGGTGGAGTAATCACAGTGAATGGTGAGCTCTTGCTGTTGTCAGAGATCACAGGTCTGTCACAAGTGAACAGCTTTTCTCTTTTGAGAGCAGTTATCGGTAGAAAGGTGTAACTGGTAACTGCCAACCCATATAAGAGGTTGAAGGAGGTGGACTGGCTTAGTCTCACAACGAGGAGGCCAAACTGCTTGAAAGGGGAGATACAAAGATGATGGAGCAAAACTTTTCTGGGTAATGGCAACTGGCGAGACACAGGACCAGAAGCTGCTCCTAAGAGGTTCAGAGTGGCAGCTGGGAAAACCTTGTTCCCATGGAGAGCGGCATGGCACTGGGACAGTGTGCCCAGGGAAGGTGGCTGAACCGCTGCCCATGGAGCACTGCAGAATCTGGTCTGCTCTGCTCTGCTCTGATCTCAGGTCAGGAATCATCTTACTCAGGATAGGAGGTTAGAGTAGGTGACCTCCCGATCTCCCTTCCAACCAGACCTTCTGTGTTTCCATGTATGGCTAGACACAGGTGGACAAAATCCAGCCATCACAGCCCCCAGATCATCTCTGGGGGAAAAAAAAAAAAAAAGGAAAGCTGGTAAAAAGTTCGCTTATACAAATATGATATGATATGAAAATGGAACAGCTGCAATTCTTGTGCTTGGGATGGAAAAGTGTTTTAATGTCCCTGAGTCCAGCATGCTGGTTTTGGATATTAGCCCATTATTCCCAGAGACTGACTAAATTGGTCAAACACAGGACTTCCAGTTGCAAGGGAGTGAGGGAATTGTGAGTGGGAGTTGTGTGCTGCCCCAGGCACAGCTAGGTCCTTTCTGGAGTGAAGCTGTGATTTAGGCTGTCTGTGGCGACTTGTTCTCATGAGCTGCAGGACACATCACCAAGGAATTCTACTGCTCCATCCCCCTTAAAATTCAGGTAAGGCAAAACCTGTTTCCTGAGGAGAATGCGTGGGATAAATTTAGTCTGACAGATGTTTCAAAAACCACATTATTTTGTGGACTTTCAGATTAACAGGGTTTCCAGGAAGTCTGTAGAGAGAAAATGGAGGTGGAATATCTGCCTTAAAAAATATCACAATATTCAAATAAAATTAGAAGGCAAAGGAACATCTTTCCCAGTGAAAAGTTTGGGAAGATATGGCTGAAAGCTCTGTGAAAGAGACTTTTAATGTGCAGTTTTGACTCATTTTTTCCAGAAATTGTGTAATAATTGTATCATGCAAGTAAACTGATTTCATCAAAATTACTTTAGCTTCATCAATAGTTCATTTTCCAAATGGAAGGCTGACTCTTAAAAGACACAAAGTAATGCAATATATCAAAGCTTGCATTATAACAAATTTTCTTGGTGTTTTTCCTTATGTAAATTACTAATTATCTGTGACCAAGTCATAGCAACCATTTCAATAGAGATAAACCCGCTTACAATTTGGGCATCCAGCTTATGATTTCTTTTTTTTTTAATATTTCTTACAGTATTGGCTGTTGGACTGACATCGCAAAATTGAGATTATTGAGTTTCTAGTTAAGAAACTTAACTCAAAATTGAACTTCAAAAATATGTATCGTTACTAACATTCTAAAGAGAAACCATGACACTTATTTTTTTCATAGATATGCAGAGAATAAATCTTTACTTTTTCAGTTTGAGATGAGACCTAGACTGCTGATTTTTATTTTAGCCCATCAGCAGTTCTGCTACAGTGAAA
>JAYRBT010000139.1:25708998-25786241 GCA_036023395.1 Myiotriccus ornatus | reverse complement strand
TTTACTTTTTCAGTTTGAGATGAGACCTAGACTGCTGATTTTTATTTTAGCCCATCAGCAGTTCTGCTACAGTGAAAACAAGACATTATAGTGTCTGCTTAACTTGGCTGTAATAATATTTTTAAAAGTGTTCTAGCTGTAATTGCTCATATAAAATTATAGTCTAGGAGCACTCGTCACGCGCAAGGTTGATACAATTGATTTTGTATTTTTGTCATATGGATAGGAAAAAAATCCTTTTAAAAACTAATAAGCTTTAACAAAAGTTAGGGCTTGTGTTGTTGGGGGGTGGGGGGGAAGGGGTCCCTGGTGCCAAATTCACAGTTGTGTCTGTTGTTATAAATTTTGACAGAGGAGTATGATGTGTCTGAACAGAGGATGAAAAGGCAATATCCTTTTCCCCCTACACTCTGCACTGATGAAAATATGCGCACATGAGGACTGGAGATTGTTCCAACCATAAGGGTGTTGCAGAAGTGCCACAACTTTGTATTTCTCCAGGCACTGAGGAAGAGCAGAAAGGAATTTTTTGTAAATCTTCTTCAGATGTAGATTCTCCATATCTCCTTTGGGTCTCTGTAGTTGAGGGCAAGGAATAAAAATTAAAAAGAAATAACTCAGTTTTGTGGAAAAAGTAGTAAAGTACTCAGGAAATTCAGACTGTTATCTGCGCAGGTGACTGCTACGTTGCATTGAACAAGATCATAGATCTGTCCTGCAAAACTGGAAGTTTAAATAGTTACCTGCTGGCTTTAAACACAAGAAGTTAAAGAAATGCAAATCTTAAAGAATAGAAAAAGAGTCAGAAACCAAACTGCACAGTCCATTTTCAGAAGCCTTTTTGGAGTATGTCCATGCTTTGTGTTTGCATACATTCACTGCACATATATTGGTGTTACACTGACACAAATAACATGAAAATTGACCCTGAAACTGTTGGGTTTCTCTGCTACACTGTTTTCTGTGTAGGTTTAAGATGAAAACGTAGCAAATTTACACTTCTTGTCTCATGAAGATTTCTTTTACATTGTAATCTTATCATTTGATAAAGAAGGGTAATGTTTGGGTCACTGTTTTCTCAAATATTATGCTGTGACTTTTTGGCACACAGAAAAGAAAGACAAGTAACTTTGCTTCTATTATGACATGAATGCAGTATGTGTTGTTTGTGACATGAATGCAGTATGTGTTGTTCATAAAATAGATTTTTCCATTTAAATGTGTCAAATATGATATTAAATGACTAATGTGCTTTCCTTCCTTTTTAAAATCTGATTTATATAATTATTATTTTATATGTAAAAATGTGGTTTATCTCTTGTTAATGGATTAAGTCTTTCTGTACTGGTGTGGACCAAGTTAAATGTCTTTACTATGCATCACCAAAACCTGTCTGTTTTTCCAAAGGGGCATTCCTTCCTTCTCCTTCTACCCTCATTCCTTACAATTCCTCTGTCTTTTTTACCCTTTTCCTCACAAATTAAATCCTCCCAATAGCCACAACCTCGCTTGCTGGTTCTCCAATGTCATACTAATTTTCCTATGAGTATTTTTCCCATTTCTTTGTGATATTCCTGATTTACTCATCCTTCCTATCCCATTTTTTACAATCCTAGTCCAATTTGTTAATTTTTTTTAACTGATCCTTTTTGATTTTTGTGAATTTGAGAGCAAACCTGAAACTCATTTACCATTGTGATCAACTGGTGTGAAATCAATTTTAAAATGAACTCTCTAAACATCTTATACTGCTTGAAGGTGAGGTCATCTTTGCAGATAGCTTTGCTGAGGGGAATCAATTTATTTCCATCAGAACTAAAGCATTGGAAGTTTCACATTTAAAAAGAAAACTCAGTGTGAAATCAAAGGACTGAATTTTGTTAAAAATGAGTAGATGGAACATTGCCTGCAGTAGAGTGAATATTTGAATGTTGAAATATTTAAATAAAGAATCTAATTATCACTTCTGATTACTTTCTGATACCAAGACAAAATGAAATCATTGAAAGTGTCATAGCACCTCTCCATCAAGCAGTTTGGGTGTTTTGATTCCTGTAGCAGGGTTTGAAATGGTCGTGTTGTAATTTGGAGTGACAGGAGTGCACCCTCAGTGAAGTCAGTGGGTTTCTGTGGACACCACAGAGAACAGGATTTGTTCCAAACACTGTTACCAGAGTGCAAAGGGTCAGTTCAGCAGAGGATGCTCTGGGCCAACTTCGCCCTTGACACAACACCATGGAAGCTGATGGAATTGAGTCAGAGACCAGCCATCCCTGTGAAGCATCTGTGCCACAGGTCTTTTTTCAAAAGACTAGGCTTATGGATTCCACTCTCGAAAAGTTCCTTTTGACTAGTGGCAAATCCTCTAGGGAAGCTGACAAATTCAGGTTAGTGTGCATGTGCACTTCAGTGCTATCACTTAGAACAAATAGGAGACCTCTTATTTTGGACTGGGGGGATTTGCAGATTTGGCTCTGTCTCAGGAAATCAATTTTTTCAAGCCCTGTTTTAGGTTTCAAAACATTTATAATACTGAGATGAAATACCAGCACAAACTAATACAGATTGATTGCAGTTCTTGCTTGTGATCATATAATTTATTTTTCCACATAATGCACCATCCAAAACAGAACACAGTGGTAAGTGTCCTTTCAGCTCTCCATTGGTTTAAAAAGAAAAACCCCAAATTTTAAAACCAATCTTTCTTTAATTTTTTTCTTCAAAAGAATGAAACTTCTTTTATCCAAACCATTGTATCCACAGGGGGAAAAGGGAAAGAAAGGCAAAAAGGGGCCTAAAGGGGAGAAAGGAGAACAGGGTGCTCCTGGATTAGATGCACCTTGCCCATTGGTACGTCTCACTTATGTACTGGAAGATCGATCATCCTGCTGTAAATTGATGGAATAAGAAATGAGGGGAGAGGAACAAGCATCAGCTACTGTTGAACCTGTAACCCTTTGTTAACACAGCTTTATCTCAAGTTCTGGCAAATTCTGGAGCAGACTCCGTTTGTCAACCTCTTAAATTGGTTTAAAGCACCAGACTTAAGACCTTCGGGCTAAATTCGTGAGGTTTGGTCGTGGTTTTTTTCATTATTTCTGCCAAACTCTTTGAAAAGGAACCAAATTTGGGATGTGCCAGAGTCAGTGCCCCCCAGACTTTAGTCACACTACAACAGCTTGCTCCTCTTGCCTCTCTATTGTTATTTGTTCACTCCATCTAAGTCAATACTGAAGGCATTTTCTTGACAGTAACATTGCAAGTTAATCTTTACAAACAGGGATTCCGTGGAATTAAGGGGGAAAAAGGGGAGCCAGGCCAACCTGGCCTGGATGGGCTGGATGCCCCTTGCCAATTGGTACAGTATTTCTCTTTCCTACCAACCCTGCATGCAGTTCCTTTGTTTGTGGTCAGCCATTCTTAATGTAAAGTAATGTTTTTCTGAGCTGACTTCACATTTTTCACGTAACACATGCATGTGCATGAACAAACCGGCTGCTTCAAGTGATCATAACCGCAATGAGAGAACACACATTTTTGTTGGTACCTTAAATCTAACTCTCAGCAGTTTGCTCCCACATCACGTAGTAATTTATAAGTTTGTATCCTTCCTACATTTTCCCTGAGAACTGTTGGTTTGTTATTTTCCTCACAAAATACCTATTGCCTTACTCACCCTGAACGCAAGTCATTGTAGAAGTCCAGCACAACGTTCACTTCTAATCAAGTCTGACGCCTTTTGTCTGCACTGGCTCAGTTCCGCACCCTAGTCTGTCCCAGAGCTACTCTGCACCCTGGACTTCCTTTCAAATCCATGCAGTCTTAGGTGCATGTTTTCACAGTTTGACCAAAATGAGTCATATACAGAGTGATGTAAATACCGTTTCTGAAAATCAAGGTTTTCAGTAAGCCATGCTGGAACTTGGCTTCCAAGCCATACACAAGTAATATTTTTGGTGTCTGGCCTGTTTATCAAAGAGTATTCAAACACATCTGGAATTAAAAAGCTTACCTGAGGTTTGTAAGAAGATAACAGTCTGCAGCCCAAACCCTGTCTTTGTTATTTAATGTCTCCAATTTAATGATCTTACCCTTGGAACTTACCTTCCTGGAATACACACAACACTCCCTACCCTATGTTAGCATGAATTCAAGTTCCCACCTATACTAAAATGCTACTTCCTGACCCTCTCCCTTGTACCAATCTGGCAACAGTGATTTTTATTTGATGGTAAAGTAAGTTTGAACTCTTCTCCATTTGAGAAAGAAAACCCCAAATGACTACTACATACACATTTCATAAAGATACAAGGAAGATTTTCTTTTTAATTGTTCATAGTAAAATTTGATCTGCATGTTCTGATGTTGTTTGGTGGTTAAGCACGGTTTTCTACGATGAATGTTAAATGAAATAGATTTTATTTCAACTATAGCACTTCTAATTTGAAGTCAGTTGTTTTTAATCGTAAATGCATAGTCCATTAAAATTATTCCATAGTCCATATTGTTTGCTTCCAATTAATGGTAACCATATTTCATATTTTGTTGGGAATAATCAAGCATGCTTCTGTAATCTTAAAGTATTTCTCTGTATTATCATTTATATCTGGAGATTCACTAACAATCATTGATGGATGAAAAATATTCTGTTCACAGGTAATTGCTAGAATAAGCTGCTTAGCAAGCAGCACTGTCTCTTGTTTAGGCAGCAAGCCATTCCCATCAGACCACACGCAAGAAATTAAAAAATCCTCATCAACCACTATCTTCACATGTAAATTCACATATTAAGTATTGGTATTCAATATTCTAAAAGATAACAAGGCTTGATTATTTTTTTTTGCTCATATATAACCTAGTTACATCATATGGTGCTCCTAGTTCTGACCATATAACTCTGGATAACCTTGTAAATTGGAATTAGGTCCATGAAAACCAGTGTAACTGTGGTCAATAGCTGGCCCTGATCTTACTGGAAACGTGGAGATATGTGAAGGTAAAGTAGCAACAGAAAAGAACTGGAGTGACTCTCACATGAGAAGAAATTAGATTACCATATTGTCCAAGCACTGACATAATAAGTGCTGCTGTACGGCCCTGTTCCCACCACAGATGTTTTCTTCCACTGTGGCACTTAAAGAATGTTCAGGCCTTCAGATTTTGCTGCTTCATTCAAAAGCTAATATTGAAAGCGAAAAGATCCTACTCACATTTGAGTCTTGCTATCTTAGTCATGCAGTTACCTTTGTACTAGAGTCCATTAAAACACAATACCCTCCAGATAAAAGTGATAGTATTTTTTTCTCATTGATCTTGTACATTCAGATACAGATTGTTGTGAATAAAACAGATTATATTTAAAATAATATGTAGCCTAAGCTCTAACAGCGATAAGAAACTGATGAAGATGTTCTAATGATTTAGAGAAAAAAAAATCTTTAAAGCAGAGATGTGCACGTATGTTTTTGCAGCGTAAACCTTCTCTCCTCTGGCTTTTTTAGCAGAGGTTGATGGATTATCTATCCTCTAAAACTTAACTATGCGCTTTTTTCTTTTTTTTTTTTTTTTTTTGCCTCCCCTTAAAACAGGGTCCCGATGGATTACCAATGCCTGGCTGTTGGCAAAAGGTAGGACGGGTGGAGCTTCTTCTTCTTTTCAGGGGCAGTATGTCCTTAGCGCACAGAAATGCCTGTCACAGCCATACTGAACAGTATCAAGATATACTGCAAGGTCAGGCAGTAGTTCATGTGATAATATTGTAATATATGTAGAAGTAATAATTCATTGAGGCAGGACTGTAGAAACAGTTGGCGTCTGTTTTCTGGAAAGTCCAAGACTTCTTTTTTTCACGTGAAGACTTGCACATCCTTTGGTTTCTGCACATGATCACTGCTTCCAATTCATTATAAAAGCTCATGATTTTTTGTCAAATATTTATATTGATCTCTTATTATGTTATTCTTCTAGAATACTGAGAAGAACAGTGTAATCTGCCCTTCTCTTTGCCTTACCTTCAATATATCCTCCTGGATTTTGTGTTAAACGTTAATATTAACTGGCAAAACTTTTTTAGTAAAGGTTTCACCTAGGCAGTGCTAGATTTAAAAGCATAGCACGCAGAATTATGTAGGTGGAGGGATACTGACATATAATACGTTAGAAAGCAATAAGTGAAATCCTGGGTACATTTATCTCTGAAGAATAGCTGGTGCTGAGGAAATGCCTATCCGTATTTGCAGCTTTGCCTTATCTATGTATTTGTAATGGATGTCTGAAATAATTTACTAATTTGATTAATCTGTTATCTTTTTTTTGTCTCTGCAGTGATGAATCTAACCTTAAAAGCATGAAGTTGTGTATATAGTGCTCCACTTCTTTTATTTATAGTTGAAAACTGAAAATTTGGTTTTACAAGTCTGAGATATGTTTACATGTAGCTGCTTCTACTTGTTTGCAATAGTCCATACGTACTTTTTCACTTACATCTGCAGTTAGGTGATACTGCAGGGTAAACCTGCAAAGATTGTCTCTCTAATGAGATAGATCAAAACAACGATCAATAATAGAAATTAAGATTTCTGTAAATTCTTATATTTTGGCTTGTGGATGTGCATGGACAGTGAGTGCCATGAACTAGTTTACAAGAAAGTGTGACCAAATAAGAGCAAAATTCTATGATATGTACTGTACCAGCTGCGATTGGAGTTTACTGACTTGGCTTCCATGTCCATCTTAAATACTTCACTGATTCATGACACCATATCTGCTCGTATGAACTAAAAGCATGAGTTTGTGTGCCAAACCTGCTTGTTGTGTGATCACGTCATGCGCTAAATGGCTGCTCACGGTGACCTTCGATTCCAGCTTCTGAATCATTTCCTTTTGTCATCTCAAGGGAGTCACACCATGGCTCATTGCTAAAAAGAGATAAACCAGAGGAGCATAGAAAGAGGCCTTGAATTTTTGGGGAATAGAGTTCCAGCTACAGGTGGATGGCTTCCAGTCTTGCGGGATACTTGGCCCCTTTGATCAAAGAGGGTCGCGCCTGTTTATCAGCATCGGTTTGCCTTGCACTGCTCACGGTTGTGAAGACATTCACGATAGGCCCTGTCGAGTCCTTAATCAAGAAGGAAAGAAGTTTGAAGAAGAAACCAGACTTCTCTGTGGGTTGTTTGAAAAGGTAGCAGAGGTGCTGCAGGGATCATTTGATGGCAGACACCGCCTGAGACCAGAAGCTTCTCAACCTTACTCAAGGATGGACAGAGTATGTGCTCTGCATATTGTATTTCGGGACTGCTGGAGGAAAAAGCATTCTTGAGGTGGGAATGAATTGGATCATCCTCCAGAGGAGGATTATAATGGAACTGACCAGAGATGTACGTACCATGGTGTGGTTTTCAGGTTATTCACTTTAAATTACACAAAACTAGCTGAACTTTTCTGCAGGATTTTGGAAGCTATGGTTAGTTTTGTTTCCTTCTCCTGTAACTGTTGCCGTAAAGAATGCATTTCAATAATCTATTCAACATTTGTGATGATGGCATTGAGGAAAATACTTCAAGCCACATGATCATCTTGTTTCAGTATTAACAGTTTCTATTTCAGAGTCTTTGAAGCCTTTAAGTCTAGAAAAGAGTTTACTTTTGTGTTTCACAGACTGATTTATTAATCTTGTTCCTTTTATGTTGTTACAGTGACTTTAGTGGACATTATTACTCAAAAAACATGGGAGAGAAAAAATTTTGTGTAATTACCACTGCACACTTGTGATCACACTACGCTGTTAAAGGTGGTGATGTTTCTCCATTTCTGTTCAGATGACTAGCTTTCTAGAGAAATATCGGTAAATCTTTCCTTCTCCACTTTTTTCATTGCTAGAAATATTCGTGCACATTCATAGTTTTGCCATGAGGTATTTTTTCCAGTTTTGAGTCTTCATATGGTGCACTGAAGTTAGTTTGAGGGACTGGTTTATGAGAAATGGTGCCATATTTGGCAGATGGAAATTCTTTTTATATCTCTTCCGTTCCTAATGTATCTAGCAGGATCATCAAAAACTTTTTTAGTTACTTTTCTGAGAACTGTCTTTCATATGTAGACCAAAACCGAAGTTGAGGAAGACAGCCTATCTCCACTCATGTGTGGGCACCTTATGCCCTTCTTGGAATGCACATTTTTCCTTGCTCCATTATTTCTAAATCAAGTGCAGATGGGGACCTTCTGTGGTCACACTTTTTATATTGCTTCACAGTCTCCAGTCAATGGAAATGCCACTGTAATTTACTTTGATAAATCTTTACTGTCATTTTGATATATCGAAGTCAAACAGCGTTACATTGAGGAAAAACCAGATTTTTAAATTTAAAAATTAATTTAGCAGCCTACAACCAGTAGTAGCTTACTAATAAAAACAAAAATCTGACACTATATAGATATATACACTGAATATATATATATATTTGCTACTCAATTCTGTCTTTCCAATAGCAAGAAATAAACAAGCATTCACAGATATAAGAAAATGTGGTTTTCTTTGCTTAAATTTTCAGAGGTGCAAATGTTAACGTCTTTGAATAGTCATGATTACAGTAGTAAAAGCCTTCACATATATATATATAAATATAAAATGTTAATAATCAGAGTGCTACAGCAGTAAACGCTAATGAGGGCCTTTCAGAAAGAGGACAAGAGGAGCACCATGTGAGCCCTCTGACTCGCCCCTTTTAGTCTGCTTGTTTAAGAAGCACTATCTCAAAAAAACAACAGGCTGAGGAGCCAGCCGTCCACCTAACAGAACAGAGCCTCTTGTGCCCATGTCCTGACTTGGCACATTTAGCAAGGTATATTGTAAATGTGAAGACTAGAATTTGAATGTTTTCATAAGATATCAAATACTGGTAATCTTAGAGCAAAATTAAATTTTTTTTAAAGGTCCCTCAGAGTATTATGTGCAAAATCAAGTAGAATGTTTATTATCTGGCTGAATGTTTTAGCACCTCCATATTGAGAGTGCCCACAAACACAACTCATTTAAGAAATAGCAACAAGATAAGGAACTATTAAATGCATGCTGCCATTAGCACTTTCTTTTCTTTCTTTTTTTTTTGTTTTTTTTAATTTGTATAGCTATAAACTCCCCTCATAACATCCATTTCTATATGCATCAGTAAAGCTAGCAGAACCTTGGTTCATGATTTTGTCATTCAGGAAATAATTATAGACACTATTGTTAAGTGTTAGTCAATACTCAACTCTCCTTTAACTCCCTGACACTGAGATCCTACTGAAGAAACACTTAAGCATCTCTGTTCACTTTCTTTTTTTGTCTTGTATATTAGTTTCTTTACTAAATTCCTTCCAGGTATTTACTTCTCTTTTTTCCAAATAATCTTAGTTAACTTTTTCAGATTTTGTATCGTTCGATATCATCAAAGGTTCATTCCATTTAAATGACCATGAGTGAACAGCAGATAACTTAATTTGAAAGGTTAAACTACATACATAGATTTGACATTAATATTTGCATCTCAGATTAAATTAATATGAAACTTAATCATATCTAGAAAAGTTGCATGGTCAGTAAAAGTGAAAAAAATAATTGGGTTTAACATTTCATCAAGAAAAGCACCCTGTGAAGACTTGCAACATGTTTATTTTGTTTAAAAAGCAACTGTTTCTGGTGCTAATAGTTGTATATGTTTTTCCTTATGATGGCAAAGCTATAGTTTGAACTACCAGTGTATTGTAGTATCTTTTAGTGGTGTTCCTCCAAATAGCTATGATTTGTTTAGTTTGTTACAGGAACAGTAGTTCCTCTACCAGTCTTTTCAGTTGTAGAAATGTGTAGTGGTACTAGTCTATATATATCCCTGACTTTTTCAGGTATGATTAATTCTTGTTTCTTTGAGAGTTTTCAGTATTTGTTTCATACAAAGTTTTGTAATCACCTGTTACTCCAGTGCATTATAACCACATTGTGCAGAAGTCCGGCTGCAGAAGCCAGACTTCTTTAAGCACTGTATGGAATATGTCTGACACCCGTGGTCCTTGTCTTCGTATTCATAGATTAGCTATGGGGAAGCTTTCTTTCAGGATGCGTTGGACACCTTTTTTTTTTTTATTTCCTGACGTAAAACATGAAATGTTAAATCACAGAGCAATGATACAGTGTTTTGGTTTTTTGTGGTTTTTTGATTTATATTTTTATTTATTGCTGATCTTGATGTCATATTCTGGTAGCGTAGCAAAGCAGAATGATAACTCTTCATCCAGCTGTTTATATATTATTTTAGTCTACAGTGTAATTAACACGATTGAGTTTCAGAATGATCAAATCCATATACCTGCACATGTGTAAAGTATAGAGTTTAAAAAGGGATAATTCTTAAGACTGATGTACAGTGTGGAAAGTTGGCATTGTCTCCACTGAGCATTACCTCACAGAAGGGATGCATGTGACCACCAGTTACTGGGTCATGCCAGCAAAAGAGACAAAGCAACCCCAAATGAGCAGACCTTTGGTCCTTGTGGGAAGGTGGTCCTGTGTAAGGCTGGGGACTGAGCCAGGAGACACGGTTAGATCCTGTATCCCACTGGAGTTTAGAGAGAGTTGTCCCACTGACTGCCCCAGAACTGGGATTGTAAACCTGGGCTCAGCCATGCAAGGCTTTTCTCTTGGCTGTGCCTCCCTATCCCCAGCAATAAACTGGGGAGAGTGCAACCTCCCCTTGCAAAGCTCTTTGAGACATGCAGAAGAAAGGACACAGGTATTGTGCTGAGTAACAAGGGGAATATTATCAATTTCAACAGTGGGTTTTGTCTAAATCAGGACCACTTCAGTAAGAAGTCCAGAGATATTTCCAGTCTATTGAATGTGTTGAAGATGTTTAAAGCATGCAGAAGTTGACCTTTCCCTTCAAATTTCTTGATCTCTGCTGCTTGACCATCTTGAATTACATTTTAAAAGCTCTGTATTTTACCTAATGAGATTCCTAAATTTTCACACTAAAGACTCACCTAAAATACTAATATCTGCAAAGATACTGGTCAAAATAAAGTCTAATTTTTAATAATTGCAAAAATTCTATTTCAATGAGAGGAATTACAAGTAACGCCTAATTTTTTTTTTCCCTTCCTGCAACTTGCTTTTATGGATGTGAATGTTGCTGTAATGTACAAATGAAGGTTTTCTTGCACCCTCTGTTATTGAAGAATTTTACATGGTGGTTGGATTCATTAAATGCTGTTAGAAACAAGTGCCTGCCACCATCATATCTAAGAAAGATACTCTACAGAACAAGTGGAGGTTTTATTTTAAAAAGGGATTTGGAGTGTTGTTTTTGTTTCGTTTTGTTTTTAAATGCATCCGATTATCAATGCTGCTCGCAAATTGAATTTTCTTTGTAAAGCAGGGGGCCTTAACCTGGGACCGTTAGTGTTTTACTTGTTTCTATTTAAAAAAAGAAATTGTATGAATTTCCCAGATCCCATTGGTACTTGCACACTTCTCTGAAGTATTATGGAGAGTTGGGTTGGTGGGAGAATGTTTTACATATTGTTAACATATATGTGGATATTCTTATATTATTGTACATGTTTGGGAAAATATCACACAACTTTAAAAATGTTGCTAAGATGTATGTATCTGACTTTTTCCTTTGGAAAATATTATATATTTTTATTTGTATTTTTTACTTTTTTAAGTTCATCTATATGTGCCGTTATTTTTGTATTGCAAATGGTCTCATAAATGAAGTAGAAGAGATAAAAATACAAAGAAAAGTAATTTGGCAAGGATTTCAATGCTTGGGGGTAAAAAACACATGGGTCAGCATCATATTATCAATACTAGAAATATTTTGAGTGTCTTAGCACTGTAAATATGTCACAAGACCTCTTTTGAGGAGTAGTATAAAGAATTGCAAGGTTTTAATCACCCATTTTAATTTGTTGTTAATTACCACTTTCTTGTGGCCTCTGGTCTTGACTTAATTGAACCCAATCAAACAGCATGCTTTTGTTTTTATTATTAAAATTTCTCCTTGTTTTTCAGTTGAATATTGTTTTGTTTTCTTTCAGTTTTGTATTTGAGGTTTTGTTTCTTGCTTGTGAGAAGTTGATCTTCAGAATTATTTTTACACTATTTATGATTTATTTTCATAATGTAAAAAGTGTGTAATTATTAAAATATTAATCCAACCATTGGTGCTGATTTTGCATAGTTATAAAGTTCTTAGTATTGGTGCAAAAAGTTGTTCTAGTCTGTCTGGATTTGAAGAAATGTATGCTGCATTGTGCCATCCTGTAGTTCGAAGTCTAGAGCAGGTTGTGTCAGTAGTAACATTCACAGAAAAATCAAGGTCTCTGCAACGTGTTCCATTTTCCTACAGTGTGCAGTAAGAAAACTCACCTTCCTCTTCCTATTAATGTGTTTTTTCCCTTCAAAGTCAAGTCTGTTCAGTCATCTTTTCTAAACAGGCAGCACAGGCTGTTGGCATCCACTAAGTATGTAAGGAAGAAGCTTTGCTGCAAACCTTAAAGCTGGAAAAGCTAGAAGGATCTGTGTATTAATTAGTTGAAACTATTGCTTAGGCAAGTTCAGAGGCATCCTAGGATCAAAAGAGATAAAGCTGGAAGTCACCAGTCTCCCCTTTCTATAATTCTGAAGGTGAAAAATAAACGTAAACTGCTGAGAAATAAAGATATACTCAGTGTTACAAGTAACAGTGCAAGCTAGAAAATATGAAAGTCTGTTTTCCACAAATCTAGTTTGTTCAGAAATGATCGAACATAATAATTATTACAAAATGGTATATTTGTAATCACCCTGATCTAAGAAGGTGTATTTTTGCAGGAACCTCCTTTTAAAAAACAAACCAAACAAACACTGGGGAGCAGCTGTAATCTCTTCAACACGTTATTTAAATGTTTGGGTTTTCTAAATCCCAAAATACTTTAGACAAACAGAACACTCCCCATTGTTTCCCTTTTCTTCACCTCAAAAATGCAGTCACTGTAGGCAAAGAGGGAGAATGAGCACTGTGGAGTTTGACCTCTACTCTTAACTCCTGCTAATCCCCATAAATGTCTATTAATCTTATCTAGCTCTGGTTTAGGCTCTTCGAGGGACTAAAAATATCTTTGCTCCCTTTCCAAGATGAGGTGTTTCCAGCTTAACACGCTCTGCTCTGTCAGGCTGAGTGCATGGCCCCAAGCCAGGTGACCCTGACCCAGGTGAAGTCCTTGCTTCAGCTGTGGCCACTGTTGGCTTTTTCTTGCTTCCGGTTTTCTCCTTTCTTTGACTTTCGCCGAGGATGAAATGCAGTTCTAGATGCTGCTGGAGCTGTCCTGCCAAAAAATAAACGTGTGTTCTGGACTGCTGCCAGAGCTAATAGCCCGTGGGCTTCCCATTCAGTACTTTTACAGCCTCCCTGTTATTTTTCAGTACTATGCTTCCTCTAAAGCCAAACCTCAGCTAACCAATATCCTACAGCCTTCCCATCCTACTGTACTCATGGGCCATGACATTCCCTCCTGTTTATATGCCTCCTTCACAATTTTGTGATGTCCCAAATCGCTGGCAGGACTGCATGTGAAATGCCCCCTATTTATGCCTCACATTATTTTTCTTAATGGAGCTTTATTTAAATACTTAAAGGCCATTACTCAAATGCAACTCTGCTTTGTGGACCTACTAAACCTGCTAATCCCTACACATTTGTAATAAGGACTCTACATAGATAAAAACTAATGCAACAGAAGTGGCTTTTTATGTCCTCATCTCACACAGCTTCACCTTGTGTTTCAATTATAATAACCACACAAAAATGTTTAAAAACAAAACCAAAAAAAACCGAAACAAGAAGCTGACAAAGCATTTCATGTTACAGCAAGTAGTAACAACTACACCCAAATAAAAAAAGAAAACAAACAAGGGAATGCCAAAACATTTAAGTCATGTTACTGCAAGCAGTCTTTCTGTCTTCCCAGGGTTACTAATTTGTCCTCTCTTCCACTGGCTCCTGGGAATTTCCAGACTGAGTACTTACAGGGCCTTCTCCTTTCCCAGCTCCTAGCTGCAGTAAAAAAATACAGTTTTGGATTTGGAGCTTAGATGCTCCATATATATATATGTATGTATATATGTTCTTCATATGTCTACAGGAACACATAAATACAAATTTGTGTATATGTATATATGACAGTGTTCAGAAAAAACATAAACGTCCTCAGAGAGATCACATTCTGCTAGTATTGTCGTACTCAAGCTGCCTTAGTTTGTCTCCCAGATAAAAGGTGGGCAGCTCCTCTCACATAACCAAGATGCACGTTTTTTTCATGTGCTTACACCAAAACAGAATGTTCAATAAGTAATAAATATCCTAATTATTTTTGTATGTGCAGGTTACAGCTTGACTGAGTTTTTAAAGTGCCCACACCTACACGAAGCAGTCACAAGGTCTCTCTGACATCACCTTTGGCTGCTTCCTCCTGAAGCTAAAAAGTACCTGGTAACTTTTTACCAACTTTTAGAAGCTCTCCTCTCTTTGGTTTATTAAGATCATTGTGGGGTAATTGATTCTGGTTGAGATAAATCTGGTAAAAACAAACAATAACACACCCTATGATTAACTGACTCAGGGGCCTGCTGAACTGGTCACTTCATCAACTCGCAGGCAAGTCCATTCCCTTTTTAGTGCAAATGCCAAGCAGCTGCATATTCCTTTGAAGACACAGACAGGTACACTTTGTCCATCTTTAAATTTCTGTACTGAAACAGATATTCAGTGCAGATCATTTTCCACTAACCATCTGCAGTGGGTTTGCTCCTCAGAATGCACCAGCAATATATTGTTTTTCAGAGGTACAGTAACTCCTTAACAGGTAAATAGGGAGCCAAAGGCATTTTACTTGGATACTTTGGATAGCTCTTAGAAATATTTCCTCCTTTTCTTAATTTGTACAGGAATCCAGGCCGTTAGTTTCCAGTACCCTGCCATGACAAAGCCCCTAAACAAGTGTGGAAAAAAAATAATATGTTCATAAAGTAAACAGAACAGGTTGGAGTAAATAGCATGTTTTGGGTTTGGTGGGTTTTTTTTAATGAAACACAAGTATTAAAAAAGAATATATAAATATATATAATTTTAATAATACTGTATATCCTGGAGAAATATTTGCTAGTATTTATACCACAGTATTATGAGGGCAAGTGGAAGGGACTAGAGAGGTCTGAAAAAGCCAAGTGAAAAGGTGCTGGAGAGGCCTGTGTCTGGGTTGGGGTCTCTGCTAATCTAAAGGGCAGAGATCTCCTGTGCTCTACACATGAGACTTGGCAGGCTCGTTCCTGCTGGTAGTTTCGAAAGAGCATGAAAAGAACCAAGAGGGAGGGATATTTTCTTAACTATTAAGCCTGTTTCCATGGCTTTAAAGGAGCAGGGGAACTGATGAAGTTTAATACTGCTTCAATCCATTGCTAAGCTAGCTGTGAAAAAGTTTGCTTTTGCTAAACCTGGAGCAAAAGCCCTGATACAAGCAGAGCTGGCTGCCGGTGCATGCTTCTAAAGGAGTAGCAGCACAGAATCTTGCATATCCCTTAGATCTGTTTGTGGTCCAGGGTTTCTGTGTGAGCAAGACAGGGCAGGTCAGCCTGAGCAGCTGAGGTTTTCCAATGATGGCATTGTCAGCGGCCCTGGAGGAAGGATAAGGCTGTGCTCCGCACTGACAGAGTACAGGCACCAGCACAGTGCATGGAAACATCTGAAATGTCTTTGGGCTCTCAGACTCACAGGCTGCGGTTCTCTGCTTGGGTTCAGTGCATTGCTGGTACAAAGGTCTGGTATATAATGTGTACAACTTGAACTGCATCTGCCCTATGCTAAATATAATTCTCCAGCTTTCAGAGATGCGGGCAAAATGGAAAAGCATTGCAGACAGCATTTCTGCAGGCTCTAACCTTGGCTCCATTTGGGTGTTAGCAGATCTAAATGCATGTTCTCTTCTTGAGACCCATACATGAATCTCATCACTGTGTACAATACTGCCCTAGCTGACAGTTTTGGCAACTCCCTCATATCTTTTAAGCCTTTCTGCCAGGACAAGGCACTGAAGACAGGCAGCTGCTGTCTCTTGTGGGATATAGAGGTGTAGCTGCTGGTGCCTCCTACCACTTCTGCTGCATGGCTTGCTGTTGTTTGGTGAGGCAAGCTTTCCAATGCAGAATGTGAAAGCTTCAAAATTAAGACTGAGGAAGCTCAAGAAAATGACTGTATGGAAAGAAATGCTTGACTAAAGAAGCAGAAATGTGGCTTGCTGGCAGAGATATTTAAAACATGTAAAAATCAGGAAGTGTGTTTCTTCTATCTCAAAATTTAGGATGACTTACTGGATACTGATCTAGAAAAAAACGAGTATCATCAGCACAGGAAATTGTGAGGCTTTGCATATGCTCACTGAAAACTCTTCCAAACATAGTGCTGCAGGTGGCACAGACGAGCTACAGATGGGGTAGTAGGGACGTGGGTGAGAGTTTTGCTGCTGTCTGCCCATGCAGCTCAAGGAGCAGCCTCCAGCAGGGAGAAGTCAAAGCTGAGGTGCTCCACTAGAAGCTTTGCTGTTGATGCCTCTTAATGTGATTTCTGTCCTTCTTCCCCATGTTATCATTCCCTCCTTTTCTTGTGGGCTTTGATGTCCAGTGAGATAGTTATCTAGTGTAACCATGAAGAAATGCCAGATTTAAGCTAGTCTCTTCTATATTGCTGCTGTGATTACAAAGCAATCATAGGACTAGTTATATTTAGATGTTTCCTAGACTTAATGGTGTACCAATATATCTGAGCACCGGGCCCCTTTCTACTTACGTGTATAAACACCTGGAAAACCGTAGCTCTTCCTCCTTTGCCCCACTTTACAAGAAATACGGAAAGACAGTTACTGGCTTTGATGGGCTTACACAAGTATGTACCTCAGCTTACTCTTCCGAACAGGTTCTGGGAGATAAGAAGCAGAGAAGGACATTGAATTATGACCCTAATTTTGATTAAACACTCCGTTTTGTCTACCCGCACCCTCCCCACCCCCTATCTTCCCTCCCTGGATGTCTGTGGCAGAGGCACTCTGACCGCCAGAGAACGAATGTCGGGCGCAGGATCGGGCAGGATCGCCCGTGGGAGCTGAGCGCCCGCCCGTCTGTCCCGCCGCCCCCACGGACCAAGTGGGTTGTTTTGAGAGTTTATTCCGGTTTGCACCCCTAGGAAAAAAAAATAAAACAAAAAAAAACACGCACCACGAAACTCCAAGGCACAGGGACCACCCGCGGCTGGCCCTCCTCAGCTCAACAAGAAACACGAGTCGCCCGCAAGGAAAACCCAGGGGGATGGGGGGCGGCCTGGACGTCCCGTTCCCGTCCCGTCCCGTCGAGAAAGGCAGGCGGGCGGGAGGCAGGGAGGAGGGGTTTGGCCAGGACCGGCGCCGGCATAAGAGGCGGGGAACCCTCGGGCGTGCTGGGACGGACGGTGTCCTTCTGTACCGTGCCGTGCCGTGCCGTGCCTGCCGGCGGGATGGAGGAGCGCTACAGCAAGGCGGAGACCCTGGCCCTGCGGAGGAAGCACATCGGGTAGGGACGGCAGGAGTACCGGCCGGGAGCGGGGCAAGGAGGGAGGATGAGGAAGGTCTCTGGTGACAGCGCCCGTCCGGACCCGCTCGGCGCTGCTCCGGGGGCTCCCAGTGCTGGGCAGCCCCTCCGGCCGCGGGGCAAGACCCGGCGGGGAGGGGGACACGGAAACACACAGGACCTGCCAGCCCCTCCTGCTTGCCAGGTCTTGGGGGCCAGCTGGCACTCCCTAGGTGGGCTGCAGTAATTAAAACACTGCGCGGCAAACGCCACTTCACTTCTTCAGTAGATCAAAGCGAGCAGCCAGAATGTGGTACTCAGGTGTAAGTCTAAAATGAGGCTGTGCAGGGGTTTTTCTTTTTTTGTGTGTGTGTGAATAAACTGCATGCACCTGAAAAACAGCCGTCTCTCTTAAATAGAGCTGAGGCTATTCCTTAGGCTGAGTCTAACTGGCAGGAGGGCTGCCAGCGGTTGTGACCTGAGTGATAGTCTTGGCTGTGCACGTATCTCTGTGTTGCAATGTTAGTTCCTCCAGAATGTGCAGCTTTAATTCTTTCTTCAGTAGGTGTTGCCAAATGAAAAACAAGTCCAGGTTGTTATAACAGTGCTATTTTGCTGATTGCATCTTAACTTTGTGGCACGCATAGAAACCTCACTAAAGATTCATAACTGTCTAAAGATTCATAAAAGTCATGGCCACATAAAAAGAGAACATTGACAGCTCTTTAGGGGCAACTCACTGTTAAGGGACTGCTGCCTGTGCCAGGATTGTAGGATTGAGCTGTGCTGGGTGAACAACAAGAAACTTTCAGAGAATGGACTGACAGGAGAAAAATCTTCAGTCAGTAAATGGACAATGATGATGTAGTGCAATGCTTTTAATGCACACCAGAGAAATAGCTGAAGATGTCAGAAAAGATCGATGCAACAGGGCAAGAAACTGCGAGAAAACGCTTTCTAGGAGTCACAGGCTTTACAAGTTCATAGTCTCAGTATACCAAACAAAAAATCCCAGACTTACCTGGAAAGAACTGTGTTTATCCAAGGCCATGTAAACATTGCTAAAAGCTCAGAAGACTTCCCTTCTGCTCAGTAATATCATTCAACATAATTACTTAGCTGGAACATTCTCCGGGGGGCGGGGGGGGAGGGGGTTCAGGGAAGTGTTTAAAGGGTACTTTGGATAAATTTATAAGGAGCCTGAGTTTTGCTGGAAGTCAGTGCAATTTATGTGCTTATAAAGAGCTGCTTTTAAAGATTTTATTCAAAATAAAGGGTGACATAGTGAGGTTTTTAGGACCTACTCAACACATCTGAAAATAAAGTCTTCAAGGCATTAGTGTTTTGTTCTTGACTGCGACCTCTACATGATACAGTCATCCATTGTGTAATGAATTTTTGGCTATAGTATAAAACAATGCTTAACAGCTTGGTTTAGTCCCAGTGAGTTATTTGGCCATAGATGTCCGTAAGTCATGTAAACAAACAGAGCTACAGCCTAGAAACAGCAGGACGTATAAGGACCTGGAATGATGTGCAGTCAGTGTGCTCCTGTGAAACCAATTGTAAGTCAAGCTTTGAAAACTCCCTTGCTAAATACCTATTTCTGTTACCACTGTGCCTGGGGAAGTGTATGGGGGCTTTTTTCACTTTCAGCAAGAGCCTTCTGCTTGACCACCACCTGAATGACTCACAAGCTCTTTGCAGAGGGAGGCAATTGTCTCCAGAGCTGCAGAAGATCAACTACCTCAGCATTCAAAGGAGGTGGAACAACAGAAAATTAAAATCGTGTTATTTTATAATTATTCTTTTTTTAGGCCTTCCTGCAAGGTTTTCTTTGCCAAGGACCCTCTGAAGATAGTGCGTGCTCAGGGCCAATATATGTTTGATGAGAAAGGAGAAAAATACTTAGACTGCATCAACAACGTTGCACATGGTAAGCAGTTCAACTTGTGAGACTGCTTCCATTCTTTAATTTCTAATAGGGATCAGAACTCACTTCTGCCAAGTGATGATGCTCACAGTGCTCTGAACATCCTTGTGTGGTTCGGTATCTGACTGCTTGCTAGTAATAACTAATTATTTTCTTCTTTAGTTGGCCACAGTCATCCATATGTGACAAAGGCTGCAACAAAGCAGATGGAACTGCTCAACACAAACTCTCGCTTCCTGCATGACAACCTTGTTCAGTATGCCCAGCGTCTTACAGCCACCCTGCCTGAGAAACTCTCTGTTTGCTATTTTGTCAACTCTGGGTATGTCTGAATAGTATCTTTTTTTCCACTGTGACTATTTTGCTCCTCTTTGAGATGGACACTCAGGACAGCTTGGTCTAAGTCTTACTAAGTAGGACTTAGTAATATGCAACAAAAATATTTACAGTAGTATTCAAAACTTCCTTCTTATTTGCAATTGTCATATTTAGTGTGATTGCTCAAAGAAAGAAAGCCAAAACACAAAATTGGCCTGGTAAACGCAAGTGGGGGTGGAAAAAAGCAAGAAAAGAAAATTAGGACTTCAAATTGGTGACCACTATGTACAGATTGGTGAATGCCATCCGTAAATTGACACATAACCTCAGAAATTAGTAGTATTCTTTAGTGATCATTTTCGTTACCAGAAGAGACAACCTGCAGGGACCTGTGAGCAGAGAGGCTGCAACAGGTCAGTCTGGAAGCCTGAGTGTTCTTCCAGGGTGCAGATTTGCATTCTCTGCTGCCTGATGGTGCCAGTGATGAGGAGGGTGGGAACATTGTGGAGTGTGGGAGATGGGGCATTACTTTTCAAGGGTTTGTGGCTGCATTGTGTTCTCAGCCACAAAGCGGTCTCCTTTGTACCAAGAGGACGTAAATATCTAGAAACAAACCGGGGGAGGGAAATAAAGCATCTCTTTGTTTGCTGTTTGTACAAAGAGCTGTTTTTTCTTTGCCCCCTTACGTGGCACTTGTAGTCTCAACCTTAGCATTGTAATCTGTATAGTAACAGAACCTGCTGTGTTGATTTATTATGTCCATTAGTCCCATGCATCGTCTTCTGTGTCAGAATATCCTTTTAATTGGAAACATTTCTTCACTATTTTGCCTCTGTATCTGTTATTATGCAGGTCTGAAGCAAATGATCTTGCTTTACGACTGGCTCGGCAGTACCGTGGGTACCAAGATGTGATCACCCTTGAAAAGTAAGCACATAGAGTACCTTATGTGAATTCAGCCAGCAACTCCTGCCGTTAGTTCAGAAGCTGCTTTGCAGCAACCCCCTGCTGTTTGTACTCCCCTGCCTGCTGAAAGGAAAGCTTTGTTGCTTTTGTATTAGAATAGGTCAGGAAATCCCTTTTTCACATTTGGATAAACACAAGTTTTGAAGATCTCTGAAAAATAAGCTTGTCAGTCACCCCAGAAGGTCAGTCACCTGTTAGAGGGCATTTCCCACAGGCACTCCCAAAGCAATTCAGGAGACTTGAATACTGGTTTTCAACAGCAATAAGTTGTCTGTCCACTGGGCTGCTCTGGAAAAAAAAATGTCTTCTGTTGGTTATGCTTTGCTGGACATGTTTGATTTTGCACAAATAATTATTCAGTGGTCAAGAAGAAAGATGCTGTAGCTTTGCAGTGGTGTTGAATTGATGCTCAGCTCTTCTCCAGTGAACACAAGTATGCACACAAAACCAAGTGACTCCAAATCGGGATGAATTGAGAGGGCCATCAGCCATAGGGAAGGTGGCCAACCACGTTTCTGGTGGGTTTTCCTATCCTAGATGCAGCTGTAGGTTTGGTTACACTGCTGTAGTGCTGGGTCTTCTTCTCAGGTTGTGATTAGAAAGTCCAGCCAGAGCAACTGCAAGAGCATATGTGTATCTGAACAGCAGAAAGCTTGTTTGACTCAGCTATCTCTGTTAGCCCTGTTAGCTCAGATCTCTGTTAGCCACACATTAACTTACGTGTGTGCTACTATGAGATTGTAATGTCTGATTTGGTTTGAGGTTCCCTTTAAGTTTATGGCTGAACAGAAGTGATTATTCCCTGAATGAATATGCTACATGCTTTAGGGCTAAGAAGACTCTGATTCCTCATTTCTAAATCAAAATAGCCTCTGTAGTAACCAGCTTTAGCATACCCTGCAATATAAAGCTTTTATATTCAAACAATATCCTTATCCTTCTGCCAAACCATCTATCCTGTAGGCTCTTCAGGGCAGATAGAAATATGCTGTTGCTGCATAAGATCCTCACTTTCCAATGCAATGCACACTCTTGAGAGTCTTTGCAGCGGTGTTGGGGTCTAGCTTGCAAAGCTTGGGTTGGCCAGAGTGGGGCCCACAGGCTGGAAATGAAGGAGCTGGACCCACTGCTGTTAGTTAAGGCTGCTAGGGCGGCCACTTTGGAGGTGGTGTGATCAAGAGGACATCATCTTGGTCTGTCCCCATGCTGGCACTTGATTTTATGCAAGCAAAAACCCCTCCTGGTTCCATTCTTGCTAGTGAGCTAAAGTCAACAGCAATTTCATATTGCCTTCGAGAGAAAGACTGAGTAAATTAAATCAAGTTCCATTCACAAACAGTGCTACTGTTTGCAGATGCAGTTGCTGATTTTGGATTATTTATAGGCACAGTTGTAAGTTTAGCTTTTCTCTCCATTTGGTAAAAATTGACTTGGATATTTAACACTCATGCAGTGCTTACCATGGCCATGTTACATCTCTGATTGACATCAGCCCCTATAAATTTAATCAGCTGGGAAAGGACTGCAAGAAGGAGTATGTGCACGTGGTAAGTGTGGTTTTTTGGTTTTTGTTTTTGTTGTTTTTTTTTTTTTAATTTTTATGCCTGTTATGTAGCATATTGAATTACCCTCTTCTGGTATAAATACATTTTCATTTTGTTTTGCTGATGCTAGAGTACATATGCTTGGCTGCTTTTCAGTGGAATAAATATGGCAAAAATTTTTGCTTTTTGATTTTGAAGTGGGTATTCAGCTGTGAGGCTGATCTCCTTCAAGTGCTACAATTTTTCTTAGTCACTGCATTGTATAGTTACACAGTTTGATGAAACTAGCCAATACACACTGCGCTGGTTTGGCTAAAGATACGCAGGACTTTCAGTCTACTTCCAAAAACTGAAAAGGCGGACTGCATAAGTTTGCATGATCTGGGTATAGGGCTTTTGGGGTGTCCAAATGAGTGTGATTTTTTTTCAACTTAAACTTGTATAACTTACGAAGACAATAATCTTTCTCAGCCCAGAAATGTACACCAAGCAGGTCTTTCTTATCTAGATCTCCTTGCATTAACCGCACTGCCAAAGTAGTACCAATCTTTTTATACCATTTCCTTTTTCTTATTTACTGAACCTCTTCCAAAAGCAATTGTAGAGGCTTGAATGTCATACAGATTTGTACCATGACTAGGATGCTGGAAGGGAAGTGACAGGCTGGAAAACCCCATTCTCCAGTTGCAGAAATGGATCTCCTGTAAGAATCTGAAATAAGACGATGTATGAGGACTCATTATTGTGTCCTGAGGGAGAGGAAGGACAATCTTGAAAGGTGGATGAGGTAGACGATGGCTCTTTCAACAGTTGTGTTCAGTAATGTTGAATACATCACAGGGCTACTATGAGTTTAAATTTCTATAAGCATTTTTGCAGTTCAAAGTAGAAATTCAAGCTGTCCAATTACTTACCTGTGTGAAAAGCCAATAAAGCAGAGCAGCAAAAAAGAAAGTAGAGGTTTCATAGAAGCATGGCCTTTAAAAAAAAGAAAAATTGATCTTTTCAGGCTCCTTCTCCAGATATCTACAGAGGGAAATATAGGGAAGACCACCCAGATCCAGCAAGTGCTTATGCTGAAGAGGTGAATAAGATTATTGAAGAAGCACAGAAGAATGGACGCAAGGTGTGTGTTTTGTGCTTTAGAAATGCTGAGGCTTCATCTATTAAATGTGGCATGGGGGCATGTAACAGGCAACTAAGGACTTGTTTCTTCACTCAGTTTCACATGCTTTGCCCTCCCCCTTTTTCTATGATGCATTCTGTGTTCAAAATGGGCCATTTTTCTACCTGATGCTCCTATCATAGTTTTTCTAGGCATCAGTGAAAGGATCAATAATACAGTTGAATATATGCAGATACAATCAAAGCAGTTCAATTTCCTATTGTATGCACTGAATTGGTAGATTGTAAATATTTTAGGAAAAGGTTCGAGGTCATCTGAGAAACTACATCACAAATTCTAACAAGGATATATAAAAGTCTCCAGGGCACGGAGAAAATCTTGATACTACATTTCTGAGCCTGGTAGCTTACGATAACTTTGGAGTATATAAAAAGGTGAAACTTTCAATCATACACAATATGGCCTTGATAAAAACAGACCATTTCTGAACAGATTTACCTAAAATGTGTGTTAATGTTTTATATGATGACATTAGTGTGTTGAGACACATAGGGCTTGATCCAAAACCCACTGAAGTCCCAGAAGACTTCAGCGGAGACTGGAACATGTTCCCTTCTAGTCCAACAGACCTACATCACTTTTCTTTTAGTTTCTTCATCGACTTTTTTTTATTCTCTACTAACGCATAGTTTTGTTTTTTCTTCCCTTGTTTCCTTTCTTTTGCATATTTCTTAGGTTTTGGTGACATAGACCTGTGGCAGGACAAGTTGTGCTAAAGGCTAAGCCTCACATGCTATGGAAAGCTTCGTTCTCTTTGGCCGTAGCATGACTCTTCAAATATAGTGTACGGTTCTTTACACGTTACTGCTCGGCCTTGTTTCCAGGAAGACTGCACCAGCACAGAGACCTCTTGATGCTCAGGGAGGGGTTCAGAAGTGGTGTGGGGATGCAATCCCTTAAATAGCAGACTTATGGCTGAGACCTTGGGGTAATATCGTATCTCTGCTGCATAGACCTCTGCTGTTGACAAGAAACGAATTTTGATGTTCCAGTGTATCTGATCTGCTGCTTTTACCCTTCTTGAATTAAAATAACTTTCTTTTTCATTCCTAGCAACTGGAATTATTTCATCTGTAATTCATTCTCCTCTTTTGTCAAGTACCTCACGCTGACATTTTACTTATGTAGTTATTTGCAGTAGGTAGGTGTGCTCAAAGGCTAGCCACAGGTCATCTTACAGTTCATCTTCTACCCACTTCTACCTGGTGTTCAGAATCGAACAAAAAAGCTGGTCACAACATATACCTGCATGTTTTATTAACGTCTTAGGGAAAAGGGCACACACAGTGTTGTGTGTCTCCCGTAAATTGAAATTTTAAAATAAATTTACGTAGCTCCCGGGAGTCTGATCCAACATCCACTGATACCAGTAAGTGTTGTCCAGTTCAACAGCTGTAGGACAATGGCTTAATACCGATCCTTGAATTCCCATCAGGCTGCAAAGTTGACCCTGGCTACTGCAAATTTGGGCACTCCTGATTACAGAATGAATATATTCTTTAGTTGTAGCTGTTGTCAAGAGCCCTCAGTTGTCCGACCTGTTGCGTGATTAAATTAAGGCACATATTTAAACGTTTGTTTCTAGACTGTTAGATGTCAGTGCAAAGGCCAAGTAAATGAACACAGCTCTTTGTTTCTTGTAGATTGCCGCCTTCATAGCTGAATCCATGCAGAGCTGTGGAGGCCAAGTAATTCCACCTGTGGGCTATTTCCAGAAAGTAGCAGAGTACGTACATCACTTCAAAAGGGAATAACTGAAAAATTAACCAAAGAAACAGTTTTTTCACTATAGGCTTATCTAATCAATTCAGCTATTAACCTCTCTTGTTCTTGGCTGTGTTTTTTTCTATTTATTGAAGAGCATGACTCCACTTCCAATTTTTATGGAATATCAGCTGATGTTTTTAACTAGATAATTGCCATTCCTTACCTATCTTTAATTCTTAACCACAAGTTTGATGGAAGGTGGAGTTAAACCATCATAGTTATAATCCAGCAGTACCATAATATATATATATATACCCTATTTTCCATCAAAATGTCAGATTTTTTTTTTTTTTAATATGTAGCTTACTAACAATTTCATAGCTGTAAAATAGCTTTAGCTATGTTCTTTCTTTTTTTCCTAACCTGGTCTCACACTGGAGAATTTCTGTGATACAGACTGCTTTATCCTTGATTGCCTACCCAAGGTGTGTACTGCAGCACTAGTGTTTCAAGCTATTCTGTTTGGTTTTAGGTATGTGCGTGCGGCGGGTGGAGTGTTCATAGCTGATGAGGTCCAGGTTGGCTTTGGCAGAGTTGGGAAGCATTTTTGGGCCTTCCAGCTGCAAGGTGAAGACTTTGTACCCGACATTGTCACCATGGGAAAGCCCATTGGCAACGGACACCCTATGTCTTGTGTGGTCACAACAAGGGAAATTGCAGAAGGTTTTGGTGCTTCCGGATTGGAGTATTTCAATACAGTAAGTTCATAGGTGAAGCTTTGCCTTTTTTTTTCCTTTTGGTCGGCATTTAGGAGCTAGAAGTTTCTCAGGTGATTCAACTAACATCTGCACCCATCACATTACTAAGAGATCATGTCAACCACAGTCTAATATCTAAAAGCAAGTAGAGAGGCTCTGAAATGTGTTCTGTGTCAAGTGGTACATCGTCATACAGACAAGCACTAGCTCTCTGGCAAGTAATGCATCTCAGGTCACATCCAGTACAGATAAATTCTTCCTTATGCCTCTTTCCCTCTCCCCCCCTCTGAAATGCTGATCATGTAGAATTTCATTTTCTTGGATAGGCTCAGTGCTGGTGGAGCTCATGCCCTGGCAGACCTTGCTCCGCAGTCGAAACCTAACAAAACAGTGACTCTTTACCAGGAAACATTTCATCTGCATGCATGCCACAGAGGTGCAGCTTTCCTCCTATTTACTGAGCCCTCTTTCTGCTCCTGTGACTCAGCCTTCTTCCCAGATACCAGTGATCCCCCTGATTTTAATGGAGTTTATACCCTCCGGTTCAAGAAATACCAGATCTATCACCCACTACCCTTCCGAGGAGCATTTTGCCTGCACATGCAATCAGCTGTACATTTCAGCCCTGAAATCTTCAAATTACTGAGACCAGAAGTGGAGGAAAACGGAGCCCCTCCCTTGTCCAGATTGTGGGGGACGATGTTCCACAGCCTGAATGGCACAAAATCTCCACCTTTTCAAGCTCTCCTCATGACACGCCAAGCAGGAGAGAGCAAGTGAAAATTACATAGATAGACAGAGATGAATGTTTTGTTTTGATGGGTTTTGTTTTCCTGTTTGTCTTTGCTATCAGTTTGGAGGCAATCCAGTGTCTTGTGCTATTGGAATGGCTGTGCTGGATGTAATAGAAAAAGAAGATCTCCAAGGAAATGCTACACGTGTAGGAAATTATCTCCTGGAGTTGCTGGCTGAGCAAAAGAAGAAACATCCCTTAGTGGGAGATATCAGGTAGGTGTGTTACAGCAATGTCAAAGAAGAAAATAACTCTGCAACAAGTTTGGAGTGAAACACAGAAACATTATGATTTTGCTGCATCTCTTTTTTAAAATGGACTATCCAAAACTTAGTTAGGTATAAGCATAACCACTAGAAAAGCTGCAGGAGAGTAGGGTAAAGAGCCATCTGCATCAGATAACCCAGTTGTCAGCACACTTGTTGTGATGATGCAGACTTTGTTCAAATCTGTGGTCAATTTCCTTGGGAGATGTTCCTATGGATTTTCCTCATCTCGTTACTACCACTGATAATTGCCATTAGGCTTTTTTGGGGAACGGGTTGGGTTGTGGGGTTTGTATACTTCTTGGTTTTCCTTATTTGTCTTCCACAGCCTCCTGGCTTGGGATTTGCAGGATAAGAGAGAAAGAAAATTATCCTATCATTCTTAACTGGCCATGTAACCTTAATGAGACAGCTAAATTTATTTATCCATGAGTACCTGTTATCTCATTTGATTATGTGAAGCAGCCAAAAGGCAACCGAAGAGAAAGTCTCCTTTTTCATGCTCCTTCCCCCATTTGCACTCCAGGGAAGGGAACTGCAGTTGTTAGAAACAGGTATTGCATTTTCAGCAGAAAGCTTGGGTTACTGACACTGGATTTCACTTTTCTGGACTTGTTTTTCTCTACTCCAGGGGTGTTGGATTGTTTGTTGGAGTGGATCTGGTGAAAGATCAACAAAAGCGAACACCAGCTACAGCTGAAGCCCTTCATCTTATTTACAAGTAAGTAGTTATTAAAGACTATGTGCAGTGTTCAAACCCTCCTAATATTCTCCAGCAGTTAGTCATTAATGTCAGTTTAAATTTGTTAGTTTTTGATAACATAGTACTAGAAAAAGAAAACTTTCAAAATCTCTCTCAGCCTGAAGGGTGTGACAAAACACAATATAGTTTTATACCCATGTCTAACACAGATGTTTCCTTTTTCCACAGACTCAAAGAGCGTCAAATCCTTCTTAGTGCAGACGGACCCTACAGAAATATTCTGAAATTTAAGCCACCAATGTGTTTCACAATGGAAGATGCAAAACATGCAGTGGAGACAATTGATGCACTTCTTACAGGTATGTGTGCTTTAGAAATAAATACTCTTTGTTCATTTCCCCATGACCCCTTAGAAACACAAGGCACCATAACCTAGGCCATTACATGCAAGGAAAAGCAATGAACTGCATTTCTTACTGCTTGTCCAAACTGCTGTTCATAATGCAATTATTATAAATAAACAAAAAGCCCCATAGGTACTTAATCCAAATTTCAGGCAAAATCCTGCTCTTAATCCTTTGTCTCACAGACTCAGTGCTTTTACTCTTTTCTGGTCACATATGCTGTATACTAAAGAGTGCATATATTAAAGCAGCACAGGCCTGAAACTCACTGCAGAAACACTGGTGTAGCTTTCCATAATGTGCTCTATCTGTTTTTTTTCTTTTTATGTTTTTTTTTTGACTGGCATACTGCAACATGATTGTCTCATGTAAGGTTTTCAGACTGTTTATCTTTTACCTGGGGACCAATCCAGGGGAAAATAATATCTGCTATACTATTAGCATAAGGACTCTCAAAACCCATTCTACCTTAGATGCTTCCATCTTCTGAGATTTTAATAGCTAGACTACCATGAACCTGCTGGACAAAGGCAGAATCCCACTTTGAAAGGTGTATTTGATACCCCATGCCACAGTCAAGTGGCTAATTGTATTCTTTTCTCTAAACACCCCCAAGCTACACAGTCCTGATAGATTCATCACATTGCCTTGAAAAATGATTTAGAAAGTATTCATCATTCTTCACTTATTCTTCTTGTGATAAATTCCCAGAGGAATAGCTGTTTTTTTACTTCAGCCAGCTATTAAATTGACTGTATGCTTACTTACCCATGGTTCTTTTTGATTTAATTATGTTATTACTTTTTTTTCAGAAATGGAAGAGGCCACTGGAATGAAGACAGAAAATAATGCATCTACAAATATACAATGTAAAAGAAAAGTATGTTTTAATTTTTTTTTTAAAACTCTTATTCAGATAGGTGTTTGGCAAAGCAAGTATAAATTACTTTGGTAGAGCATGACTTCACTTTTGGTAGCGTGAGTGACTCTGCACCTTGAAACTGAGCTCAGAACATAACTCGCTACTAGAAACCTGAGAGGATTGTCTCAGTGAGGCAAATCTAAAAAGAGCTGAGTAATACAGACCTACAATGAGAAACATGTTACAGACGAGCCCCTTGCCTTATCTGCCTGTGTGCAAATAACACCAACCAGACTTTGAGCCGCACAAAGTCATGAGCACAACCGTCAGCGATTACTAGTTCTAGGTATTACATGCAACTGATGGATATTTGGCTTTCTAAGCAAGCCTTCAGCCTGGAAGGTGTCCAAGTTCTCGGACAGTTCCAAGGATTTTGTTTCCACTGTAGCTCTTTGAGTATGAATGGCTGACATGCATCCAAACTAGGGTTTCTTAGGTTGCAGCCTCAGCTTTGGATGATCACATATAGTTTCTCACACCTTTAAAAACATGTCACCCTCTTTATAGGAAAGCTTGCTAAACTGTCCCTTGGTGGATTTTCCACCAAGGTGATGTGGGGGTGAGAAACCAAAAGCTCAGCTGTCTAGGGATGTAGTAATTAAGCAGAGACCCGATAAATTATTGATTATATATATATATATATTTTACTGGATTTAGAGTGAAAGCCTCCTCTTACAGACATTTTTACACGTTCAGTTCAGTTTCTTTCAAAACTAAGATGTTGTGCTGGTAATACAGAGTCAGGGAGAGCTACCTAATGGGAACCAAGTGCAGTGGTTGCCTGGTGGAAAACACGCACATGCCTCCACTGACTTTTCCTTCCTGTTTCAGAGAACTGAAGAGACTTCTCAGCCAGAAGGTGCAAATGAAAGCACCGGCCACATGAATGGAGCTGCCTGCAGACAAGAAAATGGGATTTATTCGAAAAAACGCTCATTGTCAAGTAAGAGAATAAGAACATGAAGAGGAAAAGTTTCTTCATTCAGTTTGAATTTGTGTCAGTCTTGCTTTTGAGATGAAGAGTGCAATAGTCGGAGTCTTAGGATCTGTTTGAAGCCTAGTCATGCCTTCCATAAACTGTCTGAATTCCTATTAGCTTCAGCAGGTTTAAAATACCTTTTCAGATACATGAGAACTGTGCCACGTGGTTTGAAATCTAGACGTGGCAGAACAGAGAAGTTATACAAAATGCCATGGTGCCAATGGCAGGCTTGATACAGGTATACAAACTCAGTGAAAACTGCGAATTTACCCATATTATGCAGAATCTGATTTGCTTAAAGCCATAAAGCAGATGCCAATCTTATTAAGTTTAAAAATATATGCTTAACATGCTATTTTTACATTATTTTAAATTTCAATATGTAATATTGAGATGTTAATTACTTCCCATGTTTTAATGGCTGAATTCACTTAACAATTGCTTGAGAAAGAAATCGTTATTATCTTCCAGTGTAACTTAGGTCCTATGGACCATATTCCCAGCTGATGTAAATTAGAGTAGCTTTGCTAATGTTGACAGTGCTCTATTAAGAGTCTATCACTTTGTATGTAGAGACACAATGTCTATGCAAAGCATTCTCACTACAAATTCAAAGAGAATGAAGAATCTAATTTTCTATGAATAAAGCAACTTTTATAGATAACTATTTATATAGAGTAAGATTTTATGATTTTTTTCCCCTAAAGTTTATAGAATGAACCTTATCAGTCCATAAAATAAGCAAGTAAAGTATATATAATTTCAGATACACTGATTGAATTTAACCTAAAGGTCTCTTATTTTAGCTGTTTTGACAGTCAGGGGAATTGCTGCCTGATCCTGTTGAAGCAGTGCTGTTACTTTTTGACAGTGTTGATGAAGGGTCACATACCAGTTCCATGGGATCCTGACACATAAATGGTTATGCTAACATTGGATAGATTACTAAAATGAGAGGACCACTGCATAAACCATGCATGCAGCCGCTGCCTATCCGTGCTGCAGATACTTTAGACTGACTTGCCTCCTTGTCAGTGTTAAATTTCAATGAAAGCACACAAGCCCTGCTTCTCTTTCTTAATACATGTACAACTCCATGCTATAGAGGACATGGGGGGCTTTCCAAATAGTTTGTACTTCAGAAAAAAATACAAAATGTATTTATTTCCTCTTCAATTTTAATACCCTCAATTCTGCTGTTTCCTCATTGCTGCTAACGATCTTACTGATATGACATAAAATTGAGCACCTTATCTATTTTCATGTTTTCCACAATTTGCTACATTATTATTGATGTTTCTGGTGTAACGTCTTCCAGCATCCTCAAGCTGACTTATTTTCTGTTTCATGATGCTTGAATAATTCTTCCATAAAAATAAATCTCTTGTTTGTAATTATGACGTCCTTTGCAAACACTTTTTTTTTGTTTTAATTTTATTCTTCAGTAACACTTATTTGATGAGGGAAGTAACTTCAGTTTTGGCTGGAGGTTGTCTCTATGCCAAAGCAGAACTGATTAGGCTGTGTTTCCCTGAGACCCTCAGCTCTTGACAGCTTTTACCCTCCAAGCTAGATGTTGCCTCAGCTGCTACAATTCAGCCCCTGCTAACCCTTCACCAGGAAGGACATCGAAATGAAAAGGTCTTTTCCAAAATGAAACTACACAAGGAACTGAATCAACTAAAGTGAAACTACTCAAGTTCTTTCCAAGAACTAAATCTCCTAGTTTCGTTAAACAAGAAGGGATATCACTCCTTTGAGACACACTGAAAAAAGACGCTATCGTTCAAATGGAGGAACCAATCCAACAGTTACCAGGAGTTGAGCTAGACCTACTAGACTTACCATTACTATATCAGTATTCCCACAGTATCTCAGAGTCCACCCACAAGATCAAGCACAATTATTACTGTGAAGGGCTTACTTTTTAGAAGAGCCTGACTAAGGGATGGGAGAGTGGAAGCAGAAATGATTAAGGCTAAATACAGCTTCTTCTTTCTACCTCTCCTATCCTGGCTGTGCAATTCCTGGTTTTAGCCATATGTTCAACATCCATGCTAGCCCTTACAATCATCAGACACCTCCATAAGCCAGGACAACTCATTAAACTTTGCGTAAACAAAAATAAGACCTGCAAGGCTCCTGCGGGAGTAAGAGATAGGGAAGTGAAGGAAAGGCAGGACTCCATATCAAGTGGGTATCACACATAGGAGTTAGTTTTATGTGTATCTTCACTCTAACTCATCCTACTGGAAGCTGAACCAAGGTAATTGAATTGTATTCTCATAGTTTTCCCACTGTTTCCATCACTTTTATATTGCATGTGTATGACTTTTAAGCAAACAGACAGGTTAGAAGAAGGGATAAAGACGGTGCTTGTTGCAAATACTGATGAAAGTGTGACACTGATGGTCTGAATCCACTGCCAGTTAATTCCCCTACATAAAAGCAAGCAGGACTGAGGCTGCATGGAGTTGGAAAGCTGTGCCTTAGACAGTACTGTTCTGGAGAGAAGAACTGACATCAAAAGTTGCCATGTCAGCACAACACCACAGAACTGGCAGGGAAACAGATTATGCCTTAGCTCCATAAAATGTTGCAACGGGACTACACTGAACAGAAGAATTATGCAGGAGTATTACATAATGTCTGCTTTTTTTTGTTGTTTTGTTTGGTTTGGGGTTCTTTGTTTTGTTTCTTAGACATACAATGGCCTCTTATCAGATAGTACATTTATAATCTTCACAACTGTTACGCTTGGTGGCTGGGAACTAACAGACAGCCCCAACACACAAAATCCAGAAGAAAGTCCACACACACATCCAGAAGAAGCAAGCTCTTGATTATGTCTGGTAAAATAAGGAGGTAAATGATGGGGACCAAGGGACAAGTCTGAAAAACTTATTTTGTATGTGTCATTGCAATTCACAAGGCACTTCCATTAAAAAAAAAAACACACACACACAAAAAAAAAGGCTGTGACAAAAATTCATTTTTAATATGACAAACGTCTGAGTCAAAAGTCTGAGTGGACCTGGGACAGCACTTTCAGCACCAACATACAAAAAAATAACACCTAGAAAGAGAAGTCAAAAATACCCATCAGAAAATTATATCTAAGGCTGTTCAAATGTCAGTGAAATAGTATTCATTATACTGTATGGTTATGTACGGGGTATACACATATAAGCATATTGTATCTGCATGTTCAACCTACCTCTATGGGCTTTTTCTCCATTTAATAAAACAACTTGGAAAAAAACAAATTACGTACACTTGCAAACAGGGCAAATTAGCTCATAGCAGCAGAAACATTAGTTTAATTTTCCAGGTTTCTCAGTGATGACTTAAGCAGGTGTTCTAAAAATGTTTCTTTTCAACCTGGACCTGGCCTGTGCTGCTGCCAGCCAAGCCCTGCCAGAAAGATTATGCAAGGGAAGACAAGGCCAAATGACTGTGACGGGATTTCCCTATCTCTGCTATCCATACACATTTGTATTTTCCCACCTGGAACATTCGATTTTCTTGGTGCCTGTGGTTCAGCTTCCAGAGATCCATGGTGTCTTATAAAGTCCATGAGAAACAACTCTACAGAGGAAGAATCTTCATGTTGATATTTCATAAGGAAAAACATTTGGCCCTAAATTAAAACCCTAAATACAAAGCACCAAAAGTTTAAAGCCTTCACTGAGCCAACAGCTCAAGACCAATCAGCATGAAGCAAAACAGTCTCCAGTCTCTCCCACTTGTGCTCACAGCCACTCATGTGTCTTAGGGTGAACACTGCTCCAATATCACAATAACATACATTTACAACAATATCAAATTTTAAAAAATAAATTAAAGGAAGCGGAAGGGGAAGAACATGAAGAAATGTGTTTTGGCACAGCACTGAAGTTTGCTAAAAGTCTTAATAATCAACAAGGCAGAAAATCCTGGGGTTGCATGAAAACCTGGAAAAGGATTTCTGGCTTCAGCTTAGCTACTGATTCATTACACAGTTCAAAGACTGACAACATCTTTATGTCTCTATTTACTTCCACATATAAAAGCAGCTGTAATAACCTTTGTTATGGTTTGTAAAGGTCAATCACCTTATCAGGAACAATACCAGTTATATAGGACTGCAAGTCCCGAAGTACAGTTAACTCAAAATACTTATTTGGAGTTATGTCACTTTATTAATTACTTGGTTTTGTCAGGGAATAAACCCCTATGATGGGCAGTACAAAGCAGAGATTGATTATGTGAAATATCAGAAAGCACTGAAGAGACACAACCACAGAACCACAGGGAAGAAAGCAGTCTGACTAGCATCTCCCAGGAAGCTTAAATATCTGTAAATATATTTTCAGTTGGTATAAGACATTTCTTTAAACAAATAGAAGGCTTCTGGTATCCAATCCTTAGTTTCTTCATTCTAGTCCCAAAATAAGGCATGAAAGGAGTTCATCTGGAAAATACCCTGCTAACATGCTCCAGTGGCTTGCTCTTGCGAACAAAGATTTCTGTTCACAGTACTTATAATCAGCTCTCAGTTAAGTTAGCTTTATTCTATTCCATATTAGGCAAGACACAGATCTTATAAATCATAAATAAATTAGACTATAAGGGCAGACAATATATTGACACTCAGCTTTGAAGAACAGCATTTGAGTACAGACAAGACCTACAAGTTTCTGTAAGACAACACCAGATTCCCTTCCAAGCTATGCATCTATGCAAAAATAATCACAACATTTAATCCTGCTTTCTTAACTCAGAGTGAAATGAGGACAATGTTATAGGTGGTAAAATGCTAGTGGAAAAAAAAAATTACTCCCAGTGTAAGCTAGACTTGATGTAAGAACGCTTTTTTCTGACACAGATGTGTAAATATAACAAATACCTACAAGTAAGGACTGCAACTTCATTCTTTTGTCTAAAGCATATTAAACTACTTCCCAGTTCACAAGAGAGGTTGGAGAGCTACCTGCAAGCACTGTATAAAACTATTTGCCTACAAAAGCACGTGGCTTCATATGAAGTTCAGAAGACTTTTCCTTCATGTCCCTAATTACTTATTTGCTGCATCCCAATGACACTCCTGCTCTCCTTTTACTACACCTAACCTATACCATAAATCTTTTCCCAGTTTGTATTTGAGAGCGCAGGGATGGGACACACTGCAAAGCATGCTAAGAGAGCACTTTGTATTGCAAGCATTCCCTCCTCCAAGTACAATCAAAGCAGCACAGACTTTCAGGTGCTTCTGGGTACCCATCTCCAGGTATATTTGCTGTTCATTTTATTTTGTCTTCCAGCATTCATAAAGTTATCAAACATCTTCTTCCTCTGTGATCCCTCAAATATAAACTCATACAGAAACATGTAAACAGACATGTGCCAAAGCAATTTCTCCGTAAGGCAATCTCTTGACGCTCAATAAATATAATGTGAAACAGAAAAAATCTCCATTTGATGTATTTTTGAGCCAAATAAAATAAATTTTATGAAGGGAGGGGGCTTGGGTAGAGACTAGTAGTCGTAGGTGAACCATTTAAGAATACTTCAACATATTGCTGTCGTAGGGAAAGACATTTCCACAGGTAGCAAAGGAAAGGAAAAACCAGTAAGATATCTGCAGGCCACTGCTGGAAAAGAAGGAAACACCATCTAAGTACAAATCCTGAAAAACACAGAGATTTAGAAGTGTGGTCGACAAATTAGACTGCATTAACAACAAAAAAAAAAACCTCTTTTATGATCCCAGGTCTTGATTGTATGTCATTCTTCAAACTGAGTAAATCTTTGCACCAAAACATGTTACATGGATTAACCTGGTTTACCTATAGGTTTATTACTGTTAGAAATGGGTTTTGTGGAAAACCTTGTAACCACAAAATGCATTAGGGACCCTTGAAACATTAAATGCCTAGAGAATGCTTGTAAGCAAAAATAGCCAGGCTTCTGCAACTGTACACACAGGAAAATTGTCAAAAGCTACAACCACTTTGTGACCTTACGTGCCTTTCTCACAACAGGGTTGGATACCCTGCTAAATCCTGGCAGCATGGTGTCTTAGGCATCAGTCTCTTGAGCTTTCCTGAGGTCCAGTTGCTCTGCTCTGGGTCTGAGTGTGGGACCGCAAGTCTCTGCACCTGCAGTGATGCTACAGGTTGCACAGAGTTCAGATGCCCGTAATCCCGCTGCTCAGAATGAGTGAGACCACACGGATTACCTAGCTTCCTGAAAACAAAATAGTTTTTCAACGTGTAAAACTATAGCACCTACAGGAATATTGACCAAAAGGCATACCATCTTCAAAATTGCCTAGATAAAAATCATCTTTCTTCTCACCTTTCCTCTCACCTCCCCTCCCTCCCCCTCACAAAAGAAAAAGTGTCTGGAGAGAAAGGGTCACAACTAAATTTCCTCATGTCCTTTTTTCTATGTCCATTCATAGGCTGCCCTCCCTCCTGCTTTGTTTCAAGTCTGGCTTCTAAGCTGATTGCAAGAGGGTTGAAAAGCAAAGGAGGCAGCTCTAGCATGTCCACTAACAATCCCCTTGTGCTTGCTGAATGGTGAATTACCTCAAGACAGTCCATTCTTTCTTTCCTGTTTTTCCAGACTGGTTTCTATTCAATTAAGTGCTTTATACTTACACAATAAACAACCCAAAGGCTTGCATAAATACAGCATTCACTTTTGCAAAATTGTTAATCAATCACACCTGCATTTTCTATCGCTGTATTTTTTCCCTTTTTGAGACAAATACTGCTTCATTTGCAATGCCTCCTTGCAAAGCAAACATGGCTTTTGGCTCCTGCTGAACACAGCTTGCAGCAGGCTGCTCAAGGGGGAAGGTTCATGGCACAAAGGCACAGAGAGCAGATCACACATAGGAGAAAGTGGTGACACGTTCCAACCCACGGGCACCAGGTCATCTTAATCAAGAGGTAAATGGGGAATACAAACAAGGAAGCAGAAGAATCATGCAATTTTAAGCACCTTCTAAGTGTACAACAAAAGGACAGATAGGAGAAATCTCTGCCAGTCAATGGAGTGTGTAGCAATGCCAGTGTATTTCCATACCATGCAAATGCCTGTCTGGAGATTAATACAATTCAGCTCCTAATATGGACTTGCCAAGGGCCTTAGAGCAACAGCATTGCCTCATCTCAGACCCAAGAGTTTCTCCCAGTGGGTATGCAGTGATGACTTTCTTGAACTGCTTGAAATTTTTTGTCAGTACATGCGTGTTTCCTCCATAAAAGCCTGTGCGACTTCTAATGGTGCATCATGTCTGCCTCACCCCGACTGTCACTGAATGAAACAACAGTCAGCAATCCTTCAGTACCTGGGTTTTTCAAAAGATGATCTGCTTCCCCTGGGAAGAGATGCACTAGTGACTTAAGGAGACCTAATTCCATTGGTTTGAAAAAAGTTCTTGTTTCTCACAGAGGTAGGAAATTTGATTCTGTATCCTCTATCTTGTAAAACTTTTTCAAGTCTCATAATTTGTAAAATACCAGTGGAAAAAAAGAGTCTCGTGACTCTGTTATCAGTCCATTTTATGTAACATGTTTGCAGTGAATGATTAAACAAAAAGATTATTGCTTAGTAAGTTTTGAGTAGTTGCCCAGAAATCATGCATGCAGAGCCAAATACTACCGTTGATGTTTAAGCACTTTTAAAAGGATTAACTGAAGTAGACAGTGCCAAAATTCATCTTTTGAACAGTGAGGTGTGCTTGCCATTGAAACGTCAATGACAAACTCAACATTGATTTGAAACTTGACAAAAAACGCCCAGAGAACGTCACTACCCTGTTGCTTTAGAGATCAGAGCTAATGTGCATTGAAGAACAAATATGTGGTAATGAAGTTAGTGATGGCCATGGTCTGGGCAAATGGGGATGTGTAACCTTCTGTCTTTGACAGTTCTCTTTGTGTTCCCTTTATGATAATTGTAAACATTCACATGACCCAGTAGGCTGTTCAGGAATAATTTATGTCTGTAATGCTATGAGTCCTGTTAACAGAGATTTCATTATTTAAGTTTTAAATGCTCCCTGAGTTGCCTATTCCTTAACAATTATCAGATCAGGCATATCAAAATTTCTGCTACAAATACTTGGGCAAACACTGCCACAGAAGAATTGACAAGGTTCCCTATTGCTTGAAAAATATAGAAGGTTTAGTGCCAGCTCATAAAATGTTTGTGAAAAGCAAAACCTAAATGAAGTATGAATGCCACTGCAGATTTTATAGCTAATTACCTTTATTAAATGTTTTTGCAGTTTGCTCAGCTCTAATGGAATGGCTTGTCTGTACTTGAAAAGTTAATTCTGACCAGGACAGAGTTCACGTACGTTGCAATAACTATTGCAGAATAACTCATGTGTGAAAACCTGTTTTGGAATCAGCCTGCCTCATTCCACTTCAGAATAATTCACTCTGAAAGAAAGAATTTGTGATCTGACACATATCAGAGTTGAGAGGTCTTTTTTCAGATGTACTTGAATTTGATACAGTCTTTCACTGTTCTTCCCTTTTCTGTAGGTTTTTTGGCGTACATTAAATTCAGCTCTGCAGTGAGGATAAAGGGAATAATAAAAAAAAGAAGGGATTCCTTCTGGAGAATCTTTTATTGATTGATTCCCACTGACATCCTTGATTTCTACAGCAAATATTGTAACTAACGATCTTAGGGTATCTGAGGCTTCTGCTTGTACTTTTAGGTTCAGAATTTCAGGACTCACAGCACCTAAGACCCTCACACAGTTTGCTCATGTAGTCTGTCTCAATAACTCTGAAAGGAGTAGGGGCAGGATCAGCTTGGAAACAGCTGCACACTGAATCACCCCAGCATCCAATAACATTACTTTTAGAGGTACCCACAGGCTTGCACAAGATTTTGATTGTCATAGCCTTTCAGAGCCTCCAAACAGAGTAATGATGCCACAAGCAGTCAGTGGCTCTTTAGACAACATTTTACTTCTTTTGCCTGCAAGAGGAAACAGAAATGAGCACGTTCATCCCCAGGACCATAGAGCAGGCCAGAACTGCTTAGACAATAACTTTTAACCCTCGTAGAATGGAATGATGAGCCTCCTCCAGTGGTGCTCCTAAAAAAAAGGAAATACTCCCCCCTCTGTGTTTGCAGCCTATTTCTATTGGGAATGAAACTGTTGAACAAAAAATATACATAAAAATAAACACAACAAAAATTCAAAGCAGTGGCAGTAGATTACTTCAGATCATTCAAGGTACCCTGTATTCCTTTCCTTTGTCTCTAGTTCTGAGTGTTCTAAAAGCTGATGCTCTGAACAAAATGGGTGTTTGTATCTTAGCCCCGGGCTAGCTAGGCAGGAAGCCCAGTTTTCAGTATTGTGCCCTCAACCACAAAGCATACACCTGGGGCCAGGATTTGATGTGACAGTTTTAGGCTGGCTTCTGTCAGATCAAAACCACTGTGGCCACAAGCTACACAGTTGATTCAGTACACATACAGCTTATTAAATTTTGGGGACAGAGAGAAATCTTATTAAATTTTGGGGACAGAGCGAAGAGAAGCTTATTTTGACAGATGTTATGCCAGATGAGGCATATATTGTCCTGCTGCAGGTAGCATAGAGTCTATAAACTCTGTATGATGTGCTTCGGTGAAGTTGACAGAAATTCAGTCATCAAGTGCATTCATCTCATCTGTGTCAAATCATGGCTCCAGAATGCTTCAGAGGTGAACAGAGCCAGTATCTGGTACTGAAGATGTGCCCTGAGGCTAGCCAGTCAGATAGCAGTATCACACAGATGCCAACCAAAGGCATTCAGTGCTCTGGCAAAAATGTAACTATAAATCACCACACCAGGGCTTAGGTGATCCTCAGCTTCTGCTGATGAAAAATGCTGCTGCAGATGATACCCAAAGCACGTTCACCACATTGAACATGCCAATGATGATAATTTTAAGACAGCAAAATTAGAAAAAGAAGAGATACAGCATCTTTAGCAGAAGTGTCTCTAGGCTTCATCAACAGCACTGGATGTAAAATGGCCAGCAGCAAATAATCCATTTTAAGACACATAAAATCTCATTGTGTGACAACAGTTACAACACTTACCTAGATATGTTAACACTTGAAATCCTGTGTGGCTGGGGTAGGGAGCTACTGTAATGCATTTCAAATAACCTATATGTACTATCTTTTATTTGCATAAGAGTATCCAGCCAGAGCATGGTACCTGGCTGAACCCAGGGACGTGGAAAAACAGCAGGAGTTCTTCTGCTGGTCTTCCATTAATTTGTAATATATAGTAGGATCAATCCAAAAGAAACAAGATGTTAAGATTAGGAGAGACTATCTACATTGCTTGTGACTGCTGCAGGGAAATGTCTTGATACCTGTCCTCCATTCATTCCTTGCCTCCATGGACTGTTATTTTTTTTAAAATGCTTAGGAAGCACATTTCCTCAGGAACCTAAGGATTTCAAAGGTCTGGAGCAATCTTGCAGAGTAAGTGAGACAGAGGGAAGCGTGTGCATGTCCACCCCAAAACATGAATGTAAATTTTTGAACGGCACAGAGCTTTCCGCATGAAAGGATGTATCAAGCTTCTGCTTGCTCATCAGCTCTATTAAGCTAGTCAGCTCTTAAATTTGTTAGAATGTATCTTATTCCCAGATGGTATAAATTACTGCAGCACTTCTGGTCTCAGTCACAACAGCCTTGGATCAGTATCTCCATTCATGGTCCTGCATACCCAGTCTCATGCATTCAAACAACAATACAAAACACAAACTGTTTTACACCCAAAGTGCATAGGTAGCCTGAAGCATAAACCTACAATCCATCAGTTTGCACCAGCTCACACACTGTCAGATTATGCTAACTTGCACTCATATAACATAAAAATGAAGTATCAACACAAATCAAAAAAGCTGGTTGAAAGAATTATCACGTTGCCTTGTAAATAAGCACCATACTAGATCCACTTCATTCCAAGCAGCAAGTTCTGTCAAATAAGCAATTGTGACTGAGAAATTATGTTTACCTTTTGTTTGGAAAAAGGAATCCCCCTTTGCATGCCACATCCGATTACAGACTTTCATTGTACTAATATTGTTCTACATCCCAACTTCTTTCTTGGCTGCAGTGAATAAGGGATATATATAGTAGCTTGTACACTAGAATAAATCAAGTGTAACTTTCTTTAAACAGAGACAAAATTGGAGGAAGAAGCCGCACTGCTGCTGCCTCTCCCCCTTCTTGATGTCCCCCCCATACCTTCTGAGCCCCCACCACTTACATTTCACTTCTGCTTGCCACATGGGTTATCTCCTCCTCCCCATCCTCTGTTTCCCGCCATGGTTTCAGCACCCTGAAGCCCAGAGGATTATGCTTTGCTATATGTGATGCTTCAATTTTGTATTGTTGGCACAAGAGGGAAAGAGGCAGCCCTGAGTGATAAGCGCTGCCCAGGACACTTTCCCGACCTGCAGTGAAGCAGTTTTGGGCAACAAAGTTCCAGGAACTGATCCCCAGAGTCCTCCTCCCGCGCACAACAGAATCTCATTTCCTCCACTGTGACCAGTTACATTCCCAAAGGGAAGAACTCAGGGCAGAATTACCTAAGGCACTGAAGGAAATACCTGGTTTGTATGTCAATTTTAGGGTGTTTTTAGGAAGAGAAGAGGAAAGAAGAGAGAAGTAACAGGGAAAGTGAAAGAGGGAAAGGGAAAGAGGGAAAGGAAAAGAGAGAAAGAGAAAAAGGGAAAGGGAAAAAGAGAAAGGGAAAGGGAAGAAGGGAAGGGAAGAGGAGGGGGGAG
This sequence comes from Myiotriccus ornatus, assembly GCA_036023395.1. NCBI lineage: Eukaryota > Metazoa > Chordata > Aves > Passeriformes > Tyrannidae > Myiotriccus > Myiotriccus ornatus. Next base: position 25,744,337 of record JAYRBT010000139.1, on the reverse strand, counting down.
GTGAATTGCTTTTTTGAATTACTTAAGTGAATTTGAGTCTCAGAAAAATGTGGATCTCAAAGCAAACTTTGTTTGTTGAGTCCACATCTACTTTTACTATAAAGCAAATTACACAACAGGATAACCTGCTTACTGTGTTGAGTCACCTTCATTACAGGCTTTCATAACAGGTGATATAACATCCTAGTAGGCTTATAGAATCAGTGACTGTGCATTGACTGTGTGACAGGAAAAATGCTGGACTGAAAGACAGAGAGGATACTTTCATTTCATTGCTCTTTGTTTTTCTTCTCCCTGATTCATAAGTTCTTGAATCATCTTGGGACTGCAAAGGTTCAGTGACACCTGTGCCCTTCAGGAGAGACAAGCTTTTGACCCTGCTCATGCAAGAATTTCATGGAATCTGTAACCACAAAAGCTGGCTCTTTTCCTGGGTTACCTACGGTTCAGGCTAACCAGAGGGCAGACGGAGCAGTGGCCAGCAGATACACCCTGTAAAGGGGTGAGAGCATGACTTAAACAGAATCCCCATAAGCTATCATTTAGTTGCTGTGTTGTATTCAGCTATTGCAAGTTTTTTGCTTGATCTTTAATTTCTCCCTGAACCTTGAGCGACCTGGTAGGACAAATTACATCAACCATGAGTAATCATTTGTTTGTAGTTGGTTACTATTAACACTACCGGGTAGCTTAGTCAGTGATATTTAAAAAAGGCAAAATAAGTACTCTTTACCTGTATATAAAGGGTCTCCCTTCTTGTGTCTTTGATGACTGAGAAAATTAATAAACAGTGTGGAAAATGTGAACATTATTGTGAAACAGAGCTATAAATATATAAATAAAATACTATATGGGGATTTCTATCAATTACAGTTTGTATCAGCTACTTATCTTGCTGCTAAATAGACCCTGTTTTGCCAGACTTACTCCAGAACTGTCCTGCTGCAATTTTTGTCTCTGATCTCTCTCTTTTCCTCCTTTCTCTTTTTAAAACAAGTATCTGAATACAGCATTTGTTATGGTGCATCCTGAGGCACAGAATTACCTTCTGCTGACATACAGCTTATCTTTCTAAGCCCAGTTGCAAAACAAAACTGACATCACCCATCCATCTATCTATCTATCCATCTATCTATCTATCTATCTATCGCTCTCTCTCTCTCTCTCTATCATGTCTGTCCCCTCAAAGCTGTATTACTGTGACCACTGCTAACTCCAGTTCCTTTCTCTGTTGCATCTCTAGCCTAAAACTCGCTTTATTTTCCAGCCCAACTCCCTTTATTTTTCCAGCCCTTTCAAATAAATCCTCCAGTTTAGTTGGAGGTTACAGGCATGATGTAGGCCTGAATGTATTAATAAATCAAACCAGGTAATCCTAACTGTATTTTCTGATCCTTTGCTCCTATGAATTTCATTAGGGTTTGTCAGCCATCAAGTGGCTACTGAATTGCTTTACTTAGTTTCATTGAAAGTTTCTTGGGAACTGTCATTTTGGTGTTTACCTATATAGTATCTGAAACAGTAAAAGCCTGATCCAGGCTTATGGCTCCCACAGAAATTAACTGTTACTACAAAACATAGAGTAATCATTGGTAACTGCCAGTCTCTGTAATACACTGGCAAAACCCAATTTGTGCTTTGGTTATGGATACCAATATAAGAAGAGATGATTGTGTTTTTAGAGGCTGGCATGGCAAACACACAAATACTATGGTTTCCTAAATCATATATAACTTGCACAGGGTGTCTGCATGTCTCTTGGAAGCCCAATTCAGCACTGTTTGCACTGCATTAGATTGGGGGTACATTATAAGGACATAATCAAACTTTAAAACACTTAAAGGAGAATTACTGTAATTTGGTTCAGGTTACCTAAAACAATTAGCCCGATTTTAAGACAGGGAAGCTACATTCACTCTTTAATCAGAATCATAGCAGGTATCCTACAAAAACACCCAGGAATTTTCCTCGATACATGGGAACATACTGGCAGCACCAGGACACTACGCTATTTCCAGATACTAGGTATCTGGTTATCAGGAGAGTAAAAGTCCACGGTTTGTCTGAAAAGAATCAAATAAATAGTTCTACAGTACAGGGCAGAGGTACACCAACAGCCCTTATGCAGGAATGAACTGCCAATAACATTTGTGATCAAAATAGTTGCAAAACCATGCAACAACTTCCAGGCCCAGAGAGGCATGTGAGCCTGAGATGAGGTGAGAAGGAATGACTAAAAAATCCTATTTTGTGCGTGTCTTTGAGTGAGAGACCCATCCCTCTTAGCTGCCTTAGTATTGCAGTGAAACTACATTAAGTCTGTTTAATGAACAGATTTTCCTTCAGAAAGTGCTTTGTCAAATTGAACACATTTGTTCAAATGATCAGTTTTGATGTTTTTGACTAGATTTTGCAAGTCCAGTGTACATAAAAGAGAAAAACTTAAATACAGGGACTGACCTTTTCACTCTGCAAGCAGAGGTTTCAACAAAGTCATGCCTGATTAGAGGTTTCAGAAGATTTCAAAAGTTTTGAAATCCTTGGAGGTATTTGTGAAACAGAGCCTGCTTTTTTATGGCTTGCTACAATGTTGACATGCACTGAGAGACAAAGCAGGATCTGGCACTCCAGCAAAGCAGGATCTGGCTCTCCAGCTAATCCAGCAAGCTGACTCAGGAGCATAGCTGGAGACTAATAGGACTCTGGCTTACACAGACTAACAGTTGATAGAGTCTTTTGGCCAGTCTCCCTACCTTGTTCTCTTCTATTTTCTTTTCATAGGTAAAGTGATAATTTCTAACTAACTGTATTACTGCTGCATTAATATCTATGCCTGCATTATTTAATTCCAATACAACTTGCAATAGCAGTGTAAATATCCCAGCTAGAGTCTTTCTTCTGTGCTTATATCAGACAACAGTAAATAAGGTGTTGTCTTAGATAGAATTTTGCAGATGATTCAGAAGAGGAGATGCCCATGAATCAAAGATGGCACCGAGGTTATTTCACTTGCAGTGAGCTATATTCAGCTTAGAGGTTTCCTAAGACGCAAAGAAGATAGACTGAAGATAGTCCCTCAAAGACCTTCTTTCCGGCATACAGCAAATGAAAAGGAAATGTGAAGTAGTTTAACCAAAAGGTTTTTCAAATGAATTGACTGTATCAGAATGAGAGCTTTATCATTTTTATAAACCATTTTGCTTGAGTGTAAACTGCTAGAACAATATTAACAAAAGAGACCATGAAATACTGTTATCCAAAGTGAAACATTTCCAAAATGTTCATGAAAATTCCAGAGTCTCTTCTGCTGCCAAATTATATTAGATTTAATGCACTAACTTTATTTAAAAATATCTCTCTGCTTGGGAGGGAAGTTTGGAGCCAGCTGCCCTCCCTCTCAGCATATGTAAGTGATAATGACAGGTGAATATGTACTATACAGTAGCTTCATATTTCTCCTGTTAGAATCCATGTCACTTTCTATTTTTGAGAGCTGACTTAGTGTTTACTAGGCTACACTTCATCCCCCTCTTTCCTCTGTACCGTAACCTTGTAACCCAAGATGCTGGTAGTGGTATTGGGTTTGCAGTGCTCTGACCTTTTGTTCCTCTACTAGAAACTGACTGGTTTTATCCCGCAACGAATGCGAGTTGGGTTACACTGATAACCTTTCATGACATGCCTGGTGAACTTTCCAGCAGAAACAGGAAAGAGCTGTGGCTTACCTCAATTCAAATAGCAGCAAAGTTGGGTTCCCATTAGGCTAGGATGGTGTAAGATCTTTCTAAAAGTGCTCTGGATACACACGGGCCGTGAAGGGACTTACAATTTTGTTTGAGTGACTGATCCACAGGTGATTCAGGGACTGAATTCATAGTCTGGGTCCTGTTCTCCAGTCTTTTTTCAGGCAAAATACTTAGCGAATTTCTTGGGTATTTTGCCTAGTAAAGACAGATCAAACCACTTGTGGAATCATCACATGCATTTAACAAGAAAAAGCAATTTCCTACCCATTATGCCACCGTGGATCACCCCACACTGGACCCCAAAAAGACATCCAGGGAAGGAATGACATGAAAAATGGGGAGATATTTGAATTTTTTTGTCATTCCTATCCAGAGGGTTGCCACCTAAATCCCCTAGGAGTTCTACCTGTATGTCAACTGTAAGATCAAACTGGAACCAAAGCACTGACTACTAGTGTTTGGTGGCTTGGTTCACAGAATAAAAAAAATTTTGGTGGAAGCTGAGTAATTGCTGCCATTTGTAAGTAAGGCTCTGGCTTTTTTTATTTATTTAAAATCTTTCGGTCTATCTAAAAGTAAAACAACAGAGTTGCACCCTTTCTCCTGATTTCTGATGCACATCTGAATTCATGTCTCCACATCCTCTTCATTTCACTTAAAAAATGTTTTGTTTTCTATTTCAATTTTCTGTGACTATTCCAACCTGAAATATTAAATGTGATCCTTTTTATATGCAACAGCTCAGAAGAAAAAGATCACGGAGGTTCCTATCACTTAGACAAAACCCATAATTTTGAATCTCCTCTTTGCATAGTATTTGAGTTAATTTTGGCTTCAGCGTACTGTAAAACCATGCCTTACTGAATAGCTAGCTGCTGCTCAAAACAATGGTGCCACCTCCTCTGACCCTTGGCTGTGTCTTCCCGCCCTTCCCCTTGGCCAGCATGGGCACCCATCTAATGCAGTGGAGAACCAGGTCAGGAAGCTTAGCTGGCAGAAAATGAATCACTCTTTTTTTATGGTTTAGTTTTCTGCTCTTTTAGTTTGAACAAACTCACTGAGGATTCAGAAAATTGCAGAATTAAACTGAAAAAGCAGCACGCTGTTAGACTGTTTTGAATATTTTCTGAAACTTTACTTTTATTACTCACCAAAAGCAGAGGTTTTTTCTGATATGGCTAAAAATACTTCTATCTTGCCACTTTTTCAGTCTGTGGTCTTATACATTACCCCCAGATTTTGAAAGCTCAGTGGACAAGACATGGATTCCTTGGAGCACATGTCCATACTTTCCTTGCCTTCCACTTCCAAAACACATTCAATTATATTCAAAACAATCCTTATTTTTGAAAACTTTTCCCCATAATTTATTAAGAAGCAAAATCAACTTATTTTGCCTTTCAGGTATTTTAATGAGTTGCTAATAATTTTCTCAAGCAAAACTCTTTACTTTTAAACATTATCTTTCTTTTTAATTCATCCCTTCTCTGAGGAATTTAAGTCCTTTTTCATAAAGCCATAGCCTAACAGTGTACACTTGAAATACAACTAACTGCTCTTTTCACTACGTTTCATAGTCATATTTTATAGCACTAGATTTTTTTAAAGTGGATGCACAGAGAGTTTATACTTATTCATAGGAAACACTCATTCGCTTTGATTGAGTATTCATGACAGTAACTGCTGATCATTCTAGTATTTCCAGAGACCAAAAGATGCTCTTCCCCAAATCACTGGAAAATAGATGGCAGCAGGGGAAGCTCACTGACAAGATCCTGCAGATTTGTGATAGCTTCGCGGTTGAGCTGTCATACCTAGGATTGCTGTATCGGGTAACAGACCTTTACATTTGGGTTGTCTGCCTGACCTGCCAGTTAACTGCTGGTTAACAGTTAATGCATTTCCCAACAGTGTTCTGTGATAAAGGAACATGCTCAGGGTTTCATAATGCATATTTCATTGCAATTGCTGTCTCCATCAGCCAAAACTCTCTCTTTCCCTATTTGCAACAGGGTTATAAAGCTTCATTGATTTTCACGCTTTGGAAAAGAGTAGCTAATAAATTGTACAAATTGCAAGCCTTTTACCCACGTATGTGACTGCTTTAGAGCTCAAAGTATCATCCTTGATAACGATGAGAAATGCTGGTCTGGCTCTTACATGTCTGATAAGTGTGCACAAAACAGCTGAGCGAATTAACAAATCAGGGGCAAAAGGCAAAGATCATGCATGGGATTAAGGCAGACAATGATCCTCCCTAAAACATGGTACTTGATCATTTCATTTTGAAAAGGCAATATGACTTTGAAGTTCTAACAGTATTTTCCATAGAGCTGAAAAGTAGGGATGACAGATGTCCCACTTGCTCACTCTCTACTGTCAGGCAAATACAGTTTTCTTGTCACCACCTACAAATCCCAGGATACAGCTGCCTTTCCTCCTTCCCTCCCATTTATCCCTCCCTGTCTAACTCCACATTTCCTCACCACACCTGCTCTCCCAGAGCTCCTGTCAGCTTCCCTCACAATCACTGCTGCCCAGTCCCTGATGAGCAGCAAGAGTTTCCTGAGCTCATCTGCAAAGTCTCTATCCTTCTTTCAATGGCTTATTATTGTCATTCTAGTAACTCCAAGCAATTGAACATACATCATTTTTTTTAATATAAAATGAAAGAAGGAATAAAAAATTAATTTCTTGGGTAAATCCAGAAATGAATGTTGCAAGAAAAAACTTGCATTTGGTCAGGATTTCACTGACACACACTGCTGATTTTTATTGGTCTGTGGGAATCTGCATAGGGATCTAACTTCCCTTGCAAAGCTTGAAACAGGGCAAAGAGATAACAACTAAATGACACTTATAAAAAGATAGAAGAAAATTATTGCAACACTGACAGAGATTGTTCTGCAAACAGTCAGCATATTTTGGTACTGAAACTCAGTTTTGCTTCCTACTGCTGTGGCTGGGAGGACTTTTCATACAGGTAAACTACATCTGACCTGAAAGCATTCTCCAGACTCCAGCAATGATGTTCTTTCTTTCCCCCTGTCAGGCTCCTCAGGAGCTTAAGGTATTTCTTTCCAAGACTGCCCCACAGTCCATAGATGCTCTTGCCTGAACTCTACTTTCCTGCTTCCTTACACCTAATTTGTCTAAAAGAAATTCTCAATCTCAACCACTTTACTCACAAATGAAATAAAACACACAGGCTATGCTACAGAGCACAAGCAAGATCTAGGTCTCACCAAGTGACTTATTTTCCGGACCTGAAGGAGCACAGTACAGTGAACATTGTACCTAAACTAATACTAAACAAGGTTTTATATCTCCATGGCACCAAGCTGACATAGCTATGCTGCTTCCAGCACTTCAGCTAGCATCTCTGCATGGCCTTATCTTGTGGCATGTGGACAAACTAATTCACGTCAGCATCCACTTGGTAGCTCTGCACCACGTGAGACATACCTATCACTGCTGCTCCGTGCATCTGGAACACAAGGTGGGACTCCATCTTGGTTGTCTAACCTCTCCCGAGAGTCTTTTGTATCTTCCTCAGCAACACAAGGTGCACTTCTCTTCAAACATCATCTCTAGTTATTGAGTCCCCTTTGCTGCAAAGAACTTTATTTTTAAGGAGCAGAAGGTAAACATCACTGACTCCTCCTGCCCTTCCCCTGGGGTTTTATCATTCTACTGTCTTCTCTGTTAGTTACAGCAGATAAGACTGATTCAGCTAGTCAGCAAACTTTGGTTTTATGAAGCTATATAGTCCTGTTTCTCTTCTATCCTGTAAGTCCTATTTTAGACTCAGGAGAAAAATATGTTCTAGTGTCTGAACTAGCTGACTAAATATTTCAGTAATTAGATTAAGTATAGTCTGCCTTCTTGCAGATGTCTGATCATGTTGAGGCTAGATTAACCCTTTGCACCTACAATATCAACAGTCACATAGACAAATGGTATATAAAGAAGCTATTCAAAATAACCCACATCGTCTGCTATTCTGATGGTTACCCTTGGGTTTTACTAAGGATGAACTGTAATCATATGAAAGATCTTTGACCAAGATAGTACACTTCCCGTGACTTTCTTTTCATCTGCAAAAAAAGTACTGCATTAATAAGAAAAGTCAAAATCATGTATCCTTGTTGTCATCAAAGAATATAATGCAATTATATTTCTCAGACTGTTTGACTTTAAAATAATTCTCTGTTCACAGAACGCAAAACATCCAACTGTCACAGACATAAATACCAACAGTTCACCCAGAAGCAATTCCCACCAGGAAATTTTTCCACATGTCCCTAGAGGGCAATGTATCTAAGTAAAATCTGAAGCAGTGAGGGTCCAGGATAAAAATCAGCATAGGAGACATGCTCCCAAAATACAAAATCAGGTAAGAATTAAAGCTGAGCAGATAGTTCTTAAGGTGGTAAGAAAATATTTCAAATGTATGGTGCAAGTGACTTCCTGAAATGTGTCAGAAACAACTTTCTGGCAGGAACCAAAAAGTTTCAATTCCACTGTGTATGCAAATCCACCTGAGACTTCAGGTTGAAGGAATGGAGCAGGTAACCCTTCCAGAGGAAAAGCTCTCAATCACCAGACTCCTCTCCCAACCCAACCAGTGCCATCCGTGGGTTTGCACAGCCAAAGCAATGAAACCCAACATGAGTTTGCTCCTCTAAGCATTACCACAGATCAAGCAATGACCATGTATTTTTAATAATGGTAACCTCAAAAAGTGTACTCTGTAATCAAAAAGAAAATACAAATCTGAAATGGGAATTGTCAAAGGCCACTAGCATCAAAGGTTATGTGGAGGGCAATTAGCATGGAGCTGCCTTAAAGCTTGTGTGTGAACCCACAGTGTGCTCCCTAGGACCAAAGGATGTTTCCTTCAGTGAAGACATGTCACAAAGCTGCCTATAATAAGTCTCATCCAAGCCCCCACTACAAGACAGGTAAATATGTACTGGGCAGGGGAGTCTCAGTTATGAAAAGTCTTTAACAAATGTTTTAGAATCATGTTATGGCAATGCAACTTCCTTTTGTCCACTAATATTTAATCTATGTGCAAGTCCATTTCATAAATGAACACAAGAGAATACAGGGGACTTTTCAGGCAGATATAATTTGTTCTGAATTTATTACAGCAAGACAGCAACTCATAGTTTACCACCTTAACTTCAGAGCACGAACGTGGTTCCACTTTGTGCACTGGGGAAGTCTGTAAATACTTGCCCATACAACAGAAAAACCTTAAATGATATCTCCAAACACTGAGTGCCTGATGCCAGTCATAACTGAACCATGACTGTCTGTACAGCTCCGTACAAACTGAAACTCTGGACTCAGGTGTACTCACACCATAAAGAAGTTTCTATCTCAAACAGGAATAAAGCTTTGGACTGTACTCCAAGTTTATCCTTAATGAATGACTGGTCTTTCTAACCCTGTGGGACATTTTTTATTTAGGAATATTTTCCTCACTCATCAACAATAACTGAGTATTCTGCCTCCCCTGCAGATAAGTACTAAATCATTAAATTCCCACAATTTTTCCTTGCCCTCACCATTTCTGAAGGGAAAGTGACTCAGCAAGAATAAGTATATGTGTTCAACTGCACTGGAACTCCTGTAACTTTGTTGCCATGCAGAACTCTATGCAGAACTTGCCTCTGTCTGGGTGTCAGCTCAAAGTACAATAAAAAGTAACACACTTTGTCTCCCAGATTATCTACCCACAGTCTGCAGGTTATTACAGCAGTCTACCCAACCAAGACCATCCAGCTGAGGAGAAAACTCTCTTCCTAAAAGAGGATGTGACTGTGTGGGGATGGTGAACGAGGTTATCTTGGGACAGGCAGCAGACCAAAAAAACAAATTGCGTCAGCGTGGAAAAGGATTGGGCAGGAGTAGAGGGTGTGTCAGGGCACTCTCCCAGGCAGAGAAAAGCTCACAGTAAACAGGGAGAAAGTTGCTGGCCAGGGGGTTTGAATAAAGGCTTCAGAAATGCAAAGAAATGGGCCACACTAATGAGGTACAAGCATTTCCCTGCAAGCAGAAAGCTGGGGAGGAGGGTGGAGGGAAAGGAAAGGAAAACGGATGTGGAAAGCTGTGGAAAAGTGGCAAAGAGAGCTTTGGAAAGAAAGTAATCTGAAACCTCAATATGACAGAAATAACAGTACTGTTGGCCAAAAATTTGGTGATAGGGTTTCTTGTGATAAAATTTAATTAATGCAAAATCTACTGAAGGTGTAACCAAAATGCCAAGGAGTCCTTTACATGGACGAGGTACAGCAGAAACAGAGGCTGCCCTTGTCCCAGGTAGCTTACAAACTGAGTTGGGTGAGACACGGCACACGCCTGCAAAAGGACAGGCAACAGGAGGAGATGGAGGGGCACCATCAGGCTCAGCACCAATGCTGGATTCTGATCCTCTAATTTAGGAGGCACCACAGGATCAGAAGCAGTTTTAAAGCAAGGTGTGCTTGGAAATGAATGATGTGGTATTTCAGCAGAACTTTATGAAGCACAAGCAAAAGGGCTAACAGAAGTGAAAATATGACAGAGGTCCTTTCAAAATTTATCAAGGGAGAAAATTTAGCACAATGAACTAACTGGAGAGGGCTGGGAGTAACCATTTCAATAACATATGAGTTGTAAAGGAGGGCTAAGGAAATATCTTGGTGTGAAACAGTTTACATCTCAGGAAACCGAAGAGCTTGCCAACTAACTAGTAAGCAACACGTACTGCAGGGGACGTACTGTGCTTAAAGTTTCAATAAAAAGTTGCTGCAATGTTTTTTTTTCTACAGAACGTGCCCTTTGACAAAAGCACTTAAAAACCCATTGTTACCCAGAAAATACCTAGAATAAAAAAACTATTGTAAAAACTCTAGTGAAAGCTTGCTTTGAACTGACAGTCCTTAATGCTGTTGACAGCATGCAGAACTGACAAATAGAACTTAATTTTATTCCTAGCTCTGCTGTCAAGCTGCTACATAACTTTAAGCTACTCACTTTACCATCTCAACATCACATCTGTAAAAGGGGCACAAAACCAGCCATCTGTGTGACAGACAGTAGTGCTTTGAGATGCAGGCATCTGTAAAGGGTGTTGAAAGGGGTCTTTTCTACAGCCACTGATGCACACATTCTTCATCCAATTTTCATTTATCTCCCTTTCACTTCTGAAGAGACCTCTACAGGACTTATTTGTAATAAGCTGTCATATAAATTTCTATCAGAGCAAAACAAGAGACTCTCATTGCCTTAAAATATAGTAGGGTGAACCCCCTGCTACCTTAGGGAAATGTATCTTATAGATTGCAGTAATTTTATGGGGGCTGTACCAACACTTTTTCACCTTCTGCTTCCAGACAGATGCCAGCACAGAGAGCTCCATCTTTTGGCAGGAATATTTCTAAAACCTTGTGGCAGTAAACTCACCCTACATAACTCTCACCCTTTATAACCACGCACAGCAGTTATAAGTGAAGTCCACATGACTTTCTCTACCTCTGCACTCTATGTTTTGACTTTCAATTCTAATTTAAGGACATCAGTCATAATGTCAATACTATGTAGTTCTGACCTACTGTATTTAAATCATTTAAATAGTCATTTCTTTTAAGCCATTTAATTCCTTCCCCATCATTAGACACACAGTGAATATTCAATCAAAACACTGAAGTGTTTTTTTTAACCTTTCTGTGTAAACACTGTAATTCTGTGTAATTCAGACACCTTTGAAAACTCCAGATTTTTTTCCCTTTTATGAGCTATGTATAAAGTCAGCACGTACACACACACACACGCAAACACACAATGACTTCTTAATTGACCCAGATTGTATAAAGTGCTTTGAAATTTTTGGCTGGTTCCATAGTAAGTGCAAGCTGTTATCCTTTCATTCAGGTTTTAAGACTTGAAGTTTCAACTGGAAAATGAATTTGAGCTACAGACATCGACAGAAAAGTCTTTCTCATACTTACACTGTGGCATCAAGAAAAATGGATGCAAATACACTCACCGCTGTAATATTTCGTGTACATATTCATGTGTAAAGCAGTATGAGATTTCAGTACGCTGCTTTTGAAGTCAGATTTTCCTCACAGAGTGAATAGCATTGCAGGGACTGCCATCCAGTGGGGAACCAACGGCTTAACAGGGGATTGGAACTGCAGAAATGTAAAATTAAAAGGTGTCAAGGCTGAAAAGGATTGAGTCCTAGCTAATGAAGATGCTGGAACTACTAATGATAGAATTTCTTCAATCAGCTTCAGATATTATTTACAGGTTTAAGTAAAAGGCATTTATTCTCCAAATGTAGTTGCACAAGGGCAATACTTTGTACCGACCATGCAAAGCAGGTAAAATTAGGCTTGTTCAGTCACTGTCTGTAAACAAGCTTGTAAACAAACTGTGGTTAAACACAGATCCTAGACACATCCAAAATACTATAAGCACTATTCCCCCCTTTACACGGGTCTCTCTCCATTGATTTCAGTGAAGTATAGACTAGGTTTATCCAGATGTTAGATGAGACAAAAAAATATTTAATGTCACTGTATGCTTCTACTACCTTTTAAAACACCAGAGGAAAAAAACTTCCTCATATATCTAAAATTGTTCCTGCTTAGGATATGAAACTAAGCTATGGTTTAAATCTAGTTTGTTAATAGTTTTGTTAAGTAGCAGTGGGTTTAAGCACTACGTGCCTTGTGTACCTTTGAAAAAGGTCTGATGGAATGTTCCATTTCCCTGATTTTATGAGCTTTCATATTTATTGCCTTGTCTACTGCATATATGAATCTTGGTATTTGTGACAGATTTTTCTTAGTTTGTTCCATTGTGTACAGACCATATGTTGTTCACGGTCATAAAACACTTGGTAATTGTATGTGCAGAAATTTTTTTTTTTCAAGTTACTTGCTAAGAAACTTAAGAACTTTCAGGTTTATCCCTGCAGAGGTGTTTTTAAATCCAGCCCCAGGAAACAATTGCCTCTTTTTCTTAGAGTTATGATGAAACTTTGGCAGCATTCTCAGATGCATTTGGCAGTTAACTTCTATTGATTCAAACAAAAATTATGTACCTGAATTCCATGAGGACCTTGGCTTGACTGCTGCTGATGTAGATTTTGGATACAGGCATGCCTTCATTGGCTCCCTAGTGTAATGCTTGAGAATGCAGTAGGGTTTTTATTGTTTTCAGGATGAGTCATGCAGGCAGCAGCACAACAGATGGTGTGGAGTGTAGAACAATAAAGACAAAGATATGAGACAGCTAAGAGAAAACTGGAACAGTCAAAGAAACAACCAGAGGATGAGAGAAGCTGACAGGTGAAGAGAAGCCAGGAGGTTAAGCTTTGCCATGGATAGCAGGAGCTAATGAAGTGTGGAGTCAGTGCAGGGTGAAGTAGCTCAAACAGTGGCCAGCAGGGAAAATTAAAGGACCTGTAGTCAGAGTAGAAGGAACACAGGTAGGTAGGAACACCAAGGGGAGCAAGGTTGATGGATAGCCAAGTGGCTGGTGGGGCTAAGTGATGGATTTCAGCGTGATAAAAGAGCAAGTACCAGTAAGGAGAAATAAGGAAGTGGAAGAGCTGAGGAGACTGATAAATAATACCCTTTGAAGGTAGAAATACCACAGCAGTTAGGAAGACAGCAATCAAAACCAGCAGTGGTGTCCTGAAACTCAGAAGTCCAGAATGACAGCAAAGAAACAAGGGATGGCAGCTGTTGAAAGATAATACTGTAAATGCCTTGAAAAGAGCTCAGGCCAGCATCAGGACAGCAAAAGGAGATGAAACATAGTATTCAGATCTGGTTTAACAAGCAACTGTAGCAGAGGCAGGCAGACACACTTGAGTAAAACAGGAAAGAAATTAACTTTCACAGGTCAGTGAAGCACAGTTCTTGAAAGGAGGAATATGGAGAAGTCCACGTAATTGAGAAGTGTATCAGTGTCTTACTGCTGCTCCAGCTCAAAGAAGGCAAAAATGGAGTGAAAGCTCCATCAGCAAAATAATTCCTAGAAATACCACAGGCTCCCTCCACCCACTCTACTATGCCCTATTCTAATATGACAGCTACACTGACCGCTGCCTAATTGTAACCCTTAGGTGAAAGACTAACATGGAAATTAGAAAAGAAAAAGGCTTCAAACATCCCTCCATGTGCTTCTACTTTCCTTATCCCTCAACTAATTCATTTTCTGTTCTGGGAGTAGGCAGTTAATGGAGCTACTTTCTGCTGTCATGTCTAGTTCATATATCTGCTTGATTTTTCAGACAGAACCAAGGCCAGCAGAATTCTGTCCTACAACTGCACTGCAGGGATATTTTTAAAGGACAGGTTTAGTTATTTACAAAGATGTTTCCACAACTATTTTTAAAGACACAGACCATTGGTGTTTGGAACGTCAAAAGTTTTGTTCTCAACCATGGAATAATAAAGATACGCAGCTGCTGGAAGATACCTCAGGAATCCAGTCACTCGTCCTAAAACAAGGCCAAAGGTACCTGCAATTTTCAGCAGGCATTTGCCTCGCTTGTTCTTAAAGCAGAATTTCCATCACTGGCATAGACTATCTAGTCCAGTAGTCAACTATTTTACCCTAACAGACGTTTTTCTAGTATCACCCCAACTCTTCCTTACTACTAATTAAGCTCTATCTACTACTGATGCAGGAACAAAATTACTTCTTTCCTTTACACACGGTTTTATGGCTCATATACTTGGTAGTTAAAAAGTTTTGTAAATATCTCTATGTGATGTTGCATTACTGCACAAAGGCAAACACTCCCCTTCAGCTTGTGGTGCAGCAGAACCCAAAGGCTTACTTGGAGGCATCTCATGTTTTGTCAGCTATTTTCCTTGAGTAGCATTGATATTTTGCACTTGTTCCTAGAAAGGAAAAAACAACCTCCTCTTTTTAGAGAACTCTCTGATTTGTTAGGATCATTATGCATCCTAACTCTGCCTTCCCAGCAGTCTCTGAATCCTTTGATTTCTGCTAATTTACTCAGCACTCTCTACTCAATACAGGTCACGTGTGTTGAACAAAACTAGACACAGGACAGATCTCAAAAGTAAAATATCTTTCCACTTTGACTAAAGGACATCAATTAGTCAGTAAACACTCTCTGAAAATGCTTTTCAAAGTACTTTGGCATTCAGCTTATAGCTGTTTTGGCTAGCCAAGTTTCCAAAACATGAAAGACACTATCACAAGCTACAGCCCAAACATCTGCTTTTCTTCTATCCATGGGGCCCATAACTCTCATGTACAGCTTTTTCTTCATATGACTTATTCTTTAAAAGTCCAAGTTGGCTCCTCATCTTTTTGTCATTTTCTTCCAGGTGCTTAAAATGCTTCACACACACCCCAAAACTTTTTAAGTGTGGTTAAGCTTATTTTTTATTATTTCCCATCGCTTACACTCTCCATCTGCATTTAAAGACAGATGAGATACTGGAAGGCTGAATACAGTAAACATATTACCTAACATCCAGGATCTGTCAGAAATACCTAAAAATTCTGAAAATGTTTCAGCCTGTCTACTAAGAAACATAGAAAAAGTTTAACTTTCATAGTTTACTTTAGAATAATACAACTAGTCTGAATTCTATCAAAATGTTTCTTTCCCCACTTACAGCTAAAAGCATAAAACTTCCACGACCAACAAAGGGATACTAGTCCCCACATCAACACTGATCTCTGTATTGAAAACTGATACCAAAGAAAGGAAGGAAATTACAAATGTCAGTCTTTCACAAGCATAAGGCAGCAGATGATACCATACTGATCTGATTTACTCACAGTTAAATACTGTTTCTTCCAGGCTGCAGGTAGAACACTCTAAGAGTTTTAACATTTATAGAACCCATATGGGATACTTACATGATGAACTGTGTCTCCATCTTATACCTGAAGAACATTAGTAACTAAACTGGTATCACTAAACAGGAGCTCGGCAAGTTGCCTGATAGATTCAAGATAGTAGATATCAGAACACAGGGCCTCACATGTCTATCACCAATTAAAACATGGTGCAAGTCAGACACCCTTGACTCCCACTATAGTGCCACAGCTGTTGCTCTAAAATGAGCTCATGGTCTCAGTCCAGTTCATAGCTGAAAGGTATCCCTGTCAAACAAAAAAAGACACTAGAACAATTAGTTCTTATGAAAAAAAACAAATCACCTAGAAACTCTCATATTCCTATTACCCTCTTCCCATGAAATATCACCCTTTGTGAAGAGTTTGATGCACTAGTTGTACTTTTTGCTGTCACTAAAATCCAGATTTTTCCAGAATTCTCCAATCTTTAGTATAGCTGAAAGACCTCAATGTGACTGCACAGCATTACAAAATGTTGTCCTTCTGAATTTTTACAAATGTTCCAATTTTTCTTCTAACTTTTCTTCAATCTTCTTTAACCATGTTTTGGAAGAAAAATATTCTAAGCAAATGCAATGTTGAGAAGCAGAAATTAGAAATTCTGAAAATAGGCCAGAGTTACTGCTGCAACCCTGTTTGTGAGAAAAAACGTAGTGTTGTAGGAAAAATGCAATAATCACATTCACAAAAAGACAAGATGAGTGGGACTAAGACTGAAGAGAGAGCTTTGGCTGAAACTCAGGACAAAAAAAAGTTTATGACCTCTGGAAGAAGTGGCAGGCAACACAGGAGGAGTACAAGGATGTCAAGGGCTCATGCAGGGAGAAAATTAGAAGGGTCAAAGCCCACACAGAACTTAATCTGGACACTGCTGTAAAAGACAATTAAAAGCGTTTCTATAAATACATTAGGAACAAACGAGGGGCTAAGAAGAATCTCTGTCCTTTAGTGGATCTGGGGGAAACACAGTGACAAAGGATGAGGAAAAGACTGAGGTACTTCATGCCCTCTTTGCCTCGTTCTCTTATAACAGGACCAGTTTTTCTATGGGTACCCACCCCTCTGAGCTGGAAAATAGGGACGGGGAGCAGAATGTTTAGATCTGCTGGAGGGTAGGAAGGCTCTGCAGCGGATGTGGACAGGCTGGATTCATGAGCAGAGACCAACTGTGTAAGGTCAAGTCCTTGATCTTGTCTTTGGGTCACAACCACCCCAGGCAGCACTACAGGCTGGGGGCAGTGGCTGCAAAAGCTGCTTGGCAGGAAAGGACCTGGGCGTGCTGGTCAACAGCAGCTGAACAAGAGCCAGCAGTGTGCACAGGTGGACAACAGGGCCTATGAGAAGCAGCTGAGGAGTTGGGGTTGTTCAGCCTGGAGAACAAGGAGGCTCAGGGGTGACCTTATTGCTCTCTACAACTACCTGAAAAGATTTTGCAGCCAGGTGGAGGTAAAGAGACAGGATGAGAGAAAACAGCATCAAGTTGCACCAGAGGTTTAGATTGGGTATTAGGAAAAATGTCTTCACTGAAAGAGTGGTCAAGCACTGGAACAGGCTGCCCAGGGAAGCAGTGGGGTCACCCTCCACTGTCCCTGAAGGTATTTAAAAGACATGTACATGTGGCAGTGAGGGACATGGTTTAGTGGTGGGCTTGGCAGTGTTAGGTTGACAGTTGGATTCGATGGTCTTATAGGTCTTTTCCAACCAAAATGATTCTTTGATTCTGTTACTGTTCCACAATTTGCAGGAGTCTGGAAAATGCACTGGGGAAAGAAACCAGAGTGTTTGTTCTTTTTTATCTAGAGGTATTTTTCATCGTAACCCATTCAGGTATAAGATCACTTAAAGGTTCATATATGTATATACTAACTTTCAAAAGCTACACAAGTTATTTATCTCCTCTTGACTATATTGACTAGGCATCATCAATCAGATATTATACTGAAGCCTACAGAGAAGCCATGGATTCAGTATTTTCTCCGTCAAGAGAGCCAGAAAATCAAACCTCTCCATTTCAACCTGACTTTTTTTATTTCACTTGGAAGCAGGTCAAATTTCTGGTTTTAATCATGAAAAGACATGTTCCCATAAGCTCTGCTTTACCTTTACCACAGTGTTTCAATTTTGTTTTTAATCTCCCACTCCACAATTTAGTTCAGTTGAACCTTGAAGATATGAACACAAAACACAGACGGACATTGTCACTAGTTACTGAAGTTTTCTTTCAGTCACTGAAATATTGCTATTACTATTCCAAGTCCACTAGAGGCCACCTGCTGTTACCTATAGAGAACAGCAGACAGCTGCAGAAAGTACCAGGCTTTCTTTAACTGAAAATGGGATTCCTGTAAAGCATAGCAATACCTCTTCTTTGCACGTTGACAGTGCTCAGTAGAAATTTTTCCTTGGGTGACCGAGAAGCCTCCAACCCACATCCAAAATGAACCAGTCTCCAGCTGTGCATTCTGCAATCTTCCTACCCAACATGCGTCTTATTTCTGGGTGGTCTGTCTTCTGCTCTGCATTTGTTTTCCTTGTTCTCTCTGTGTCTCATACTTTGGCAGACAATCATACCAGACCTAGCTTGTAGCCTATGACTAAAGAAACATAAGTGATGTTCGTTCAGCCTTCTTTGTTGCAGACAGTCACTGTCTTAGTTCTGGGAGAGTAAAACTATCCTCTACCTTGCAATTATATCTGTTTTATCTGTTGTTTCAAGTCACGTCATCTGGCAGGCAATTATAATGAAAAGCACTGCACAGACCACAGGCACTGAACTATGCCTTTAAAACCACTGTTTAAGAGCATGCTCAATTTAGAACCAGCTGCAAATTTGGGAGGCTGAAGCTGAACTGCAGTGGCACTAGTACTGAGCCAGAGAATCTTGATTATATTCAGATGCATTAAAAAGTTGATCTGTGTATCCAGTTATTTACTTACATAATATCAGTACTCCCCCTTGAAGGTAAGCATGTGTCTCATCAAAACCAGAGTGACCAACGGACAACTGCTTCTAAAAGACTGGAAACACTGCAGTTATGAGCCTCATAAAACAGCTTAAACAACCTTAAATCATAACGATAAACATGTAAGATGAACAGATGCAAAACTGTCACACTTCACATAAGAATGAGAGAGTAGAAGTGACATCCCAAGGGCAGATGACTAAAATCTAGCTCAGAAATCTGGTAACAAATGTGACCAGTAATGCTTACTTCACAATGACAGGAATAAATTACTTTTCTCACTGAAAATTATTATACTGATTGAAATAGTGCTTCAAACACTTATGGCTTGCAAAAAAAAAAAAAAAAAAAAAAAGACATTTATGGAGATTCAGAGGCATCTTTCCTTCCTCCAAAATGCAATACATTACTTGAATGAAACATATCAGCAACCTTAAACCTTTTAAAATTAAGACAAATTAAATTGGAAACTTTCCCCTCATACAAAAAAGCAGCAGCTTCAAAAGTAAGTTTTCTTGGCTACTGATAACAGTATGTTGTTTGCATACAGTACAAGTTCAAGGAAAATGAGGTTTCTTGTCCCTGATATTAAAAAAGAAAATAAAAAAGATCATTATCCAACAGTGAAAAAGAGAGCTGAAATTATACGGTCATAGTATGGCATCTCAAGTCTGGATGTAGAACAGTCCATGCACACAAGAAAAAGCTCCACAAATGGCATAGAATAAAAATAATTTTGTAGAAAATAAGTTTTATTTGGCTCCTTTTGTACACTTTTTCTTAAAAAAAAAAATGCACATTCATACAGTTTGCCTTTCCCAGTGCATTTCTGGATTTGCTCACATAGAGTCATTAATATCAAGGCAAAAGGTGCCTTTGAAATAATTTGAGACACATGGTATTTCAGCTGTGAAACATCCAAAGTTACTAACTTTCTGATTATATCTTGGAAATATTGTTTCAGGTGTTTCTTCTCTGATTCACACATGTAATTGTGCCACACAGGGAAGAGGAGACAGACCTGTAACAAAGAACTGTCAAGTCAATGGCAAATACTCATTTTAGGTAGAGCTAAAGGTAACTTCATACTGAGTTGGGATACAAAAGAAATACTCAGCTAGATAACTTCTCTTTTTCAAGAGCTCTACATCAGAAATGATAAGACATTGCTGGAGTACTACAAATCAGCCACTGGTGGTGAGAGTTTGTTTGCAGAGGAAGGACTCTTTCCGTAGTTGTTTCTCATGGCCAGGTCTCTTTGCTGTTGTTGATGGTGACTATGGAACTTGTTTCTTCCTGTTTCTTCTTAAACATTTCATGAAGAGAAGTAAATTCAGCTTGAGCTTTCATACACCACAAGAGGTACTAACCCATCAAGTAGCCCCTACAGAAAACAAAATAAGTCAGAAAAAGAGCAAACACAGGCAGCACGCCTCAAAAATCAAGAGATATACAATCTCAAAACAAAACTGTAGACTGCCAAAACAACTGCTGATCAAGGCTATTTGGCCATCTTAACTACACACTCTTTCCTCAGTTGATTTCCTTCAATGAACACTGAAGATGGACGAGCCTATTCTAAATCCAACTTGGATAATTGTTTGGAATTTTTGAAGCCCATGCTATACCCTAACAAAGGTTCTTTATTTGCATCCTTTACACAAATTAGAAGTGTTTACACAAATTAGAAGGTATCCAATACAATCTGATCTTTTCTGGCATTCGACACAAATCTATTCTCTTTTTTCTTCTATCTCTCTGAAGTCCTGTTTCTTTAATGAATTTCAGGAAGGGACCTCTTAAGACACGTGTGTACTCAATGAAACAATAAAATATATAGCATCAATGAAGCAAGACAATACAGAGCAGGTTCCTATCCAGCTCTCTGTTGCCAGGGTTCACTTCTGTGTTATGAAAGAAAACTTTTAACTACGCTGCAGAGGCACAAAAAGGAAGAATGACTGTCACTATTAAGTCAACACTTCATGCAGCTACTCCACAAATTAGGTAACAGTACCACCAGACATCAGGTTTCAGCTATTTTAAATTAAACAGATGGACTGAAAAATAAAGAGGGGGAAGAAATTGTAAAACCTGCATTTGGATATTTGGATTTTGCATAGTCTGAAAGCTCCAGATCTTTCCTATTTTTTGATCTGTGAATACAGATGCATTAAAACACCACATACATTGCATGCTCCAATGTTATATTCAGTTTTTCAGCAACAACAACGAAAACCCAGACATCATCTTTACTTTAGGAATGCTTTGGATGTTTCTGAACACTTATTACTGCTACCATCAATTATTCTAGTTACAATCTCTCAGGTACACTGTCCCTATAAAGAACTCACCTTTCTTTGACACTTTCTTCTTCCTCAAAGCACTAATTTGTAACTACTGTTACCTCACCAGTACATACAATGAATTTTCAGGTCCACTGACCAAGTCAGACTCACTAATAGTATTTTTTTACATACCAGGAACTGTCACCCTTTTTTAACCACAGCACAATCTTACAGTAGCTGGCTCCCAAAGCATCCCACCTCACTCAAGGTGTTCCAAAAAAAGTGTTGAAGAAAGCAACTTAGAGTCAAGCCAAAGATCACTGTACTTGCTGTTACTCTTAAATTTAACATGGCACACACGAGCCCACAAGGAGAAGAAAAGCTGAAAGATAATTTAATCACTTACGGTAATTTCATCCTCATGAAAACTCTGGCCATGAAGAAGCTCAAAAGCACGCTGACAAATCCAATAAAGAGCAAAAGAAACCTATTCAACTTGGGGATATTTGGTGCATTGGATCGATCCAGAATTATGAATCCTAGGCCACCCATTGTGAAGAGGAAGCTGGATGCGAGGCCTTCCATAATATACTGTCCATTTACTCTAAAGGAAAAAAAAAGGGTGAAGGGAAGAAGAGAAGTCAAAAAAAGATTAAAGAAATTATTTACATTTCAAACCACATCGACTCGACCTGCTTTTGCTGTATAAACACACGGGATGATTCATTTTGATGGCTGACTTTCTAACTAAAAGTAAGCAGGAAACCGACGATACACAATTACATCAAGACTTCAATATGTAACTTATCTCCAGGACTGACAGTCTGCAAGGTGACCAGTCAAACACACCAGTGGATTTGCACATAGTGGTGTACACTAATGGCTACTGCACAGGCTCATCAGTTTTCAGAAATATCTACTCCCAGCAAGTCCCCGGTTAAACAGATGGCTCAGGGCACGGAACCACGACCTTCCTACTTCCATCCTGATGTTTAGGCAGAGCGCCTGAGTCCTTGCCCCTGGACAAATCCCACTCAGAGCAGTGTGTCAGCACATGAAGCACATGCTGGTTCCAGCGCACAGCAATTCCTGCCTGCAGGATATTTTGCTCCCTGCTCACTGAGCCTGCACATATCCATTGCAGGGACCCACCCTGAAGGTGTCCTGGCTCCCTGTCAGTCCAGACAGCCAGAATTCCTTCTGACAAAGCTCAGGTGGAGAGAGGGGACAACGAGGTGCAGAAAGATCCCATATTGCACCTGGATCACAATCTCCTGCTTCCCACAGTCACCAAACCATTTTCCTATCCTGGTAATCAGAAATACTAGTAACCTCATAAAACTGGCATTGATGAAACTACTGTGCATGCTAATACAGAAACAGAGATTATCATTAATGCCTCACATCCTGAAAACAAACAAGTTGGTCTTCTTTCATGTTGTTTACACTGACTTGCGCTAAAGGGCAAGCAACTCCCTGCAGCAGCCAGATTCATCTGCGCTGGAACAACCCAAGCCAGTCTGAAATACATACTGTATCTAGCCCAAGTCAAATTCTGTACATCAGGCATGCCACAGACCTCACAGATTCAAACAACTTTTTTTGGCGTTTAACAAAAATCCCTGTTTGTTTCCACATACATAAAATACCCACAGCTACATATGTAGATTGAGCCATCTTCAGAGCAATCTCTTTCTAAGAATTTCTAGCTTGTTTTCAATAAAAGGCTCCAAGAAGACACTGTTGTTGGATACTTGTAATTAAGTTCCCCACCCTCAGACACAGGAGTCCCAATTACACTGGAGTTTAAAAGGCCAGAACCAGAAATTTCACAAACATCATCTGTGCTGCTAAGAAAAACGATCAAATGTATCTGCATCCACTTGATGCAAACACAACTTGAACAGCAGGAAACAGAAGTATTGCCAGCTCCAGACATTTTTTTTTTTTTACCAGAGTTTTCCTTTTTTAAAGTTTTAGGATTCAGATTTTCAATTTCAATTGTTTTCGATGCTGGTTTGGGTTCTTTTTTTTGTTTGTTTTGGTTTGTTCGTTTGTTTTTTACTACTTGCAAACCAAGAACTGATATAGAACAGTTCGTGCCTTGCACAGAGAGCTCAAAAGGAAAAAAAAAAAAAAAAGGTAGACGCACAGCTCTGTAAGGCGGGGTTTATTCCCCCCGTGCCCGGGCATCTGCTCCTACCTGTACGCCAGGAAGGCCACCGGCCTCTGATGTCCGTGCTCGTCTGTCATCGACCCCACGCTGGGAGGCTCCACGATCACGTCATAGATAATTCCTGCGGGAAGGAAAGCAAGCACCCCCTTTGACTCGCAGCAGCGAGAACGGCCCTGACCTCGCGGGGACGACCGGGGCACGGGCCGAGGAGGAGCTGCTCCGTGAGGGGGGCCTCACCTCCGGTGATGAGGAAGTAGGACACGACCACCAGCGCGTACACGGTCATGGCCGAAGGCATGTGCACCCAGCTCGGCCGCTTCAGCTTGATGTTGGGGCACTCGAGCACGGCGAAGGGCAGGCGGTACAGCGTCTCCATGGCGGCGGCGGCGTCCCAGGGGCGGCGGCGGCGGCGTCCCAGGGGCAGCCGCGGCGCCGCTGCTCCCTCCCTCCCTCCCTTCTTTCGTCCCTCCCTACCTCCCTTCTTTCTTCCCTCCCTTCCCTTCCCTCCGTCCGTCCCTGCCCGGCTCGCCCCGCCGCCGCCGGACCCTCCGCGGCCGGACACGAAGGCGGAAGCGGAAATGGGCTGCCGCGTCCTGACAGGGGAAAATTGACAAATTTTTAAAAAACGACAAACTGAAACAAAGCACTCGAAATCTAGGCTCCGAAGGAACTGACAGGCATTTAAAAAAAGGATACTTTTTTTCTGCGTAAAAACTTTGGAAAGACCGCGCGCCCGCCGCCGGAGGTTCTATCTGTCTTACCCACCTGCCGGGACCCGGCAGACCTGACGTGTCTGTGCCGTGTTACCGCTCGGGGCTGGGGGCGTGGCCGGGGGCGTGGCCAGTGCGCGGGCCCCGCCCCCGGGCCGGGCAGCCACGTGTGCGCCCGGCGTGTCCCGGTGCCGGACACACGCGTGTGCCCGGCGGGAACACCGGCCCTCGGCACCGCGGAACACAGCGAGGTGCACAGTAGCCTCACCCCAGTGCCTGTGTCTGCTGGAGAGTGGGGCTGGGATGCCCCTCGCCCGCAACTTGGCATGTGGTGGGTGCGGTGCCCATCCTGGCCCGCAGCAAGAGGAGACCCCGACAGCTGCGCAGCGAGACCGGGGGAAAAGGCACAGTCCAGCGGTAGCTGCTGAGAGCACCCGGGTTACCTGTGCATTACAGACCAGCTCACATACTCCTGCAAGCATGCAAACACCTCATCAGTCGAGGCCAGCCGCACCGGGCAGCACCTAGGGGAGGAACTCCCTGTTTTCCGTGGAAGCTTATCTAGTTCCTTCTGCTTCATGGAAGGCGCAGAGGAGAGCCTTTCACCCCAGGTTAGGGAGTGCATTTAAAAGCACGTGCTCCAGCTGAACTCGCCCCACCTCGCCAAGCCATCCAGCCTACTTCCCACTGCACAGCCCTGCCCTAAATGACTGCCCCCATATCCACATGGCACCGCCTGCTGAAACTGTTAAAAAAGAAATTAAGAGCCTTCTTACCATTTCGCTGGCATTTTGCCTAATGACTGCTTTTATTTCTGCCGACAGTGGCAATACCACTTCTAACTCAGAGCTGCTGTCTCTCAGTGCAATCATATAATTAGCTATTTTCAGCGTTGGCCTTTCTGTTTGAGAAAATCTCCCTCCGTCTGTGCCTCTCAACAGACATTTATGACACTTACCCTCACTATTCCAAAAGTATTCTCCCTCCATCTTGCCTCCTTTCCAAAAACCTGAAGGAAAACTCTAATCTCACAGCTTTTAAAGGAAAACAAGAGCACTTTTTTTGGGGCAGGTTAGACATGCCTGCCCTACTTGCTGCTTCTTGCTTTAAAACCATTTTTCCAGCATGCTGAAGTACTGAAGTTTGTACTAGCACAGGAAGACAACTAATAAAATTTTAACCTCATAAACTAACTATAGTAACAGCACCTAAAAATGTCAGGGTACTAACGTTAGTCTTAAATAAACCTCCTTTAATTAGACACAGCCTTTGCAATAAGTTTTAGCATAACCTGAGCTGAGGAAAAACCCTTCATAACTTAAAAGTTACAACATTTATTTTGAGAACACTGACAGAATAATTTTAATAACTTGGGACACTGTGAAGAAATTATTGGAGAGGTACAGCTTCTTTCACCATGCACGATGTTAAGTCAGATTCCCTGGATTGTAGCCATCTCCTGTTGTCACACCCAGGTGAGTTGGCAGGCACCTTACCCAAAGCACCAGCTTGCTGCCACCCAAAGGGCAGGGCTTTTCACCAACTCAGTCTTCTGCCCTCTGTTTCTTGGCCGACTGTACGGCCTGACAGGCTGCAGAGTTGGGCAGTGTGACGAGACAGCACGCAGTCAGGAGGGACCTGCACACATCTCTCAGAGCCACAGCCTGAGCACTCCACAAGGGACCTCAGAAACCCCTTGGAAGGGCACCCTCACTGCTCCCAGTTAAGTCTCTGCACTCAGTATTTATTTCTCCTTCTTCCTTGTTCTCATAGTGGAGCTCACCACGTTTTGAAAAAAGTTATTGGTAAAAATAGATAAAAACAGATTCTAGTCAGATACTAAAAGCAGTTAAAAATTCAGAGCTGGGGGTGAGGAATACCACTGCACCCCCAGGTAACACAAGAATTACCCTGAGCATCTTAAAGCACTCCTGGATAGCATTAGGGGCACATTTAGAACTCTCTACAAAACAGAATGAAGCAAAGCCATTTTCACTTTTTACATTACTGTCCTTGGTAATAAACCATTCAGAATTTTGGTTCAAGTTTCAATACCAGAGGCCTAAATTGCTCTCTAAAACCTAATCTGGAAGTCATTAAAGGTCTGCCTTAGCTGCACCCTGGAGCTCTGCTGGTATCATACCTCTGTGTGCTGACCCAGGAAGCACCCAAAGAACAGGATACAGCAACTGCAGCTTTCTTCCAGGAGATCCAGATATAGCAGCGTGCAATTGTCTGGTGGGTACAGCAATGGTTTTGAGAAGTCAGACTATTCCCCCCACTTCAGATTCAAGTAATGGTAAATGTGTCACATACGATTAGAAAAAAAAAATCTACACTAGGCCTACACTAGCTCCCCTCATCTTCACCTGACAATCTTTCTTCTTTTGATGGTTTGCTTTTCCTTTTCAGAGCCCGAACTTTCTTCTGAGCCAAGTTCTCTGGTGACTTCATATACATCTGTTGCCAGAAAGAAAGAAAACCTGCACTGCTCAAAGTTACTCCAGTCCCTCCACAGGACTGTGAGGTGGAACTGAGAGTCCTGTTTAACCAGACCTCCTTCCACCTGCTTGATTTCCCTGCAGCACACAGCACAGAACAGAGCATCCCGACTTACGGGTTTTGTTGCACCAAACCCCAGTTCTGCATTCTATAAGCTGTGAGAAGCAGCTCCTACGGGCTTTGAACAGAACATGAAATGACAGGACACAAGAGAAGTGGAGCTTTCATTTATTGGGATGAAACTACAAATAGATTCACTTTGACTTCTGGCTCTGTGCTTGTGCCTTCAGTACTTTCACAACAATCTTCTGCTCCTCAATAAGAAAAGCTCGTTTGATCCTGGAAAAGAAAAACAAGTTAAGGACATGTATCTACCTACTTCAGTAAAAACACAAAAATCACATAAGTTACAATTAATTTTGCAGTCTCCAACATCCATTGCGCATGTGGTGCTAGTTCCACAATTACACAAAAAGGGAAACTGTCCATGTTCTTGCCAGCAGCAAGAGACGGGCACAGTGACACTGGATGAATGTAGTGGTTTGGGGAAGAAGGCCTACTGTGCCTACAAATTTAGGGTGAGTGGCTTGTAGGCAAGCAAGGTAATATGCAATGGCTGAACACTGGGAAAGTTACTGCCTTCAACTCCAGAAGTAAAAAGCAGAATTCCTAACTGGCAAATTAATTTAGCTGCATTTAAAGTCATCATTGGTGTGACCAGTCATGGTCAGCCCTCTTCCACAGAACTATGGGGAACTCTAGGTTCATCCAGTTATCAAAAATAGGAACAGTTCCTCTGTCAGGATTAAAGCTCCTTTGCACATCAACAGGGAGAAGCCTACCAGGTCAATTCATGCCCAAATACAACTATTTCTGGAACTTATGCAGGGCCAGCATGCACATGGACAGACCTATGCAACAGTACTCACCTACCGATGGCCTATCTGATGGTTTTGAGTTAAAAGACCAATACACCATGCACAGCTTTCTACCTTTGAACATTTAAGTACCTTCTCTATGCATTGGGTATATATGGTTACTTTTGCAGTACACAAAACCTGGCAACGGTGCCTAAGGAGAAGCAGGAGAAAACCCAACCATTACAGGGAAAGAGCTGTGTTTTTTTTTTTAGGTAGACTAAGAATAAGACATACTCATGCATTAAAAAATACCTATCAAGCTTATTAAGGGTTTGGAAAAACACTCAGGGGAAAAAAATTGGTTTTCAACTCAGTGAAGTTATGCTATGGATCTGCAGCTGTAACAACTCATCTTCAGTGGCACCTAATGCAATTTAAGAACTCCCACGTGCCAAAAAAAACAACCAATCGACCAACCAACCAAATAAAAAAATCGACCACCCAAAAAACCCCACAAAAAAACAAAACCAAAAACCCCCACTGTCATTACACTGCTGATACCAGAGACCTGCTTTGGTTGCCATTCAGAGGTGACATAATTCGACATCAATTTTTGTCATACATTTTTCCTCAAACTTTTGCCAAGGAAGTATAGGATGTACAGCTGTTACACAATAAAACTGAATTTAGTGAAGTCCAGCAAAGGCCATCTTGAAGCTTAATCACATAAAGATGCTTAACATGCAACCAGATAATATCTCTGAATCCCAAAACACTACCAAGAAGCGAGAAATTCAACTAAACTTGCACTAGTAACTTTGTGTAAGACAAAAGAATAGGACAGCAGATGAGAAAAGTCTATGGGGGCTCAACACACAAAAAAAAATCCAGCATGAGCAGACTTTAGCACCCAAGCAACCGTCCAGTATAAGATCACGAAGAACATGAGGTCTCTACAAAGTAACTCCATATACAGTAGGTAGCTCAATCCAAGGGACAGGGACAGACACTGCTGCTCACATGCTCCAAGCTAACCCTCTCCATTTCACTACACCAGTGTCAGACAAGAGTCTTCAAAGTTTCATCCCACATTACAAAAACGCAGAAAGATGTAAAAATCTCACATGGAGTAACCTCAAGAGTGAAGTTCCCTTTCTGTAAGCTTACCTGTCACGGACACACTTAGCACACATGGAACCACCATAGGCCCTGCTAACGTGCTTCTTCGTTTTGGACAGCCTCATGAGAACTTTGGGGCGCACAGCACGGACCTACGGAGAGCAAAAACGGGAAGTGTGCCATAAGGCAGTGATTTTGGGTAAGGCAGTGATTTTGTGTAACAGCCATATAAAAAACAACATTGCTTTCATAGTTTTTTAAGAAAGGCAGCAACACCTGAAGTTGACTTGATATTCAAAATGCTAAGGAGTGCCTGAAGTCACAGCTCATTGTACGTGCCACGTTCAGCACTCCCAAGCTGGTCTTTTCTTTCTACCATAGTTTTGCCAACAGGTTTGTAAAAAAACTTTTTACAATAAGAGACTGTTTTCCCAAGGGTTCCCAAGGAACTGCTTAAAGACTGACATAACTCAAGCATTCTGTAACTGTTAAAAGCAATGATGTTACATCAAGGAATCATTCGGAAGAAAACATCAAACTAAAAACATTCACTCCTCTAAGTTTTCTAAAGCTTGGCTTACCCTTTTTTTCTGCAAGTCTAACAGGTTCAATTTAGATTTTTAAGTCTGCTATAGAATCAGCTTGTCTAGCTTTAAAAATTTCAGAGTTCCATGTTATAAAACAAGCGGGTTCAAATGTAACAGTAATGCAAGTCTCAAGCATTAAAAAGCAGTTACTGTTCGAGTTTCCAAAGCTCATTTTACCAGTTAAATCTTGCAACACTTGGGTAAGAATATATTAAAGAAATTATTACAACAAGAACTCAACAATAAATAGGTGCATCATATAACTTGAAATGGCTCTTTGTACTGAAAAAACATTGCCATGGAGAAACACCCTCATGCCAGCCAGGCTCATACTTACACCACGAAGCCTTCCTGGGCATATCCCACAGGCTGACTTGGGCGCCTTCCCCACTTTCTTGGTGTACAGGTAAACAATCCTGTTCCCGGGTGTTCGGGACCTGAGCACAGCAGAAAAAACCACCCAGTTAATGTAACAACTAAAACTTAACTGTCACGTTCTTACAATGTCAGTTTTCCTAGAAACCACCTTACTTACAGTCTGGTCTTGTTGGAAGCTGTGTTGTAGGACAACCTACGGCGGTAGGTCAGGCGCTGGACCATTTTTTACACCTAAGGAAGCCAAAAACAAAGCAGTGCTAAGGGTTGGATGTCTGCATGACGTTTACATGTCACAGCACCACCTGTGCTGAACCACTGCTCCGGGTGTAAATCAGCAGCTGCCCGTTCTGTATTAATAAAATTCGAGCGTTTCCCCATCAGTGACAGTCCATACAATTAAAAAAAACCAACAAAACAAGTGACAGCAGGTACAACGTGGTTTGCAACGAGAATCCATTTGAACCAACTTGAACGCTGCTCAGTATCCTGGTCTTGCCCGTGTGATGTCGTGCTCCCCTAAGGAACTGCTTAAAGCTTGAGCAGCTACGTATTTTATGATCAACCTAAGCCTCGGATTTTAAAATCCTGTTGTTCCAACCTGAACTTGCCAATAAAAAGTCATATTGTACTACCTGAAAAGGCTCTTTGTACTGAAAAAACACTGCTGTAGACGAAAACCCTTAACCAGTCAGGCTCATACTTACACCACGCAGATAATTTTATAATAAGCCACGTATTTTATAACCAACACAAGCTGCACCGGCAAGTCCGCAAACAGAGCAGCAGCAAGCCGTAT
This sequence comes from Myiotriccus ornatus, assembly GCA_036023395.1. Classification (NCBI taxonomy): domain Eukaryota; kingdom Metazoa; phylum Chordata; class Aves; order Passeriformes; family Tyrannidae; genus Myiotriccus; species Myiotriccus ornatus. The sequence goes on along the minus strand of JAYRBT010000139.1, from coordinate 25,714,299 downwards.
AGTTCTCTATTCTTATCTGAGAGCAAGCTGAGTTAGCCACAGCCCAGGCACAGACCGGCGCCGCTCCCTGCGGCCCGGGAGACGCGGGCGCTGCTCGGGAGGCCCGGCCTCTCCCATCGGGCAGCTCCGCCGCCCCGCCGAGCCCAAGCGTGGGCGGCAGCGGCGCCGCCGCCCCCTCTGCGCAGCCCCGCGGTGCCCCCGGCCGCCCGCCGTGCCGCGGATGGGGGCGGATGGGGGCGGATGGGCGAGCGCAGCGCCCCGGCCCCGCCGCCATACCTGGCGCCGCCGCAACCGGGAGAGGAAGCGGAAGCGCGCGGAGCAGCACTGAAAGAGCTGCGCGCAGGGACCCGGAAAGGAACAGCGGCGCATGCCCACCGCGGTGGCGCGCGGGTGCCGCCATGTTGCACGGAGAGGACTGCGCAGGGGTGCAGCCATGTTGTACGGATGGAGCGGGGCGGGGGCCGAGCGGGTCGCGGCGAGGCACGGAAGGAGCCGCTCTGCTGCAGGCGCTCCGCCTTTCCCAGGGTCTCTCTGCACCTGCTCACCCACCCCCCTTGCCCCCCGCAGGGCTGTCCTTGCCCCCCGCGGGGCTGTCCTTGCCATGCGCCGTTCCCCTCGAGGTGCCCTCCCGGGCGCTGCACCAGGCCGACAGGCCGAGCCTCAGGCTGGGTCCTGCGGAGAGCAGCACGGTACCCAGGTTTGTCCGACGCTCCCTCGCTGCGCCGGCACCGCACCGGGAGTCTCTGTTGGTCGGGTCAAAGGTCCGCCTGACTCAAAATACCATTTCCAAGCCACAGGTACCTAATAAAAAGCGTAGGGGAAATAGGACACAGCTAGCTGATCTTTCCCTTAATACACCCTCCCTGCATTCGGCTGTCAGCATCGCACAAGGTTCCTGATTTGGGTCACATTTTCTGACTCCTGAGATGAGCTCAGTTGGTTAGGGCATGGTGCTAAGAACACCGAGGTTTGTGGGTTTGATCCCTGTAGGGGCCATTCACTCAAGAGTTGGACTCAGCGACCCTCGTGGGTCCCTTGCAACTCAGAATATTCCGTGAAATCTATTTAATAGCCTCTGGTAGATCCCTGAGAAAAGAAAAGATCTTCATACAGCATCAGTGGGAAACCACCATCTGCAAGGGGGACGGGGTCGGGTCAGCCATCTGTGAGCCCTGAAATGCTCTGTTGCTCCACTGACCTGAGCAATGTTCCACAATGATAGCCAGGGACCCACACATTAAACACGCAGGGTGCTGCTGCTGCCATCGTTAGCGGCTTCAGCTTTGCTTTTGGACAGTAGCGGGTGCTCAGAAAGCTTTGATGTGTCCTCCTGGCCTTATTTATGGGTTTGAAACTCACAGTTCATTGTACCGTAGCCTTCCTGTTTTCCATCTATAATTATTATTTTGGTTCATTATTGACTCTTTTTAAGTGCAAATTATGGACACCAGGATTTTTTTTTTCTTATTCATGAAAGAAGAGAAAATATGTATGAACTAGATTTTAGGGTATATTTAAAATAGGAGCACATTTCAGACGACAAGTAAATTTCAGAGCAATTAGAGTATTTAATATGAACTTTCTAGGCCCAGAACCCTGAGGGGAATAGGAAAGCCAATTAAATTAGATTAAATAATCATGCCTAAATATGAAAGTGTAACAGAATCCAATTGTTAAAGAACAACACTATTAAATTATGATAGAATAGTTTAGATGTTGTCAGTGCAACAGGTAACTATTCTATTATTGAACAACAGTATCGATATTTTTTTGTGAACTTACCCTACTTTGGCCTTTAAAATCAACTGATGTAAGTTTTAGAAGCTGTCAGTTAAATCCCAGCAGTTCTCTTCTGCTGGTGTACTGGCCTAGCTTTTCAAGCATTTTCAGTTTGTTTTGTAAGAGGAACAGGGCTATCAGGCAAATGGCTCTCCACAGCATCTAGAAATGTTAGCTTATTGACAGCTAGTTTAATGCTATCTAACATGGGCATAAGATTTGAAGCAGAAGCTCACTAAGCCCATTTTGTACAGATTAGTCCTAGTCAAGTGATTCTCTCACATTTTTCGCTACTCCTACCTCTTCACAGGACCAAATCGTCCCTTTTGGGAGCAGTTATTTTCCACGTCCAACATGTCTCATTAACTCTTCATGCATTTTCTTCTTTCCTTGAATACAACAAAGGGGATGGGTTAGCAAATGCACAACCCAACAATGTAGAAAAGTAAGAGTGGCAGCCTATAAAATCTATTTTTCCCCTTCTAGGATGTCAGTGGAAGCTAAGGGCCTGAGGATGTGAACCTTTTTTCTTAAGAAAACTAGAGGTTGGTTTCCGGGGTCTACTTGCTTATTGGCAATGCAAAAATGGAAACCTCCTTTCCACCAGATATGATTAGGAAGATAATCACCTCTGATGGCAGTTTGGTAATATACTGCATTTTGCACCAGCCAGCAAGTTGTCACCGTATTCTGGTTTTTGGACCAGAAGAATGCTTTGTTCACAGGTTAAGACCAATTCTTGCTATGTTGACCATCCTTGCTTTCTTTTCCACATGTTTCTCTCCTTTTCTCTCTTTTCTCTGGAAGCCCCTATCTGTGTGTATGACCATTTCATTGGTCACGTGGAAAGTTCCAACACAGTTAGAGTGAGAGTTCCAAAATGCATAAGGCTCGATAAGCCCAGCCTGATCCCCTTTACTTTCTTCAGCATTCTGTGCCACTTCCAGATTCCTGGTAGATTCCAGGAATCTACTAGGCCTCAGGAGGACTCCTCTGCTCCATTAACTTCTCTTTATGGATCCTTCTAGGGCTTTTCTCCACCATAAGCTTCTCATTTAAAAAATGAGAAATGTTTTCACTCATATTCACTTGCTACTGTACCAACCTAGACTGGCAAATTGTAAGAGGCATGGGAAGGAAAGCGAGCCTGTGCAAGCATGTACTGGGTACTGCAGAGAGGGAAAAAAGTGATAGCTGGAGGATATGCTGTTCCTGTTAAGCTACAGCCACAATACCATTTCTGTGAGCAGCATGTATTTTAGAAATGTCTCACTGAAATCAGAATCCAACCTCTGGTGCTGCTTGGGTACAACCAGCAGGATTAGGTCTGCAAATGCGGAAAGGAAACAAGAAACCTTGGAAAAGTACTAGCAGCTGCTGGAAAGGAGAGAAAGAAGAGGTCCTATGGTCCACTGTCTCTCCAGAGCTAACTTTTTTCTTAAAATTCCCATTCCCTGTGCTTGTTAACTATGTGGCATGTGTCATAATCTGATTATATTAATTTCTATCAACATAACCCTCCACAACACAGACCTGTGCAAATTACGTTATGAGAAACTGTAGTTCATTTCCATTTCAGTGGAGCTTGTTAAACAAGCAAAATTATTTTGTAGCAAAGGGAAAAACAATTTAACGGAATGCACTCCTAGCATAGGAAGTACATAATATCGTATTTGGGTTGAAACTTTTTCTGTCAGAAATGTCATAACCCTGTAAGAAAGAGAATTAAAATCCCGTTATTTTAATTTACATCTAGCCATGAGATAAGTAAAGTTATCATTGAAATTCTAATTAAATAAGATGATTGACTAAGGTAGGACATCAAAGAAGAGAAGTGAATATGATAAGTCAAAGTCTTATTAATTAGTCCGCGTGGAAGAAATTCCAGGGACGTCAAGCTGAGGCTGCTGCAAGGAGAAAAAAAGCAGACAAGAAAATGTGTGTTTCTTTGAAGTTAGGAACTGAGATAGTGATGGAGGTAATTGTGTCTGACTGGATCCAGTAATGAAGAGCCGTAAATCAGACCCAGGAATCGGAGGAAAGATTCTAGTAACGAATGTGGCTGCCCCCCTGCTGCGAAGAAACAGAATGCAGAGCTGACTAATTGACCCAGTCTATCTCCCAGTAGCTCTCTGTTATTATTTATTAATTTTTAATTTCTGAATTATTTACGTTCTGGGAAATTATTTTTGACAGCCTGTTAGGCGTGCCAAAGTTAATGGAGGATGAAAGGACCGGTACTAGAATTAGCAGGGATGTAGTCACAGGCTACTGAATTTAATGATTTTGGAAGGGAAAATTGATTTCACACAGCGTGTCACTTTATACTACTTTAGGGATACACCAGCTATTTGATTAATTGAGGAATAACCAACTCAAAGTATATTTGAAGTGTAAATGAATCACAGTGCTCAGCTGTTTATTTTTCCCCTTTTCTGATGAGAACATTGAGTTTGCTTAAAGTTGCTGATTAAAACCAATACAGGTAGGCCCCATACTCACACCTGCTTATTTTCTCCTGCCTTAAGAAAAAAAAAAAAATTAAAAAATTCACCATCTGGATGAGACACGCAGTCTTCCATCTCACTTGGGATAGAGTTCATCCTTCCTACACAACGCCTAATTAAACAGGCTTTGTGTGCACTCCCCCTTCCCCTGTGGAAAATGTTTGAGACGGAGCAGGGTACCAAGCCCGTGGGCAGCACATGCAGCTGAGACATGAATTCTACATGGTGACAGCTCATGTTTGCTTTTCATCGGTCCCTGTAAGTGGGACATCAGCTGCAGCAAGGGTCCCTGGCCTACAACATCTCTTGTGTTGGTTCTCCTGGTGCAGCAGTGATAAATCAGTCCACCCACCTACCATGCAGAGCAATGAAAAAATAAAGGGTCTCTGCACAGCTTTTCCAGGCTGTGAAAACTGTATTTTCTCCTCGGTCCCAAATGAAGCTAAATCCTGCCTGCTGCTCACGTCTAAGACTTCTGACTATCCAGGGCATGGAGGCAATCCTTTTCCATCAATGTGTGTAATGCTGTAGGCATCTCACATCTCCGGGAAGACTTGTGCTAGAAACATCTCTGGAACTGTTTGGGATCATCACCTCACTGCTCCTTCCCTCAAGAGCAACCACCCAAGGGGAGGGGTATGGCTGCGTTTCTTCTGGCTTACAGGGAGGATGTGCCCTGTGCCCAGGATCGAAGGGGCAAAGCACCCCCACTGACGTGGCTTCCTATGGCAGACTTGGGTAAATCACTTAATTAAGGGCAGGGTAATCAGCAGTGTGGGCACTTGTGGTGGTTACCATGGTTTTGTGTTCTTTAGTGTAATGTCTTCAGATGACTCAGTGTTACCTTCCAAACACCTTAACAATCTAGTTACCTAAGTACTAGTCCTAACTGGTTTAAGTCCAACTTTCCCAGTTTTAAAATAAAAATAATTGATAATACTATTTAATGAAATCTCAGGGACTCTGAAAAGAGAATTAGTGTACAATTCTTTATCTGCAGAAGTTTGGGGAGAGT
>JAYRBT010000139.1:25689771-25708898 GCA_036023395.1 Myiotriccus ornatus | reverse complement strand
TTGGCCATCTGCGCTGAGTAAAGGGCTTTGAACCTGGTATGTAGGACCGTAGACTGTTTTCAGAGCCTCATAGAATCTTGGGGAGAGTAGTGAACACCAAATACTAGGAGTAGATGCTCTTTTCCACACAAAATTATTCAAAACCTTCTGCCACGGACTGACATAGATCCCATGAACAGGTAAGAACGGTATAAGCTAGACACTATTTTGATTCCGGTAAACAATAAAACTCCTTTGAATTGACTGAGACCAAAACTACTGAGTGAGAGGTTAAGTGTCAAAGGGATCTGGCATTTTGGACATTTTGCTGTTGCTCTGTTCTTTAAAAAAGGAAGGGCTATGTACCATAGCAAATATTGACAATACCGGGGTGAGGGGAGACATAAAGAATGAAGAAAAGTCAATCATGCATTAGCGTACCTTTAAAAAAATTATATTTGTGTTCATTGATTTAAAGATACATCAACAGCACGGGAAGGTTTTGCTGCTTAAGTTCTCTAAGAGGTTTATAAGTCATATAAACATCTTCCTAGGGCTTTTTTCTGAGCACTTCAGGAGCACTAGGAACATTTCTTTGTGATGTTTTACTGAGGCAAAAATGCAAGAGTAGCCTTTTTTTTTCCAGTTACATTTTGGATTATACCAGTGGCAATTAGCTATGCAAGGAGGATCAGCTACACCAGGGTGTTAAAGGAAGTGTGTGACCTGTGTCCTCTTTTCTGCTCCAGGGATTGGTACTTCATCAATTTTTTCAGCAACTGCTGGACTGGCTCCTAAATCAAAAGCCTGAAGCAAAGACTGTTTTTTTCTGGGTCTCCCAAATCTGTAAGAGATCTTTGGGGTTTTTTTTAATGATTGTTATTAAAACTTCCTGAGGAAGAAACACTGTACAAAATGTTGATAAAACTACTCGAAAAACAATTTTCAAGATTGCCATTTTTGTTTGTACTAAAATTGTATCACTGAAATTATACTCACTGCCATGAAATTCAGAAGAGTTCAATTCCCCAGCGTGGAAAGGAGTATCCCAAACTGCACAGAAAATGTTTTAGATATTTAGATAATGGCTTAAGGAACAGCAAATCACGTATTCAAATGTTACAGAACAATTGGGCAATTTATGCTACTTGAAGATCTGCTTTACAGTTTTAAAATGGTCAAAGAAAAAAAACAAATACCTTCTAAAGCGCATGTAGAAATTAACCCTAAAATATTTACACTCAACAAATGCAACTTAGTGTTTGGATGATGATAATTTAGCATGCTCTGGTGTTCTACAGTGGAATGAATCCATCACAAAACTGACTTCTCCCTATTTCAATATTAAAACAAAAGGGATATGCTTGCAGTGCAGCACCCTGGGAATTCAGCTCAGAAGTCCAATTAACAACAACTAATTCCCCATACTGCCTATTTACCCCTAAGAGTTGGCTAGATATAATAAGTCATGCATATTGCATTTAAGCTTTTAATGCCCAGAGGATAACAAAAATCTATCCTGATCACTTTTTATTTTCATCATAAGAGAGAAGAAAGCATAACTCCTTCCCCCTTCAGTTAAGTACATCCATATCTCAGTCTAAGTCTGTGAATGAGCTGCCTCCTGTCTTTTCCCCATGTCTCCTTACCCTACTTCTCCATAAAAGCCTTCATTCTTCAAGAAGACATGAAGGTAACAATCCCTTTGTATGTGTTTTCTGCATAGATAATAACATGTAAAATTATTCACTTTCAGATGATGATCTACTGCTCATTCACTGGACCAAGTCTGCTGCCCTTGAGACTGTCACACTGTATTGTAGGCAGTGTACACTCCCCTTACGCTGGTTTTCACTATACAAGCTATGAAGGTGCTGCCCAGCTGTGAACACATTTTAAAAGCTAAAGCTCTAACACACTGCAAGTGGTAATGACCATGCTGTAACATGGTAAGGATTAGGCAAATCCTTCCAATAATTAGAATGATCTTCTGCAACTTAATTTTGCTTACAGTATAAGTCAGATTGAACCAAATTCTCCAAAGGTAAAAGTCCAGCACATTACTACACACTTCAAATGCAAAAGGGAGAGAAGCAGAGAGAGACAGAGTGCATATGTGCACATAAGGCTTTGGATATTCCTTGCTAGGTACAACCGGAACTATATATTAATAATTAGGCCCACATTAAAATATCTATCTGTCCAGATACACTTTTATTGGTGTTTAGCAGGAAACAATTCAGGCCTAGCGATACCTATATACCATGGAGCATATGAAAACATAAAGCATATCACACTGCTTGGTAGCAACACAAAATGTGACGCTGTGCTGAAAGAAATACCTGGATCAATGTTAGGCAGCCATTCCTGCTGAGCAGCAGATTACTGTACAGCAAGCTGCCTACAAAATATTTCTGCAACACTGTACAGGCTCTGTGCATGGCAAAAACCCCAGAAGGTGTTATTTTTTCATGAAGCTGTGAAGAACTTGGCTTATGCTTGGGATCAGACTAGCTGCTCCTTACAGGGGATTCCAAGCTGCATATTTGCAGATTCAAGGCCAAATTTTCAGAGGGGCTCATAGCCAGGTTTTCAAGCGCTCAGTTGCCAAGCTGCAAGCCTGGCTTCTCACAGATCCAGGAATTGGGATGACTGAACGGGAACCAAGCTCCCAGGCTAACCGGCTGATTCCTCTCTTAGCAGATATGCCTGCGACAGAAGCCGAAACAGCTGAATGCAGTATTTCTGACATAGTCAGAAATGAACTCTAGTACCTGTCCACACAGAGATGGCAGGTGCAAAAAGGGGCCTGCTCCAAACTTCTGAAGAAAAGTGCTGGCTACATCTCATTCTTGAGCAGATTTTCTGATTGTTCTGCACACTCTTCCCTGTGAGAAGCAAAAGGAGCAACAGCCTGAAAGGCTGATCCCGAAAAAGGGCTCTGTGGAGAGCAACAACAAATACCCCCATTTGTGTAACACCCTATGGTCGAACTTCCTGCTCACTTGGAAACAGAGGAGGACAGCAGCACTAATGATTCTCTCCCTTCTAAAGCCTCTTGATTTCAAGTGCTTTGAGGAGATTGAAGACAAGCATTAAATTTTGATTAAAGGGACACTGCCAACTTACATTAAGCTTAGAATTTAGGGTTTGTAACAGGCAGGCATAGATGGATGGGAGCTTACATTTTGGGTGTAAATATTTCTTTGCAGCAGAGTGAAGACCTTATCTACTGACAACAGAATTAACTGTTGTTAACGTCAAAAATTGACTTGAATTGAGAAGTAAGAAGGTCCACTCTAGTTTTGCTGCTGAGGGAGAAAGAATGCAGATGGGGAGGATACCAAATGGGAAGCTCATCAGTTAAATTTGGTGTGTGAAAAGCTTGTTTGTTTTTTTGTTGTTTAATGTGGTTTTTGCAGTGATAAAAAGCCACACTAAAGTCCTATTTGAAAGAACTGACGAGGGAGCAGAGTGAAAGGAAAGGTTACAGGAGGCAAGCTGGCACGGGCACTAAATGCCTTTCCCCTGCTTTTACTGTGTACTGAATACTTATAGATGGTGAAGCTATCTTGTGGTAAATTTATGGTCAGATGCAGCTGATGAGGGAGTAGCTAATTACTTTCAACAATCAGAGAGATTTCCTGCAAGTCATTTTGCCTATGATGAGAGCCAAATCTGAACCAGGTTTTCCAAGGAAAGAGCCTAAAATATGGCAACTCACTGTAGCTTTAATGTGCACTAGCCCAATAGAAAGAATATTACCCAGAAATGCTCATATCAGAGAAATGATGGGAATGTGAATCCAGATCTTCATCTGATAAAAACCAGCTCCCTGAACAGAGCTATGTTGATTTATAACAGCCAGAGATCTGACCCCACATCCCAACAAGAATTAGCTGCATCTACAGAAATCTTCTTCAGTAAAGATGTATCTCAATTTGGTCTTGTCTCAACCAAAATCTGAGTTTCTGCTGCAGATTTCTCTGCTGTCTTTGCAATATTCATTTGAACAAGTGTTTCAAAGGAACAGGCCAAATAAATCAAAGTGAAAGGCAACACGGGCCCTGATTTTCTTTTTTTTCTTCATAGAGTACCAAAAAAACCAAAGCAGACCTCAGATAACCAGCCTTGTGGCTTCAGATACATTTTGAGTGCAATGACAGTGCCCCCTCCCCAGGTCAGTGCAGCAGGTGAGAGGTGTTTCCCAAAGCCATAGCACTAATTGTATAGGATACATAACAGAAGGATGAAATAAGGCCACGCTACTGCACTGGAGATGGTACAGTTCAGAAGAGTGCTGGAACACAAATTGAAAACTACTTGTTAAGCAAGGTTAATTTGTTCTCCTTCCAGAGTATAAAAAGGCTTCAAACACTTCTAAACTAGGTCATTTGACTGCTCAGGAAATACATGGTGCTAGGCAGCTGTCTTTAGCAACAAGTTTATTGGAGAGTTTGATTGCATCCCAAAAGCATGCTAGATATTTCTGACCATATCAAAGAAAACTCAACTATATTATCAAGGCACACTAATGAGGTGGTTTGTTTAATTGAAATACTTTAAGTTTCCATGTAGTACAGCATGAAAAAATCATTATTTTCATTAGATGAGCTACTTGTTAGCTGAAAATCTAAGTTACAAAATATCACAGTATGAGATAATAAATACATTGTAAAATGCATTAAATCCAGGTTATTAAAAGGAATTTCTATTTAAATTATAGAGCCATGTAACTTGGTCATGCTTCCTTGTATTAGGAATCAGGTTTGGTTCATTGAAAAATATAGCCCAACCCAAAAGACCTCACCACGCTCCCACTGAAATCACATCAGTCAAATCTCTGACCCATTATAGCCTTGATAAATTACTATATTGTTCTGTAGTAATGGGGTTTGTGTGTAGCAGGTAGAAGTTCTGAGACTCATCTAAAGACTCACATATTGACCCTGAATTCATCACTGCTCCATTTGATGCAATCATTAACAGCAGGTCAGGAAGCACTTTATAGCTTGCATTTTTAGAGTCAAATGTCTACCTAAAAGTGTAAGACATCATGGAGAATTTGTGAACTTTATGTAAAAGCATGCATCTTCATGGGATTTATCACATGTGTTTGTTGAGCAGGAATTTAAGAACTGTACTGATCTCCTCAAGAGGGAGCAATTTCAGTCCATGATAAGATTGGGCAAAAAAAGAAAAATGGCTGGAAGGGATCTGTGGAGCCCACCTCGTCCAACCCCTCTGCTCAAAGCAGGCTCAGCTGGAGTAGTTTGCACAGAACTGTGTTGAGTTGGGTTTGGAATACCTCTAGGGATGGTGACCCCACAACCCCTCTGAGCAACCTGTTCTGGTGATTGACCACCTTCATACTAAATACGTTTTATCTGAAGTATAAATTGAATTTCCTGTATTTCAGTACTTCTTGTATTTCTGGTTCTATGTTTTTTAGTTTCCCTTGCTCAGTATTTATACAGATCGGTAAAATTCCCCTTGAGCCTTCTCTTCTTGAGGCTAAACAAACTCAGGGTCTTAAACTGCACACTAAGAGTTTTTCCTGATCAGTAGCATTTAAACATTCATGTGAAATGAGGAGGAAATTGTAATTTCGTTATCAATTCACAGATGGGCTTGGTCCATATGAAGAAAAGGTTAAAGTAAGGCTCTGGTTCAACTGTTGCTTTTATGTAGTCTTACAAGGGGGCCAAGTTTTATCCTTTGTTCCTACACACCCCATGCCACCCCCTACCTTTTCTACACCTTAGACTAATGAGGGTATTTTGTCTTCAGTTCTCATAGCAATGGTTTCTTTCTAGCTTATTTCTACACATACACCAAGGCATCTTCTGTCTTACCTCACTTGTGCTATTTCTGTCTCTCCTCCCCTGCTGAGGGATTAGTCCACCAGCACCGTAAAAGTGTCCTTACAGCGTTACTCTGTCACTAATCTAGCCGGCACAGGTCACCATGGTTGTGTAGAGAGAGCTGCAAGGTCTAGAAGCCACATCTTGATTCCCCAGGAGTCCTGGGCATGAATTCAGGTCTCTGCCACACGTTGGCAGCCAGGGATGTTGACACATCTTCACAGCTATTGCTCTCCCTGTCAGCTAGAGTCAAGTCAGTGACACAGAATGGTGCCACCAAGAGCACATGGACATGGAGGAGATACAGCAGGAGTGCTGGAAGATTCCCTTAGCCAGCAAGCCAGCCAGTAACTCAGGAGAGCATAAGGATTACAGATGGTACAATAATCTTGCAACTGGCCAAATTTGGAGGCTAAGCAATGCTTATATGGAGATGAGAATACATTAAAGGCTGCCAGTGTGACAGCAGAGAGGGCCAATATTTCTGCTTACCCAGGAATGGGCACGCTGCCCTCATATAGCCACCTGCTGAGATCATTCGTGCCAAAAATGCAAGTAATCCTGGTAAGGCAGGTGCCTGAGGGGATCATGTCCTTAGTCAAAACCAAAAAAAAAAAAAGGAAAAAACCCACTCAAGCACAGGCCACCTTCATACACCTGGCTCGAGCACTCTGCAGTCACCCAGCAGACTGTAAACTCCGGAGGCTGGAGCATAAAGGATCAGAGCTCTAGCCCCCCTACTCCTGCCTCTTCACTCAGTCATGTAAACGGACTTTTCTTCTTTTACAGAGTCAAAATTGCACATCTCTGAGTTATCTCTTGCTCCTCTCATTTTCTGTGGGTTTTGTTAAACATTTTTAGAAGCCTTTCCTTTTTTTTTTTTTTCCTACTAGGGCCAACAGGGATGTGGCTTGAAGATTAGTACAACTGTTAGCTCTCTTTAATAGGGCTTTTCTTATCCCATTTAAGTAGAATAAAAAAGCTTCATTTGTTAGCTCAAAAAAATAAAGACTTTAATTCTTGATCATTGCTCCCAAGAGAACCCAGTTGGAATTCTCTCATCATCACTGATCAAGTCTGAACTTTTTTTTGTTTGCTATTCAATTTCATTTGCTTTCATCGTTCCAAAGCACTAACAGGCCTTCAGCCCTGCTGAAACATAGGATGGGGCTTTAACTACACCGCGTGAAGTCCCTGTAGCAACGGCAAACTGCTACATAGCATTTAGCTATGAACTCTCCCTTTTGTAAAACCTGCATTTACATTGCATTAAAATTAACCTGCTGAATAGTTTAGTCATAATAATATGTAGTCCATTTGGCTCATCATATTATTTATTTGCTGTAGAGAGACTGTCAGTCAATTTCTCTGATTTCAGGCCAGAGAGGTATTTTATCTCAGACCAGTGTAAAAATCTTTCTGATTACCAAGATGTAGTAGATCACCATTGGGATCAACTGCTAAAACAATAGCCATGGAATGTTTCTTATGATATGGATAAACTTGTTCTGGTGTTTTATAAATAAGTTTTTTTCTTTCTTAAGAGATCCCAAGATGAGTTTGCAAGGAAGATCAGTGTAGAGATTAAGTCTACAAAGCAGTTTTCCAGTTAACATATAGTCCATCTATGTCCCTTCTCTGGTTGCTTGTGCCTACCCTTTCCTAACTGAGGACATACCAGAGTAGTTTCTGAGTAAAATCTTTCATAGATCTGTTCTGTGAGTGCTCCTTGAGGGTGAGTGTTGCTGAAGCTGTTAGCCTTTGTCTATGGAGAAAGCTGCTGTGATAAACTGATTGAGTGTAAGACACTGTTGGACCACTCCCAATAAGACCAAAGCAAAGCCTATCTACCAGTTATCATTTTTGTTCTTCAGGGTCCTTGTCATTTTCTGTATGGGCAAATGCCCAGTTTACAGAAAGAGTCTGGTTAGGGCAGAAAGACCTTGAACTACTCTGTCTGCTCAACCTCTGCTGCTTTTCAGCTTAGTTTTTGTGCTCATGTTGCTCATCTGTGTTTCTAGGTCTCTCCCAGGTGTTTCATGGCTTACACGCCTAAAGGAAGTTATCAGCATCAGTTTTGGGGGCATTTAAGGTGTTTACCTGGCAGAAACAATACAAAATACAAGTTCTTTCAACCACAGCTGGCAGAGAGAAGGAAACTGCTGAAGACTCGAAGGCAGGAGTGTACCCAGTAGATAAGAGAAAACAGGCACACTGCTTCTTCTAGGGAGGAGGGGCACATGGCTCCACATCGATCTAGCTGGTACCACCCAAATGCCCCAGATCTTCAGTGCTCAAGGTCTGCAGCCAGTTTGTGGTTTCTCCTTGGAGGCCTGGACTGTGGGAAGAGAGCTCTCTGCACCTTGCCAGTGCATGGGAACAGCTGCAATTTGAAACATATAAATACTTTTTTTACCCCAAGCAGTTTCCAATTAATGTGCAGATGGAAACCACATAGATGGTCTGTGGGAGAGAATCCTTGCTTGGCAAAAGATGGATTACTGCTTTTATGAAATGCCATAAGAGCTCTAGGAGCAGAGTGCTTTGTTTTTGAAGATCCCAGCTCCCCGTTCAGACATTTATGCTGAAGGACTAATGTTGCTGGAATGTAAGCCTGTCATTTCACGGATCTGGGACGCAGAAGATAGTCAAGAAAATACAACTAAAAAATGACAGCATTTCGTATACAAGGGAGGGAAAAGTAAATTGTGCTGGGGGGAAGCCTGTCACAGTTTAGCTGCTGTTTGCAGAAGACAACTTAGAAGCATCAGTGGGCATTTAGCAAAATAGTAGGGAAATGAGGAAAGCCCAGAGAAATGCACCTTCTCCCACTCTTATTTGGAATCAGCATCCAGTAAAGAAGGCACTTTCTTGCAAATTTTCAAATCCTCACTGCTTTATCCAAATCACATAATTTTTCAGCTTTAAACTCCACAATGAAGAAGAGGTTGCCATGGGACACTTTCACTCCAAAAAATGTCAGGTCCTGCTGTTTACCAGTGTGAATTCCCTGCCATCCCTCAAGTAGCTGAAAGTGCTACACACCTCTGAATATCAAAATTTTTGGTTTGAAAGGACAAAAGGAGACTGTAGGATCCCAGTTTTAGGCACATGAACACTTTGGACTTGATTATTTTTTCTCAACTTTCCCTGTATGTAAAACAAAGCCAAATTTAATCCTTACTTGTCCATCATGATTTTTGAGATAATTACCTGCACATAATTATTTTGAAAATTGTAAAGCCTTTAGAGCTCTCCAGATGTTAAAGTGGTAGAAAAATACAAGACATGATAACCTTTTCTATCTTCTTTCTATTACCATCACTACAACTCATTTTGTTCCTCTACATTTTCCATAAATATTGCCAAAGAAGGAATGATACTGCCAAGGAATCACATTGCCAGAGAGTGTTTTTAAAGTTAAAAGTCAGATTTTCTTCCGAGTTCTTTTTCTGTTAGGTAAATACATTGTCATTCTAATTTCCAAGCATGACTAGTATGGCTAATTGCTCTTTCATCCACTGACATTTTTTAGCTGATTAGGTCAGGGGGAAATTAAAGGGCCTTTGCCATATTGCATGTGGAACACATTGTATGTGGAATGTTCAAGGCAACTTCCACCTGGCATCATCATGTCCCAGATGGATTATTTTGGGTTATGGCAACAGGTTAGTTAATTATTGGGTTATTAAAGTAGTAGGTTCCCCATAAGCGTATGCCGGGGATTGAATGATTAATCCATGGGGATTGAATGGTTAATTCATGACAATTTTGCCTTCATGTATGGAACCTGCAAATAATCCATCAACAAATATGTCAAAAAAGCACACTGATAAGCTTTGTTTGGAACTGAACATATGGGCTTTAAGAAGTTATGATTTTTTTCCGTGGGGATAAAACTGTATGCTGAATTTTGTTGTGAATAACTGTGGTTTAAATTTTTTTCTGCAGATGGATCCATCCTCAATAGAGGGCAGTAGAGGATGAAAATGTAACTGTTGGTCTATTCACTTTGTTGTGTTCAGATCAATTCTCTAATATTCTTTTAACTGGCTTTAAAATGGACCCTTTTATCTTGAAAAAGAAGGAAGCAAGAGTGTTGGCCATCTGGGAGACACTCTGCCAACACCCAGATGTTCGCATCCTTCTGTACAATTTACTTGATCAGTGCAACATCAAGTTCTGCTGGGTGGGTAGGAGAGTGAAAGCATGGGAAGAAGGGAATAAGGTTTTCCTTGAAGGGGAAAGTCACTAGTCCTGTGCCTTCACAAGGGAAAAATCCTGTCATTGCTTTATGTCTGCAGTCCATTAGCTCATAATAACCGTGGGAAAAAAGACTAAATTCTCTCAGTGAAAACATGTGAAAAGGTTGAAAAGTTCCAATGCATGTGTCAGGATAATTATTCTGCCAGAAACAGTAGCAGACTTAGCTATGTAGAGGTTTTCCTTACAGCTGGTAAACTCTGCTGGCTTCAGCCCCAGCTGTGTAAGCCAAGTACTCCAGCTGTGTGCCAGGAGGAGATGGCACTGCCCCTGGCAAGCAGGCGGGAGCTTTGGCAGTAGTAGCCTTTGGCCTTGACAGAGTGACTGCTGTGCTCAGGGCAGGTAGAGAAAGGTGTTGAGATAGGGCTAGGACAGGAAACTACAGCCTGAGTGAAGAGGTGGGACATGTAGGAGCTGGGGCACAGCCAAGGTGGGAAAGGCCAAGATGGAGCAAAGGCAGGGCAAAGCTCTGAGCAACCCTCTGAATGTACTGAAGTCTAGACTAAATATCATCATGGAGACTCTGCCTTTTGCTTGAATCCACAAGCACCTCTGTGGGGTGTCCTTGGCAGAAGTTAGGCTCTCTTAAGTACAAGGCTAGGCCTGTACATATGCTTGATTGATTTATGATGCAGATCACAATACCGTAATTCAGTTCCAAGGGTTAAAAATAGCACAATCCTTTTCACAACATTCACTGTGCAAAGGAATGAGGGAGTGTAAACACACTTGTAACATATAACATGAGTCTACCTTTTTCCATCTGCTAGTCATAGATATGTTTGTGATCACAGTGTCCTCTTCTCCGTCTCCCAGCTCGTTCACTCATCTTCATTCCTTGCCTTGCCAGGGCAATTCCCATCACTGCTGTCTCAGATCTCCTGCTATACTTAGTTCTGACCCATGCAGCTCCAGTGCTGACAGCCACATTACCCTCTCTTTATTATCACTGTATTATGCCTGATCTGTCATCCCTGACCATCCACCTGCTGCTAGATCCCCATCATTCACATTTAGCCATCATGAAAGACCTAGGTCTTTTTAATCAGGTACACTAACTAAAGTTTGTTAGACATCAGGTAAGTTCTTACATATTGTAGCTTTCTGCCACGTCTTGTTTCAATGCAGAACAGCAGACAGCGCCTGAGTTGGCCCACAGTGCTACCCCAGAAAAGGCTGTGTATTCAGGTTTATCCTTCTCAGTATTTACTGAGAAATGCAGCATGTCTACTCCAGCTGACAACAAAATGCAAGATCAGGACAGGAAGGAAGAGTCTGTTACGAATTTGGATGGGGAAGTTCAAAGAACTTGAGGTTTAGAGGGCAAGGGCTTTCTGGTCCAGAGCATGTTACAAAGAAGTCCCAAATGTTGGATCAGAACTCAGTTTAGAGGCAGATTGTGAAAGGCCCCTGGAAGATAAACAAGGCTTCAAAAGGATGAGGAAGAAGATGCCCATATAGAAGATTTCCAGTGAGATCTGACAGCAGCATGAAGTGGGGTAGAGAGCGAGTCCTAATCCTCCAAATCTCTCACAGCAGTAACCACAGCTGGGCACCTTTCCATAAAAGGCAAGCAAACAAATAAGCAGAAAGGCAGAACCACCACTCGGTGAATAATTTTTGGACGGGTATCTGTCTGCATCAGCCAGAATTCTACTGGTGCTCCTTTTCCATAATATCCTATGTACCAAGATTAAATGGGCTGCACTTCAGGGAAAAAAAAAAAAATCACAATCTTTCCCTAAATAGCTCACTTTTCTGTAAATGCCAATATGAAGATGGCTAGAAGGTTCACTAGGGAGAGAAGCAAGACACTGCTGTCTTCACACTCCCCGGTGGCCAAGCTCCTCTGCCTTATAGCTACCCTGTTGCAGCAGCTCTGTTCAAAGCTGAAACACTCCCACTGGTGGTGCTGGTACACTTGGGTCCCAGTGGTGAGAGCTGCCTTCTGCAGATGCATCAGTGCAGCCAGCTCAGTAGCACATTTTCCCGGGAGGAGGTATGACTGGTTGGGATAGTAAATAATTAGCTTTTCTGCCTTTGGCTATAGAAATGATTATGAATTTTTAAGCAATGAGAGTGATTGAAGCAATTTCTGTTTGCTTTCTTTTAGTTGTGTTGCAAAGTTTAGCTTCAAGAAGGAAAATACCCCCAGAGGAGGATGACAGACAGGTGGGAAAATACAAAGATGCTAAGAGATCAGAAGAAAGTCAGTGAGCATTAAAAGCTGGGGGAGAAGGTCTTGATAAAGGGGGGTGGCTTTCATAACAAAGAAATTATCTTTCTTGTTCAGTCCTTCCTTTATCTGATAACAGGCTACTCCCTGAGAAAGCTGGCTCCTGGGAAGTTAGTTTCAAGCAGAAGCCGAACATGAAAGTTCATTTTTTGGCAGAAGTTACTTTCTCTTTATTTATTTTTGTAAATTTATCCTAGCTTTTTTTTTTTTTTTTTTTTTTTTTTTAATTAACAGGATGCTGAAAGACACTGTGGAGAGAAGTTGTCTCTATTAAGACACATAGGATTTAATCTCAGAAGTATACTACCTCCCCCGTGGCCTGCTCGAGGCTGCCTGGTTATGCCTCCTCTGCTGATGGCAGTTCTGCCTCCAGGACTCTTGTCCTCTCTGGCAGACTGGCAGTAAGGGGTCTCCTGATGCCATATTTTGCAGTGTTGGCTCTTGATCAACCTACTTGGCACAGCAATGAACCTGGAGGTACTTCACATTTTGCACACAACGCCTCATACTTGTTAACTTTATGTCTTGCCTTGTCAACTGAAATCAATATTGGTAATAATAAATCCACTAGCAATTAATTATAAATAAATTATCATTCCCTGAAAAGTACTTCTAAGGTAAAAAACACAGTAGGATGTTTTCCAAAGGTTCCCTCTTTAGCTCCTCTATTGCATAAATGTAGTAGCCTTCCAAACAGTGGTTTTAAAATCCTTACTAAAACATTCATTTTTTTTCAGCTATTCTCCACTTTGCCCTTGACCCACCAACTGACCGGGTCAGAAGGCACCTTTCCCCAGCTCAGCTTTAATCGCACTGTTATATAGGCACAGCAAACACCACACTCCTGCTGTTGCAAACAGGGCTGAAAATCTGACCACGCAATGGTGTTTGGCATCCACTGATGAGCTCAATACCATCAGATCAGATGAATGTGCATTGGAAACTTCCTCAGGGCAGCAGTGATGGCCCAGAGCAATATGCCTAAGGTGTGGTAGCTCCTAAAATGGGCAAATGTATTATCCCACCATGGCACCATGAGCCATCTTCCCTGCCGCAAAGACTGGATTAATTGTGATTACAGATGGGGGATTTCCTTCAAACCAGCAGGAGAAGCTGAATGAGGCTCCTCCAGGTCCTTCAAGAGGGAAACCAAAGCATATTTTCTATCTCATAGAGAAAAGTTAAGAGGCTGAACAAAGAGGAAAGAATGGGAGCTTCTTCTAAATAGAAAAGCTATATGGCTTTAAAAATCTCTTGCAAAATTATCACATCAGTGTAAAGCTGACACCAAGATGACTTAATTTCTTACTGTTGAAGTGGCATCAGGTGTCTGGAGTGATCAGTTAGAAAAAGCAACTACATGTTTACCCAGCCCAAATCTTTTCCCTTCAAAGTCCTTCTTCATAAATTTATAAAAATGTAAGTCTTGGAAAGAATCTCCTGCAACCACCTTGTCCCACACCTTCCTGTGAACCAAGATCAGGTTTAGCCACCTCTGTAAGGTGTTGGTCTAACCTGCTCTCAAATCTGCCAATTAAATGGTTCATTATTGAGAGAAAACTTAGCTCCCAAAGTGTAGATTAACTTCTGCAAATGACACTGATTTATTTTTATCCTTCTCACAGTGGCCATGGAGAACAAATGATGGCTGTCCTCTTTAAAGCAATTGTTTATATATTAGAAAACTTATGAGTTTTCCCCCATAGTCTTTTTCCTCCAGACTAAACAAACTCAGTTTCTTTAACATTTCCTCATCCCTCATGTTTTATAAAG
Organism: Myiotriccus ornatus; assembly: GCA_036023395.1. Classification (NCBI taxonomy): domain Eukaryota; kingdom Metazoa; phylum Chordata; class Aves; order Passeriformes; family Tyrannidae; genus Myiotriccus; species Myiotriccus ornatus. The sequence goes on along the minus strand of JAYRBT010000139.1, from coordinate 25,694,783 downwards.
CTTTTATCATTCCCCTTGCTTTCCTCTGGACAGTCTCCAATTCATCTACATCCACAATTCTGCTGGGCCCTGCTTGGCCGTGGCTGACAATCTGTCACTAAGAAAAATGCCACACTTCTGACTAAGAGGTTAGAGATCTGTTTCCAGATTCAGCATTCTTCCATTGTAGATGTAAGCATTTTAGTTTCTGTTAGTAATGATATATATATATATGTATATACACAACAAACAAAACAACACAAAATCTCACATTCTTGAAGGTGATTTGTCAGTTTTGCACTTCAGTGACTACTGTCTTTATAATACACATCTGTTCCATCACACTTTCTCCACCTAGCAGCATGGCTACTGAGGCAGTTCAGGGGCCTTGCAGTTAGCAACCCTTGTAGAAGAGCCTCTTACAAGGCAATGTAATCAAAGTCAGCATTCAAACAGAGACAGAATCAAAGAGCCTGGCATGGAAACAAACCTAGCAACCCTGAAGGCACGAGCAACCAACCCAAAGAGATTACATGCCAACTGATGGAAATGGGGGAGGAACTTACGGCATCAACAGTGGAATAACAAACAAATTTAGGTGACTTCAAAAAGTGAGTAACTGGGCTACCAAACTATGTTTTGTAAGTATTTGGGATGAGGAGGAGGATGGGTGTTTTCCTCCTTAGTATCAGTCATGGCTACCAGAAAGCACTTATGTAGTTTTGAATGGTCCCACACAGTAAAATCAGAAACACACTATTCTTTTGACTAAGCTTGGAAAAGGGATTGTGCACTCAAAAGTTCATCTATTTTGTAGATCCATATCAGCTACAAACCTCACCCCATCAATATCTTTAAGATGTTGTAACTACTATCATGAAGCTTGCAACTTTTGCTGGTAGGTTGTTTACTCAAGAGGCACACTCAGTTCAGGAGCAGTCTCATTTCCAAAGATTTCTTTTTCTGTTTTGTGCTGACTGAGGTTGCACAAAATTCTCAGCAAAATACAGAATAGGCTCTTTCAGCTATTTATTGAGGACACCTCCTTGACTTCATCTTCCAGACAAATTCATGGATCCCACCACATAAATTCAAGGATCTGTTCACTAAGCTAAGCAGCAGCTTAATCACACATACTTGACTCCTTCTGTGTTTCTAATAACTTTAAGAAAGCACGAACTCCATGTTGTCTACATCATGGAGTTCTTTTAAATGGTGGAACTGGAACCAGCTCATTCTAAGAACGAAACCAGCAAAAAAGAATTTGGTACAATTAATTTAGCAAGCTTTCAGCCTGATGCTTATTTAACCAATGTGGATGAAAGGAAAATTTCTCCATAACCCCTTCTAAACACCTCAACTAAGAAAATAAGCATGAGTGTAGTAAAGAGCATGTTGATATCCCAAGGGACCAGAGAAAGTGCAACACCAGAGCACCTTATACAGAAGGGGGAGTGTTAAGCATATTTAAACCAAACATTTCTTTCCCTTTCCTTTGGGATAAAACTATTTCCCATAGAAACTAAGGCTGCGCCCCTACATGTGTAGCCTGGGGAGAGATGCTTTGATGTGAAAGAGAATCCTGCTAAAGTACCGGATGCAGAAGCCAATGTGGAAATAGGAGGGACTTCCAGAAGCAGGAAAAAGCATTGTCCCAGAGGGGCTTCCATCACCCCCCCCCCCAGGTCGTCACTCAGACTGTCTGGCTAGTTTCCTCCTGACAGTCACTTTGCCATAAGGAAAGTCTTGTCTCAGACACAGGGCAAAAGTTTATAACTTTTACCTTACTTTAGACAGCTACATGACTGTGAGATTTTATAGCATAATCTACATAAAAAAACTAAAGTGAAAATTTCACAAGTTATAAACCAAACTCTGCTTTTAAGTGTACCACAGAAAACTTGGAGAAACCATGAGACCTTCAGAAAAGCAGAAGTGCTGCAAATTTGATTTAGTGTAGAGAAAAGAGAGAGTGATTCAGTTATACAAGTTTTTAGGAGCAAAATAAAGAAATGAATATAAGAATTAGCATGAAATTCTTACAAGTGTGTACACTCACATGCTGTTGAAGCTATACGATACATATGAAGAAAACCTGCACATAATATGCAGATGATTTGCTTTAGGTTATTGATAGAATAGTCTCAAGGCAGGTGGTGTGGGGGATATGCGTGTAAACACATGCCTGGTATTGCAGGACTGACAGCCCATGAGAAGCCTGTTCTGGAAAAAAAAAAATAATCTATGGTGCTTTTCCCATCTTGTTCTTTAAAAGAGCTGAACATTATTCTTTTCTTTCTTTGCTCCTCACTGAGATCAGTGCTGGTCACGGCCCTGAACTCCAACAGTGAGCTTACGCAGAGAGCACTGCTAGTGCTATTGCATGACATAAAAAGAGCAGAAGCCCTCCTGTGTGCTCATGAGCAGATTATGGTCACATGTGGAGTCTGTCCACAGTAGTAAAAGATAGTATGAATCATAACATGTTATGGTACAATAAGGCCCTCCGCACCTTCCAAGTTTTTGCCATTATTAAGGTTCTAGTGGGTGCTGTTTCTGAAACAGCTGATAGGCAACTGAAATATCATTTGATCAGAAGACCTTACGTAGGCAAATGGCCCAAACACAGTAATGGATGAGTTTTGTCCTGTAAGTATTTCAGCACGAGGCTCACAGATAATAAACTATGCCATTGTTTCTTTTTCTGCTCTGGTTCACAATGACACATCCAGCGTGCATTCTCCTACAAAGACTTTGTCAATACTCCCACTAGAAAGCTGTGAAGGTTTAACATTTGCATCCCAGAGTATAATATATCCAGAGTAAAATCTGGCACCTTGTTTTGCATCCAAAACAATGTTTTTGTTTTAATTACTTGACTGAATTTGTTGAATTATTTCTTCAGTGACTAGAGAGGATTTCATTTTGGTGATCTTAGAGGTTAACAAGTTAGGTGTATTTATTACTAAGTTAGCACTTGGTGCCTACCTCACATAAATTAAGTACACTTCCTATCTTCAACATCATCTTTCGCTGACTGTCTGCTAAATAGATTACTGCTTTACCTCATGTTCTTGAAGATAAATAGAATATTGGCATGTGGATCTCTAAGCACCAACATCTCTGCCTGAAGGTACTGGGAGCTGAAGGAGGCTGGTGCTTCTGAAAATTGAACAATGTCATAACTAAATCTTTAATGTTGTAGCTAAATCTGATCAGCATTTCCCTGGATGTCCAGTTGGTCACTCAAAGGCCTTTGAACTAGGACCCAGAGCTGCAGGAAACTCCAAGCCCTCCTCTGCAAGGACTGGTTTCCTCTCTCTCTTTAATGGGAGTAAGAGTGTTTTGCTCTTGCATAGGGAGCCCTGAGGTGTATTTAATTAATGCTCATTATGAACTCTGAGAGGAGCTTAAGACATAAACATTATTATAGCTTCAAAGCCTATGGAGATGGCTCAGGTTTTACTCAGGTCTCTCATGGTGGCAGAGTTCCTACTGACCTCTGGAAAATCCAAGCAGATGGAACAAAGTATTCAGCATTTGGCACATAATGTACCAGTCTCTCACTCCTAAATTGGACTTTGCTCTAATCTGTCCTACATTCTCTGAGTCTCGCCCATTCACTGACTCGAGCAGCCACTCAGAGGTGTTGCTCCACCAGTAATGGTTCTCTTTCAAACACTTGCTCACTATCAAACAGTCTGGCCCTATTAATAATAACTTTAAAGCGAACAGAGAAAGAGGAGAAAAGAAGCAGATTCAGTTTAATAAGATTTTTCTTTCACCCGAGTTTTATGCTCCTTTCTTTTATCTTTTTATCAAGGCAACTGTATTCTGAAAAGCCCGAGGGTACAATAAACAACAGAAGGTGATGCAATGGCTGCTCGTTATTGCTTGATGGGTGAATCATCCCACTAGCTGTTATCTGCATTATTGGAACAGATCACTTGAGGGCTGCATTGAACACGGGCCACAAAATGTAACACTGTACAAATGTCATGATGTGACATGTCAGTCTCTTTATTTCTAGGTGAGTTTCCTTTCAATTGCACATTGATAAAATCATGAGAAAGGGCGCCCATGGGACATATTGAAAATTATACCTAGGCCTTATTTTTAACAAAACACTGTTGGTACTGACTGGCCAAATCCTGCAACTCATGCTCACACCAGTGAGCAGCTGTTTGTGCAAAAATTACCACTGATTCATCAGGGCATCTCAAGCAAGTGACTGCTCCCTTTTCAGAATTAGTACTGAGGTTTTTCCTACCCCACCCTGCTGTTTTGCACAAAATTTAATATCCTACTTAGTTTTTATGGTATACTAGGGTACTCTTTTTTTTTTTTTTTCAAACTGAGAATGCAAATAAGATTAAGGTTAAGAGAATGCAATTAAGATCCTTAAACCTGACCTACCTGGCAGAGGAGGCTGTTCTGTGAGTTTGTATCTGAAGTTCTCTAACTAAAACACACTTTTAATGTACAAATACTAACTTTTGGTGTTCACTATACAATTTAGCAGATGTGATATGCTTTTGCTTTAGGAATGTCATTGTACTGACCTTTTCTCTTACATCTGGACTCCATGAAAACACTTCAGGTCCTTCAGGAAACAGGCATAGAGGCAGCAAAGAAAATTTGTGACTTTAGGAAGTGCCTCTGCCCAACTGTCTGTAGTCAGCCTCTGCAAACCAGATCTTGTTTACTCCATGGTATTTTGTGGTATTTTTCCCCTTTGTTTCTTGCAAGTCTTTGTGTGCCGTTTCCAGAACCAAAGCTTTCAGGGTTTGAACTAACAACTATAGTACCGTCAGATGTCCCCTGGGAGTGGGATGTGGTACTGCATGGCTATAATCAGACCACATAATGCCTAGAGCAGAAAAAGAGGCTTACACTTCATGCTGAGCTATCTGTGCAGAATGAGGAATCAGGACAGCATGGACTGTAATAAAGTTTACTATAGCTTGTAGACAAAACCCACTGCATTGCTGAGTATTCACATAAGGACATCTTCCCTCTTTGCACCAGGGAAC
>JAYRBT010000139.1:25626415-25689671 GCA_036023395.1 Myiotriccus ornatus | reverse complement strand
CCCTGACCAGGAATCGAACCCGGGTCTCAGCGGTGACAGCGCCGCGTCCTTAACCACTAGACCACCAGGGGCTCCCTGGACTATAGCTTGTAGACAAAACCCACTGCATTGCTGAGTATTCACATAAGGACATCTTCCCTCTTTGCACCAGGGAACAGATATGTAACAGCAAAGGTGTCTAAAAGGCTTCATTTCTCATGTCACCAATGAAAGCAATTAAGATGATGAATATGCAGTAGCCTGGCCAAAACCAGCCACGTGTTGAGGGCCACAGTGCTGAGGCTGTAGCAACCTAAGGCAGTACAGTAGCCCATGGGTAAAAAGTATGGCTGTCCCAGCATGGGCAGATCTCCCCATGCAGCTGTCCAAACTAAGCTTGCAGCTGCAGAAAAGGCAAGGATGGTGTTAGGACTGGTTCCTTGAAGCTCTGCTGGCCACCCTTTCCCTACCTGTGAATAACACATTCCTGAAGAAGCAAGACAAAGTCACAGAATCACAGAATCATTTAGGTTAGAAGAGACCTTTAAGATAATCAATTTTAACTGTTAACCCTGCACTGCCAAGTCCACCACTAAACCACGACCCCAATTACCACATCTACATGTCTTTTAAATCCCTCCAGGAGTGGTGACTCCACTACTTCCCTGGGCAGCCCGCTGCCATGCTTCCTTACTCTGGCTACAAGAAATACGCAAGTTATCATCAATGTTAGTGACTCCCCTGTTTCTGCTACTAAACACAGCAATATATTTCCATAGTTGCTTAGATTTTCAAGAGTAAGGCATTGTCCACCAGCTCCTCAGCCTCCTTATTGCACCCCTTATTGCCCCAGTAAGAGCTCAGAACCACAGCCATCAGGGACCAACAGATATTTCATTTGATGCCAAGGACAATTTTAGGCTCCATTGCAGTTCCCCTTTACCAGATTAAATCAAACAAATCTCCCACACTGAATACAAAGCGGTGGGGCCGAACCCACACCTCAAATCTTTCAAGATATATTCACCACTTCAGAGATCACACTTTTACAAGCTGACCGCACCACAAGAGACAAACTGTCCCTGAGCACTTACTAACATGCTCCTCTGACATCCTCACCCAGCCCAAGGCAGGGCTGGGGGTTCAGGCAGAGCCCTGACCCATCCCCAAAGAACCTTGGTCCCACCACACCATGCATCCAGCCAGGCCCTATGGCCACCTCAAGCAAAGAAGCAGAAACAAGGCTAGAGTTAAGCTCAGCCATGACACAGTGATCATCTTCACCTGGATAATACACCATAGACTATATTTGGAGGCCAGAATCTGGTTGTGTGTGTACATCTACTGCCTGAGCTCCTTTCAGCTGCATGTTTTGAAGACTGATCCGCCTCTTACGTTTTTATTTGACGTTCAGTGGAGAAAGAAACTTCTCAGAGATAAGCCCTTTCTCCCTTTTACCATTAACATTTCTTACTCTCTTCTGCTTTAAAAGATTTACAATGACGGCAATTAATGCTCATCCATTAGAAGCAAGTGATGACAATTTTTACGAAAGAGACCAGAAAGAAAGATCATTGTGATTTCTATTTCGCTACGCTTTCTTTATGAAGGAGTGTTTCCAAGATGAAAGAAGTAACTGTTACTGTAAGGTATTCTCCATTTTGAATCCAGAAAATACAGGAAGCCGAGCAGTCTCTTTGTTCATCCAGCTACTGCTGCTGATGGAGACAAAGCAAGTAATGCATCTACATAGTCTTATGTTGATTTTGCTTTTCTTAGACAAAAGCTTTTCTAATGGGTGGGGTCAGTCAACAAGGACAGAGGAAGAGGGATTTGCAGTCACAGCTGAACTGCCTTCTCTGTGCTCTTGATCAGCTTTCATCTATTTTATTTCTGTATACATAAGCTATGGCAAAATCAGTCCAGAGAGAGGGGGAAGGAAATCTCAGAGTAATGATGACATCCTGGGAGAAACCTTGCCCATGGAGATAGGGAGCAGCAAAGACCCCATGACCTGATACATCATCCAGCCTCTCCAACAGCAGGGTGTTGGGTTATAGTTAAACACAAAAGAGATATTGGAAAAAACTGGAAAGCTGTTGACCAGCTCTATGACTGGGGAAAAGAATTCTGAAAATGCAGCCAGAGGTTTTCATCTTATTAATTTTGAAGGGTTCAAAGGTTAATCAAAATTGCAACCTATGATAACTTTCAATCAATTCTGTTCATTTGAACAGTTTCAAAATCTTCTGGAAGAAAATTTGAGAAAGATGATTTGGTGGTCATTTGAGAAAATGAGTGGATCTCATTCAGAACAGTCATATGCTACTGAGGTTTTTTTCCGACATATCAGCCTTTTTTACATCTACTTGAAAAATATGGTAGAATGAATTGTGAAAATTGCATTGTATTTACATTAAATATATGTTGTGTCATAGGCAAAAATAATAATATTTAAAAAGCTAAAATAAGAATGAGGAAAGCTATTTGCATGACAAGAAAAGACAGGAAAGTCCCATGAAAACAGAAGCAATGCAATACTGTCCCTGCACTCACTGACCTGAGTCCAGAGACATGTGTTAACAGCACACACCGCAGCCAGAGGCAGAAAAATGTGATGTGGTTGACAAAACTGTGGCATGACTAAAGACAGAGCATGTGAATTGTATTTATGTACTACTCTCTGAAGTGGAGAGCATATTGTCAAGCAGCCTGAGGGAGCTGTATCATATGTAGCTCCGTGTGCAGCATGGTATAGCTGTATCCCATTAAGATGCTGGTAACGGAATATATTAAATATCCTCTTGAAGGCTAAGGGCCCAATCTTCCTGCACTGAAATCAATACAATTGTTGCAATTTATTTTTAATGGGAAGAGAATCAAACCCTTTCAGCTGCTACTCTTCTGAAGGATTCACATGCGTACACAACAACCAGTAGATACTAGCAGAGACTATGTGGCTTGGACTCCCAAAAAAGCTTGTCTATAGTCATATCACAATGACTAGGGGGTAGGCTTGTCTGGGGACTGACCCACGACTTTTCTGCCTGTACCCTGACCAAAAGCCAAGCACTAAATTCACTGAGCAAAAGCTGTCAAATGCTGTCTTTCAGAGCAAGTAGACCAGCCTAAAGCAGAGAAATTTGTTTTCTGATTGTAATATACACCTTGGTGTATCCTAAAAGATAGTAGCATTTTACAGTTTGCTATTACAAAATTTATAAAAGCCATCACCTGCTGTCTTCATTCCTTCCCTCCACAAATTTTATTTTTTTTGTATTATCTTCATAGCTTACCTTCAGCTAAATAATTTGTGTGTATGGTTCTGTTTCCAGATCTCTCAGGAAATACACAGAGCCAGGGAAATAATCAGAGTTTAGTACACTGGCTTCCTGTTCCGTTTCTTGAGGAGAAAAGGCTGGGTCCTGTTCTGCCTTCCCCTGGGCAAACAGAGAAGACTGCTGATGGTGGTGGAGCTAAATGAGGGTAAAACATTAAAAACCAAGAAAAAGTCATCCACAGAGGGGATCCTGGGCTAAAAATAGCCAGCTTTTGGCTTACATAGATGTTTCCTTTAAGTACAATACACATTTAAGTTTTCCATTTGAAATGAGCTTGAAAATAGAAGTGCATCCTGAAGGCTCAGAAGTCCTGTTGACACATTAAAAAATGCCATTAAAATGAAAAAATCCCACAATGTGTGTATGTGTGGTGGCTCATGACCAAGTGCTGGAGGCGGACAGTGGTGGTCCTCTTCATGGATGGTGGTGTCCTTCGTCATAGCATAGCTCTGCTTCAAAGGAGAGGTGAGGGAAGGAGCCAGCTCTGGGTCCTGCAGGACTTAGACCTTGGCGTGCCCCTCAGGAGACTGCTGCAGCACAGCACACTGCTTCTGGCCACAGCACAGCAGGCAGGGATGTGCTGTTTAATAAATTATCTTACTGCACTGCTACATGATCACCAGCTCTATACAGGTAAAGCAGGATTAATTTCACTTGCAGGCCACAGTAACAGATTTTAGGTGAGTGCTTGTTAATCTTACTCCCTTAACCATCTCCATGTCCCAGTAGTAGCCTGTAAAGGTGAGGCCACTTTGAGATTTCCATCGCACAGGCAGGCATCTTCATCTCCTTGGAAAGAGGCAGTCTGTGTTTTACATGGACTGCTGCACAGCAATAGTGGGTTCAGCTTCTTACCAAGAAATCAGCTACTTCACAGTGGCTCTGGTATCTCTGACTGCAACCATTTATCTGAAGCAGAGACGTAAACCAACTCAGACTGGTTTTTCTCTTGCCTGTGTTGTAAAAACCTTACGACAGTTTTCTTAACAGCTGAATATGCTACACTCTCAGGAGCTTTATGAACAGGGGCAGAAAAATACAGAGAGTTTGTACAGTCTCTCCAAACGGAGGAAGCTTATTTTTGTTCCTGCTGAGTCAAGGGACAGTTTGTACTACCCCACCGACGAACCTACCCTTTTTAATTTGCCGATAGCATATATCAAGCACAGATCCAGTGTGCAACAGGGGCATGTCTGATTGAAGAAAAACTGTCCAATATGTGAGCTGAATACTCATATATATAAAGTAGTGATGATTGCTCTGCTCTGCCAGGCACTGGGGCTTTGTCTCAGTTAGGCTTGGAACAAGGTAACAGATTGCACACAACACTTTCTCCTTGTGGAAGTGGTGGAAGATGGAATTTATGTGATAGGCACACATGGAAAGTGCATCTATCTGCAACTGCCTGCTGTAACAGCACTCATGCATGTATAGGACTAGGATGTATATGCTCATCTGAAGGTTTGATGCACTTATTCCATCACCATTCACACCTCTGCTGCTGGAAAGACCAGTGAGGACTGGTAGAGCTTAGAACCTGGACTCAGAGCAGACCCTGCCTGAGTGCAGTGCAAGTGTCATGAAGTTTCTCAGAGCCCACCTCCAGACCTGTTTGCTGTTGTTGGATAGAGCCATTTCCTGAAAATTTTTGGTCTGGCTCATCAGTCTATGTAAAGAACAACAGACTGCTCCATTTTTGCTACACCTCGTTCTTTCACAACTTTGTTCTTCCACAACCAGCTCCGTAGCCTTGGAGCTCCACTGCAAGGTCTCAGATAGGGTCATACCTCTGTGACCTGGGTGTCTTGGTCTTCTTGACAATCCATACTTTTGGGATACTTTCTGAGAGGTAGGTATATATTCCCTGTAATTCAAGCAAATACCAAACCTGTAGCATGATATGGAGATCACAGGAAGAAATTCAGGATAGAGGGGGCTCAAGGATTTAAGATTTCATCAGTGAAGTATCTAGGAGCAAAACCTAGAACTTGAAATAAAAGATGGCATAGATTTAGGAAGACAATAAATCACTGAGGTAAAGAGAGTGGCACATGAAAGTGAAATAACTTCCAAGTGTTCTTATTTTTCTGTGTTTTTAACAATAATTTTAAATACATTCACAATAGTTTGATTCAAAAAAGACAAAATCATTCCTGAGTTATCACTACCAGAAATGTTTATTCTAGAAACAAACCCCTTTCACCTGTAATTCTTAAATTTCTAGATTCCAAGTTACACAGATTGCTGCAAACTTTCTTGGTTTGGTTGTTTTGGGTTTTTTTAACCCTCTCTCTTTTTTTTTTTTTTTTTTTTTGTAAGGGGGGCATTTGTTTGAATAATCATTTTTAATTGAAGGTATTTTCTTTGAAAAACAGGAGAATCCTCTTTTCCAAACGTGAAGTTCCGACTTTTGTCCATCTCAGAAAATGTAGAGGGGCATCATTTGTCCTCTCTCAGCACTACCAACAGGGCTGGAAATATGCATGGGAAGCTTGAATTTGTCATGCCGCACTAAAACAAACAGTGTTGTCTGGGCCACCAGGGGCAGCTGCGCCTCCAGTCAGCTGAGGTTTCAACACCTCTTTGAATAGTGATGAAGAGGTCACCATCTGAAGAACATTTCTTGTGGCTTCCTATATATCTTACGTTTTCTCGGTGTAGTAAAAGAGCAGACAACTCTACCAGGCCACAAATATTTAATAAACAGCATTTTTGTCCATTAGAGCTGTGGCATTAAAAAAAAAACAGGCATGCGTTGCTCATATTTTGCCGCATAACATCAATCATGATCTTGACGCTTGACTTTGTGGAAAGCCATTTCAAGTAGGACTGAGTGCAGAAAGCAGGTTTCAATTTGTTAGGCTCACACAAAAAGAAAACTGCTCCTACCACATCAGGTCTCTGACAGCATAGACTCTATCATACATCTAAGTGAGGAAACAGAGGGTGAGTCGGACTTTGCTTCTACAAATGGAGCTCTGCAGATGGCACAGTGCTTACAAAGAGGCAGGAACGCTGTCTTTTGATCTCAGTAGGAGGGTGGGGACAGAGGAGGGGGAAATGTGATATTACCCACAAGCTGAGGAAAGTTTCAAATCTCTCGCTCAGACAGGCAAAGTATTTGCTGCTGGGTTTCTGCTTTTATCCTTCTCATTGCCAATATTAGCTCCTGATGCCCCTTTTTCTTTTCTCAGTGAATTTGCAGTTGTTTATAAAGCAAGGCTTAAGATACATTGGAAGATGAGTAAACTCAATTCTTAAATTAAAAACTCTATTAGAAAAAGAAAGACTTCTAAAAGCATTAGATAGTAAACCATATTTTACTAAAGTGAAGTGTTCCTTTTCATGAATAACAATTTAAAAGTCTTAGAGCAAAGCAAATTTTCTGATGGGATAAATGGGAGATTTGTTGGACTTAGCCAAAAATTTATGAATCAGTGAAGCTGATTTATCTTAGTAAAAGCAATAGCTTTATTATATGAATTTGACAAAACATCTGTTGGAAGAAGGATATGTCATCTCCACTCAGTTTAACCATACCAGCAAATACCTATGCTGAATCAGTAAAACTGCACAGAAAATCACACCAAGAATGACAGGGCTCATTCTATGCAGTTTTGCTATCTGTTCAAAGGAACATCCCGAAACAAAGTCAGATTGATAGGTAAAGAAAATAAACAAACAAACAAGCAATCTCTCAATGGGGACAGATTTATATTTTTTTATTTTTTACTGAAAAATTGAAAACAAATTTGAGCAAAATACCATTATTCCTACTAGTTTTAAAACCTTTGAAATTTTCTGAGCAAACCTTGAGAATTTTTATTTTCATTTCTTGTCAAATACTGTAGTGAAAATATCTTCTAATCTCAAAGTAAATAGTTGTTTAAAAGACCGGTTTGCTTACATGTGTGTGTATCTCAGAGAAAGAAGGAACAACCTTCTGAGTGCAATGCTGATTACTCAGCAGATGAGTAATTCCCACACCCCACTAACACAAGCAAACCGAGAAGACTTGTGCTTGGCCCCAGAGCAAGGTAGACAGGTGTTACACTTTTTCATTACATATTTGCAGTCCTACCAACCGTATCTACATTGTCATGGAAGATAATACAAATTTTTTTTTCCCTAACTTGCACTGCAAAAGGTAGATGGCAACTTAAAAGCAACCTTGCTTGATTTATAGGGTCTCAAACCTTTTGGCCACATTTGTCACTTAAGAAAAAAGTCACTTAGCTTCTGTGTAAAGTTACATGTTAAAAAGAGAGAAAGCAGGCACAAAGCCCTTTACATTTAAAGCATGAGAAAACCTCATCAATATTCAAAGTTTTTTCTGTGTGTACTGTAAACAGGCTGATATTTATATGCCATATCAGCAGAAGAGGTGGAAAAAGCTAAAGAACAGAGTGTGAAACCGTTACCAGAAATCCCATTCATACAGATAAAATAGCATGGATGATCTGACTTTGTGGGGCTTTTGCATTAATTGGCTGTGACACTAGATATAAGGCTCAGTTGCACAGACCACTGTTGGCACTCCTAAAAGTTTAAATATTTAATCTAAATTCTCAAAATAGAAAGCTTTATACATGACCTGAACTTAGAACATGCAAGTTTCTCTGGTTCCTGAATATTTCTGTAAAGATTTTTTCAATAAGTAAGAAACTAAGTAAGTGAAAGATGCATGAAAGCATTAGCCAATTGCAAACCCTGCAACGTGCATTTATGGTGCAGGATGTCTAATTCTTCATGGAAAATAATAAGCCAATTTTGATCTCTTGGACTGGTACTCCTATCTGGAGAGGATTCTCTCTTTCTCATCACTGACTACAGAGGGAGCCAAGTTTCCTCAGTTAGACAGCTCAGGTAGGTGTCTGAACTTTTGTAGCTTAAATACCTCTAAAATTTTTAATGTGAAGAGCATAAGCAAACTCAAAATCTGATTCCCTTCAATTTTACAATAATTTTGGTGACACAACCTTTCTGTGTGGAAATAAGATATTCAGTTAGTCTGTTTCTCCTCTTAATGTGTTGCAATGTTTTCAGCTCAAAAGTTTGTGTACTTATTCAAAGCCAAATAAAGAGCAGTAGAAAAGACAACATCCTAACGTAATTAGCAGTAGGAAGAGTAATAAAAAGTCATTATACAGAGTGAATATAGTAAATCAAAAGCAATTTAAGTATGAGTTAAAGTTGATTCTTGAATAAAAATCTACGAAAATGGTAATTCTGTGTGCACATGGAGAGTTAGTTACTAAATTTTCTGTGCTTGCTTTTCTCCAAGCTTACAGCTTCCTGAAGAACATGGATGATACTCTGCATGCACAAAGCCATTTCTGAAGGACATCAACACAAAACTGTGGTGGCAAACACCTCAGGCTGTGGCATTCCACATTTTCATGGAAAGCTCTGCTAGAGAAGACCTGCACTGCATAGTAATTGCCAAGACCTGTATGAACGGCCAGTCAGTCACATCCTGGAGAGGAAGAACAAATGGGTCAGCCCCGTTCACAAACAGCCAGAGGCTCCCAACCCCCAAGACCACAGAGGCTGCCACTGTTACAAGACCAAATGCTCCAGATCTCTTGGGATATGGGGAAAGATGAATACCTCATGTGCCTCTCCTTATTAGCACTTTGAACTCATACACTGGGGTGAGATCATGTTTGAAGAAACTGCAAAAGGTGGCACAGTGTGCTCTGCTCCCAAGGAAGACATTTGGTGGAGTATTAACTATTTAGTTGACTTTGCTGCAAATGGGAAGAATCACAGACTGGTCCTATTGATGTGGCTTCTTCCTGGGTTTCTTGAGAGTAACAACTTTGTCACTCAGTTCCTTTAAATGTTACAATGTTTTTTGGTGATAAAAAATTTTTGATAGAAGTAAGGCGTTTTAAGAGCAAAGAATCTTCTTAGATGAGAAAGACCTTTTCAACAAAATGCACAATCAAAAATTAGCACACTTCCACAGATATTTCAGTCCTTCTGGCTCTAACGTAAGAGTTTGTCACTATTTTCTGAGCTGCTCTGGGCTAGTACTCTCTACACAAATAGTAAAAGTGTCCACTTCTCAGTATAGACCAATGTCACACAAAAAAAGAGCCAAAAACCTGGTTTATACCAGTGTTGATTGCATCAGAAATGTAACGTGTCACAGACAACAAAAGCTGTAGGAGACAGACAAGGTACATGTGCCTGGTATGGTCTCTGAAGAAAGATTGCTAGACACATTCCTATCAAACCTTACCCCATCTGTTTGTTAAGAATGAAAAATTACACTTAACCTTCTGTTGTTTGGAAGTTAACCAGAAAATATATGTCCAAATCTACGCTTATGGAAGAGTTGAGTGTCCACCTGCTCTAATTAGGTGCCGCTCCTCTGCTCATACTGTCTTGCCTGGATTTGAAACTGTTTATTTGGGAAAAGAGGTTAATTTAACTTTCACTTAATTAAAAACTTTGGGAATAGTGACATCAGCTGACTGCCTGCTTTTCTGTGCCTTCAGTACCACAGAGTTCACCTCACTGTAGCTGCAGACTCTTAAGAATTTTGCTTTCTTGTAGACTTTCTCATAAAAGTAAAGCAAGGTTGCCCACAGCCAAAAGCCAGCAATTCCAGGTCATCTTACGTACGGCTGCATCAGACCTATTTTCATTTGACTAGTGCTTCTGGCATTGCAAAAAGTAACACAGGAAATCCCTGCTTTAAGGTAATACAAAATTAGAGATAAGTGACCCTGTAAAAACCTGAGGCAGGTGGACTGAATTTGGATTAAGACCACAACCAAAATGTTTTTGATCCTGTTTTTTCTGCACAGATGAAGACGTGCAAGCATCATAATTATGCTTGACATCTGTTTATGATTTTGGTCTTTTTACCTGTATGTGCATCTCAACAGACACTGGCAATTACACTACTCGCTACAGAGAAGAACCAGTGTGGGTGCACATAAAGGGTAACAGATGGTATCTTTTCTGACAGCGTAAGAGTTCAGAGGATATAAAAATAATAAAAAGAAACAAGGTAGCAATTGTTCACTGAACACCTCTGTGCTCAGGGAGTTGTAACTTTCCTATGGACAGAGGATAGTCCATCTAACACAAAAGAGAGCTGCTGCAATTGCAAGCCCACAACAACATTTGGCTCTGTTGGTGGCTCGTCTGAGCACTTATTTCTGCTGTTGACATGCTGCTGAAGAATTTCAAATGCATTCGAGCCCACAGACCTTGGGAAGAGGAAAGAGGAACATGAAATCACTCTTGGAATAATGTTTCTTTCATCAGTTCGGGCCTGTGATGCATTTGACATAGATGCAATGCCCAGTGAAGGGAATCTTTCTAAATCACTCTTTCACTCTACTGTTCATTTCTTTGGATTAGGAGATCACAGTTCTGAATAACGAGGTCATACAGAAATTGGGCAGGCCCAAAGCACAGTGAGAGAGGGGACAGCTCAGTCATTGCACATTTATCAGGGATTCAGAACGGACTACTTCTAATTCCCTTGAAGGGTGGTAGGTAGGGTGTGGGCAGTAAAACACTAGCAAAGTAAATGAAAGAAAAGATTTGCATTGATTTCTGAAGTTCCCACCTGGTCTTTGGTGGAAAGGCTCATTGCCTTGAATTCCAGTTGGAGCAAGCAGAGAAGACACCTTCACAAAGGCATTAGAGTAGAAGAGGACCTGAAAGGGGAAAGTGCTTTGAGAACTAAGTGGGAGAAGCTGGCAGGAAGGGAGCTGCAGGGCCAAGGGCTGTTCAAAGAGGAAGGCTTGCACACCTTTCATAATTTGGAATAAAATCTTCTGATTCAGATAGACATGTTTAAATTATTCTGACTCATCTGGAGGCAAATACACCTCCATGGAAACTCCCTAAGCCTAGATAAACACCCAAGGAATACGTTTCGATATGCTGTTAACTTAGAAGCATCCAGCTCAGTTCTTAATATACTGGAGCCCACTTAAACAAGGAAGGAGCTCTTGAAATAAGCAAATTGTTCAAAGAATTGATTTCTTTTTGTTCCAGAATATACACAAAAAATGCAGTGAAACTGTGGAAAAAATAAAATCCCATTTGAATAAATAAATAATTAATAGAAAGAGAAGATTGAAGTGATTCTGCTAGCAAGATCTGATCAAGCAGGAGTTTTTATAAAAATAATGAGGGACTGTTGTTCATTGCTTTATGTGAATCTACCACAAACAACCTCTCGAGAAAAATATAATTATGCAACAGCAAGACAGCACGTTTCTCAGCCCTTATCCAGAGAAGCCCAGCAAAACTTCTGTGATTGGGGAAGTCACACAAAGAGCAGCACCATCTGCTGACCCCTGGAGCTCAACAAGGTGGGGTGATCTTGAAGTGGGAAAGAAGGAGGCCTCCATAAAAATCTTACTGACTCCATAAAAATCTTTCTACCATCAGCCTCTTTTATACACTTTGAAAATGAAGTATATCCTGCCCAAGTCTACTGCTGATTGACCCTGTGTCCATGCAACACATTGCCACTCTTAGCATTCCCACTGGGGTGGGATCTCCCTGTCTCACTCACGTTCAGCAGGACAAGGGCACAGATCCCACGGAGCAAACTGGTCATGTGATTTCATCTCACACCCCCTGCTTTTTTTTTTGTTATGCCTTTTCCCTGTTTGGTGCCTTGCTATTCAGGCTTCACAGGTGAAGGTTCCCTCTGTTCTCCCTGCTGGGGCAAAGTCTCCCCCAAGCCCCATTCCCACCGATGGCAGGCAGACGCGTGGTTAAGGTGCATTAACATCTGCCTGCTGGGTGATCTCCTGCTGCAGCTGCCACGAAAAAATTACATCAACAAATGGGAAAAAATGGGTCAGAGGGATGCCTCCATATCACTGTGCTGCACTGATCAAAACAATACTGTACTCTAATAGCCCAGAAAAAAACCATCCTGTAAAACCAAGGCAGTTTCACTAAGAATCGGTGGTTTGGTTTGGGTTTGTAGCGCTATAATTCAAAGCTGTCCAAGTTTGTGTAGGTATTCAAACTATCGTCACTCTCTAAACACTCGCTCCCTCTATCTCACTGCGTATCACATATACACAATGTCTTTCCCAAAAAGGCATGAAAAAAGCAAATAAGCTTCTCTCTCTCATACTTTTTCCTGCAAATCTAAATTAATGAGAATGAATTATGAATGCCTTTCAGTTCAGCTTCAAAAATATGAAGACCAAATTCCTTTCAATAGTGTCAATTAATATGTAACATGCATGTGTTCATTAGAAAACATAGTTCATCAAGATAGGGAGACAATCTTGTGATTTATGCATTTAAGTAATAAAGCATCTTTTCCTTTGAAAGCAGGATGGGCCTTTACCAGGACGGCTAACATGGCAGATAATATGAAATACTGTGAAAAAGGTAGAGAAACACAGATATTGCACAACCCTTCCACTTGTTTTTAGGGCATAGTGATGGGTTGACGTTAATTTTTTTTTTGTGGATTACACAACTCATTGAGTTTTTACATTGTCTGGAACATGCTAAACATAGCAACACTGTTTTTAATGCCAGCACCTTTGCCTATAAAGCTAATAAAACAGGATCAGGGACCTTTTATGACCTAACCACACCATGTAGCACTTGCCAGAGTCTTTCACAGGCTTCACAGATGCCTCACGGTCTAATATATAATTACTATTTTTCTTCTGTTTATTTCAGTTCAAAGTGCGTGCTTAATGTGTTGCAGCTTACCAGATTTCATACCAAAGGTGCTGAGGTTATACCTTGCATGCCCTGGTGTAGGTAGGCATGAATGGGCCTCCTGAGGGTGCCGAGCCTGGGAGGATGGTGGTGTGGATGGAGCTAAGCAAACCACAGAAGCCGGAAAAAGCCAGACAGTGTAGCGTTCAACATACCACAGAGCTGGAAATAGTCCTTGTGTACACTTTTCCTTGGCTCGTGTCAGGAGTGTGCTAATAATTAGGCAGCAAAGGCAATCTGCAGTCCAGCTTGCTCCCTGGACCTGTTTTATTTAGCTGCCTAGGTGTACATATGATTTCACTGATACAGCACTCCCAGAGACAAGAATCAAACCCTGCCTGGGAAGATCCTGCTGATAAAGGCTGGAGACGCATTCCCTTCTGGATCAAGATTAAAGAGACCCTTAGGGAGCTGGTTATAAATTCCTAACTCTCAGGTTGCTGCTATTTCCTGAACTGAGCTAGAAGAGCACTATACTAGCTGGCTGTGGGTACTGGGATATTTAGCATTACACACGGATTGGTGAAACTGGTGTTGAGCCTACCTTCTCACCACTCCCATGCATCCCTTGATACCCTTATTCTGGTGCTAGGTGAAATGGATTAGGAATTATTGTACTGGCCAGCGAGCTCCACTTTCCCCCAGAATGCAAATATCAACTAAGCACATGTTGCTCCAGTTTCCATCAGTTGAACTATGAAGAGGAGCAGAGCTGGGGCAAGGAAATAGGATATTTCTCTAGATATGCCCGTTTTGATTGTTAGTGTGGTTTTCAGAACAGTCCTAATCATGCAGTGTTCCGTGATTTTAGTGCTTTTGGGTATTAGCATTTCTGAGGTCTCAGTGTGAGTCTCAATTATTGAAATGGCCAAGATTCTGGCAAGAAACCACAGGGAGGGAATCAGTTCTGTGCGGAAGATGCCAGGAGGCAAATATTATTTACATAGAGTGCAGAACTACAGAAATATAACAGTATGCAAATTTCTTGACAGATGCCCTGTTTGGCAGCTGCTCAGATGCAAATTTCACTCTCAGCCAGATCTACAAAAACACAGATCAGTAATCCAGGGTAGATGTGATTTGGTAGAAATTCTAGATGACAGCTTATAACTCCCCAACCTACTACTCAGTATACAAAGAAATAACAGATCAGGGAACTGATAGTGTTTGTGAGCCTGAATCAGGTGAGGTCTCAAAACATGAGAAGCCCCAGCGAAGTTAAGAGAGACTGCTGCATCTGTAATCTATCAAAAGATTATTTTCTTGACTCTCTAGTCTAACAGAAGGCTATGCTGAAGAACGTATTGCTTGCTAAGGTGCCCTCTTAAACCAAAGCACAAATCTGAGGACTACCTGAGACCTAATCCTGTTGTGAAACTAAGATCAAAAACGTTCATTTCTCGTGTCTGTTTGGTGCCCTACAAAAGATGAATTTGATAGGTGTGCGTCTCACATGGCATCTGATGCTACCAGGCACAGTTGCCGTCAACACAGCAGACACACACGGTATGGACCATTCCTCAGGTAACAGGTGAGAGCTAAGGCATGTCTGTGGCGAAGTCTGACTTGTTCACAGCCGTATCTGTTCAGTGGCTAAACTGAAGCCCTTGTTTCTAATAATACATATTGAAAACTGAAATTTTAAGAGACTTGAAAGAAAATTCTGAATTGTTTCTTTCTTTAGGAGTTGCAGAATAGAAAGGTGGTGGAATTGCAGTATAAGATGGTGGGGTTTTATAAGCTTTTAATCACATCCTGAGGGATTTTGAGTATATTTAACCCAGGATCCAGCTATGACCTGTCTATTAGAAGGCATTTTCATGTTATTAACAGGCTGACAAGGTTCACTGGGAAGGTCTCTTTGAGCTATGACTAAACATTCAACACACTAGTTGATTTGCAAGAACTGCTTGCATTCAGAAGAAAGACATTTCTATTTTTGCTTGCCAGAAGGTCTCTGAGCTCTGCCTCATGCAAATACACAGTGACTATGATTTTTCTTTGAAACCAGCAGCTTCCTGCAGTGGAACATCAGCATGATAGTTGTATGCACTCCTAGTGTGGGACGCTGGGAACACAGCCCGTGTCGTACATCCCCACAGAGGCTACAGGACAGTTTTGCTCCCTGCCCAGCTTAAGAAAAGTTAAAACAATGCTAGTGCAAATCTGCCATTTAGGTTTTATTCTACAATGTATTTCAGGCAATACTGCCCTTCAGTTAATGTAAGGGGAAATATTGCTTCAGTTTTCACTTTCTGCTTTGAAGCACCTCTACTTCCGGAGTCATAGCCCTGGGCGTACTCCTGGCACCTGTTCCCTATCCTGTCACAAGCCAGGTGAGCTGCTCCCTCTTTAAGCAACCTATTTTCTCTGCTACGGAAGCATCCTGTCCCAATCTATTTCTCTCATCTTCCCACCGGCCAAATGTTACTTTTTAACTGTAAATAAACACACCCTGCTCTGGCCAGAGCACATGGAGCACAGCTGCCCTGGGACACAGGCACAGCCTTTGCCTTGGTGTGCGGCGAGGAAGACGGTAAAGCCGCACCAAAAGCTGAGACCAAATCAGGCGATAAGTAGCAAAACTGTATCAGCAGATCTGAGATCGGGATTTCTTTGTCATTTGCCTTTATTTATGGATTCTTTATGCCTCCTATTAACCTTACTCAACCATGACATGTGTTACGCAGATGGAAAAGCTAAAATAAAAATAAGCCCTGCAGCTTTCCCAGCTCGTGCAGAACAGCAGTAAAAGCCGAGAGGAAGCAGCGGCGAGTCCCGGTGTCCGAGGGTGTCCAGGGCCAAAGTGAGCAGGTACCAACCCCAGGCTGAGAGAATTACGGTCACGGCGCGGAACACACCCATGCTCCTTGGTGACACCATCGGTGCGTTCCCCCGAATCTCAAGCCCCCCCGGCACCCGCGGGCTGTGCACACACTAGGTGGTGCTGGAGGGACGGAAAGACCCCGGGCGCGGTGACGGGAGGGAGGCAGGCAGCATCCCCCGCTCCCCCCCCGGCTGCGGCTCTGAAAGTGTTTCCTCCGGAATGCCTGCCTGATGATAACAGGATCTCTTTCATATATGGTAGGCAAACACGGGCCCAAGGTGGGTAAACACCACGAGGAGACTCGTCTTTCGGCTCGATGCCGCGACGGCAAAAACCCAGTTGCGCGAAATAACAAGCTGCTGAGCTTTTTTTTTTTTTTTTCCTGGCCATGACAACAAAGCAGCTTTTCAAACACATGGATTACACGTTTTAAAAAAGAAATAATTACGAACCAGTCATCTGAATTGCCTTTCTGCAACAAATGTAAGACTTGGTATTACCCATAAAATCAATGTCCCGCGTATGCTAACCTGAATATTTATAGATGCAGGAAAGCATGTCACTTATGTAAGGCTAAGAAATCATGCACACACACGAATAGTCCCCTGTAAAAATAAATAGTAAAAAAGCTTGTGTCAAGATATTAAATCAATTTTCCTTTTCAGTTAAGATACTTATATTTAGTTCTGTAAAAGTCCTCTTGGCAGCCTAAAATGTATACTGTTTAAACAGGAGCTTGTACTCAATCACACTTCCTTTTTTTTTTTTTTTTTAATACTATTCCCACTTAAGCTCTGGACAAAAAAACATTGAGAAAGCAGAAAACAGGCATAAAGTCATCTTTGTTTCAACTTTTCCTGTCCCTTTTTACTAGAAGGGAAAAAAATGTATCTGATGAATGAGCAATCCTTAGGCATCAGGGGAAAAGAGCAATGGACTTGGGGACTATTGGTTGCTTTATCATTCTTCCAAAGGCTGGGTGATGAATTAATATACAGTTACTGAAATGACATTTCAGACAAGGAAAATATTTTATATGTTTTCAGTAAAGATCATTATTTTCTTAAACCACTAATTTATTCAGAGACGCTAAGCTCAAACCTATTGGAAAAGTGTTTCTTTCCAAAGGCCCAAACCAATTTATCATTCAAGGGATGCTCTTCTTACCACTCCAGTCAGGAGTAAAACCCAGACTCTGAGAAGCAAGTGCTGTGCTCTTTTTCCCACAGTGGCAGTCACAGAGTTAGGACCTCAGTGTCAGATTGCTAGTGCGGGAGACATTAGGGAGAGGAGAGAATACACAGGATAATTATGATGAAAAAAGAGCAAGCTGGGCATGCAGAAGGTAGCTGGACATGCAGTGGAGGTTATATGGCACCTCTCTGCATGGAAGTCTTGGGACAGAATTTATTTAAGGGGGCAAGAAGAGTGTACACGTCTGCATAGCACATGGCAGAGAAGGGGGGTGAGAAGAGTGTAGAAGGGAGCACGCTGGGCTGTGTCTGGACTCTAAGCATTTCATCCACACGGCTGTATTGTTAAGACTCTTGAGCAAAAAAGCAAATTTTCATTCCAATTAAAGACTCAATGGTTTTAGAACAATCACCAGAAGAGAGGAAAAAAAGGCAAATCCTCAGAGGACTTGGTAATGAATAACAAAAACAGTTCTTGTGCATTGTCCAAAATGAATGGTATTCAGTATAACTGCAGAGAGAGGATTTAATGCTACAATCCACTGGGGTGTTCTCTGTGAGTAGATGTGTGACAGCCCACGACTGACAGCAATACTTAGCCCAGGTTGATGTCTTCTGGCCAGTGTGTAACAGACCATTCTTAGTATGCCTTATTGTGGTTGCTGGGGTGGCAAACACTGGAAGGGGCAGAGCCAATGGCTTAAAGCTCTTAGAGTGTGTTCACTCACACAACATGAATCAGAGTGGTCATCTGCAGGATGCTTCTCAGTGGACATCTGTAGCAGTGCATCAGCCAAGCCTGCAGAGTCAGTGCAACTATGCAAGGGACATAAACCCTGGGGAGCAAAAGAGGATCAGGTTGGAAGCTCAAAGATGAAGCACAGGAAGAAGAGAAGAAGATATGTACACTTTGTAAAGTCATTCTAGTCACAGATGGGGTAAATCTGCCCAACATTCATATTTAAGCTAAGTACAGGATGGAAAAGTGGTTCAAAACATCATGGCAAAACTTACTGTGTTTACTAACTGCATATTAAACTCTTCTCAGGGCAGAGCTACAAAACACAAAGACTATAATTAAAATCACCCCCAGCTCCTTTCTGGACCACAGTCCTATGTCTCATTTCTGTGGGTATCACCTTACCTTTTGCTGTGATATAAGGCAAGAACACGGGTGGGGAACTAACCATGTTCTGGGTCTCTGGTTGAGAAGATGCCATTCAACAGGGCAGTAGAAGGGAAACCCTGAGAAAACTCTAAACAGAACAGAACAGCTCTGCACTTTACACCACTTTACTACCAGGAGCAAAGAGGCCCCAGTGCTAACTCCTGTTGCCTCACAGCTGGGAGCTGGCTCTGGCCAGCCCGTGCCAGCAATGGGCTACTGCCTTCTCATGCCAGTCCTGTTGAAAGTGCTCTCACACTCAGAGAGTTCAAGAGCACAGATTAGTTATCTTTCCTCTAGTAGAAAGGGATCTGGATTAGGACTCTGGAGGCTTAAATTCATTTGTCAGTTTAAGTACAGACTTTGTGTGTAACCTTGAGCAAGGTCTTTAATGTGCCTGAGTGTCAATATCTTTTGGAAAGGGGCAGTAATTCTTCCCTAATTCTTGAGAGTTTGGAGAATAAAATTAGTAAATAATAGAGCAGTGCTCCACTACTGACAGGAAGGCTGGCACAGCTCTGCTGGCTGTACTGAGTTCCCTTGCTAACTACCCGGCATATGTGTTGCAGATCTGGGGCACTCGCAGTTAGTATTTTCATGAAACAGAATATAAAATCAGAAGGAAGCAGCAGCTACAGGGAAATTGTATGTCCCCTGACTAACACACCTTTAAGCACCCTTCAATGTTTTGAAGCATTCACTGGGGAATCACGCTGCCAAATTCTATCTAATGCCTACACTCAGTTAGATAGCTTAGGTTCTGCCAGCACTTGGGTACAATCGTTCTCTCCACAGGCACACGTGGAAACTGTGATAAGGATGTAGAAATTACCAATAACAGAGCAAGGCTGATTTAGTGGCACTTCCCAGAAACAAAGTAAAAACTGAAGAAGACACTGGGTCCCTCTTATACCGGGTTTAGGATGCCTGTTCCTTCTCTTTAACCTTTGCCTGCCCCCTTTTTAGTATTTCTCTTTCACACATTTTCTGCATGCAGGTCTGCAGTTTTCCTTCCTGCTGAGTTAGAAACCCACTGCTTCTTTATTCCTCCCCTTGGTATTTCCCTGCCTCGGCTTGGAGCACGTAGGCTTCATCCCCTTGATGATCAGCTGAGGAGCAGATGGAGGATCAGAGGAGCAGAATGGATGCTTTATGAGGTACACCCACAGCAGCACCCATGGAAACAATCAAGGAGTGACCAAAAGCCAAGATTTCAAATGCTGCAATGTTCAAATCTGGAATACAAGGGAAGGTCAAAGTCATAGGTCCCAGGGATCATGTAATTTTGGATTACTCTCAGCTTTCATTTAAAGCGAAGTTTCTAGTGTTCATATTCTCAGACAAAAGCTTGGAAATGGGGATGACCAAGGCCTTGAACATCAAAAGGCAAATAAAATATTCCAGAACTGATTTTTTTTCTAAATCTCACGATTTTGCCATCAACCTCACATTATGCTGGAGAGCAGCTCAGAATTTTCAAGCATGAGAGTTTGGCAGGACGACAAATGCCTCAAAATCATAATGAATTGAGGCCACAGTTGAGAAGGCTTCTCCCTTGCAGCTAAGACAATACGAGGGTTTTTGGAATGGTTTGGTCCTCCCACGCAACCTCTTACTGGTGAGCATTGCTATCACCGGCCATCACAGGCGTGGATATTTACTTTTTTTTATCCCAGTGAAAGAGGAAAGGTATATTTTGAGTGCAAAGTGGTTCCTGCACTGCTGCTCAAGGTGGTGAAGATTGCAGGCTCATGCAGTTGCCCAGAGAAGGTCTCCCAGGCTTGCCTTCAGAGCCAGCACAGCTTCTTAAGGGGATAGGAGTGCTGCGTAGTTGCAGCCATATGTGGAATATAGTGAAGGCATATGGAGCTAATTATGTAAATAAACAACTTGGTCCATGATGATTCTAAATAATTCAAAACATAAAGAGGCAAAACACTAATGTTCTAACTAATGAAAATAGAATCTTAGGGTGATTAATTTACAATAAAGAGAAGCTGCATATGTCAAAAATGGTGCGTCATCGTATGATTTAATATAATCAGGCGCAGCTGCATTGCTCTTGATGTTTGTGAACAATGATCTTGTTCACCTCCTCCTGCATCTGTACCACAGTATTAAAAGAGAAGAAAACTGCACAGCAGAGCCAGCAAACACTTGTGAGAAAAATATTTTTAAAGCATCTCAATAAATATTTACCAACCTTTGGGATGTTTGAATGCTTGAGGTTGTGTCAGGAAAGAAGCATATGCTGATATCCTCAAAAACAACACAAGTGGTCAACAGTCTCTACAAAAGGGACTAGCTCAATACAATAGGCCACTGTTGCTGTGACTCTCAGCATTGTTTACCTCTCACAGGGTTTCCAAGTACAAACCACTTCAAACAAACTACACTAAGACTTTAAACTGAATCCACCCAACAGGTTAATAAAACAAATATTGATTGGGTTTGAGAGTCATTACAGTAAACAAACCCTTTTGGATTAAAAAAGTTCCTTTGTTCAAGCAGTATTGTCCAGAGCCTTCAAGCAACATATTACCATTTCAGTTTAAATCCTCAGGTAATATTTCACAGTGTTTGTCCTCAAATCTGCTTTCAGTTGTAGCATATATATAAATACAGATACGTGAAAAGATATGGGTAAGAATGTCATGCATGCAAAGGAAAGACATCATGCCAAACTCAAAAATACGCTGAAACTTCTAACAATTAAGAGCAAAAGCAAAACTTTTTCAAGTCATATAATGATTTATACACCTAAACCTCATTCCAAAAACTGCAACTTGTAGACACTTCTTCCATTGCTCCTCTAGAAACACAACCTCTGCAATGCAGATGAAAACCACATGAGCATGCCAGTGCCCTTTCACAAGGTCTCCCACAAATGATCCAGTGAACTAGGAAAGCAAATTGACATGGTCCAGCACAGAAATGCAACCCAGATGCATGAGAGCAAGGGCAGAAACAGCAAGGATGCAGTAACACAGGAAAGATTTGCAGGAAACTATTGGCTCAAGTGCAGGCTGATCTGGACTGCTCAGACTTTGTTGTCTGATTACTTGACAGGGACTATAGACAGCTAAATGATTTTATGTCCTCACCCTACTTTCAAAAGCAGCTTAGGTTCCAAGAAACTTTTGTCAAGAAATTATCTAGAATGAAAGGAATGACCAGGAGCTCCAGTTCTGACACCTTATGCAAATGCTTCAAGATGGAGATTGAGAATGTCAAGCCTGTTGTACAGATTTATACAAGTATCTTCCAAAAGTAATAGATTCTCCACGTGGTTTTGAAACTTGCATCCACAGCCAAACCAGATTTATTCCCACCAATAACAGCACAGGCTACAAATTGAAACATATCTATCCATATACATTTAATTTTTCTCCATTCTCTAAACACAAAACACATATTAGAAAAATAAGCACACAAAAAGTGACCACTAGGTCACTGACACATTTTAGTAATAGTATTCCAGCCTAATAATGCCAAATTAGGGAATGGTTCATACTTGTCACAGAAGTGTGGAAATCCAGGGAACAGTAAAGAGGAAAGAAGTTGGCAAAGTTATTCAATACTCTTATACAAATGGATTAAGCTCAGTAGTGCTGACAACTACTGCAAACCCAATTCAGTCAGTGGACTAGGCTCACAATTCCTTTGGGTTAATATGGTACTGCAGAGAGAAATGGCAAAAAGGTGGGTAAATATCAGGAAAGGATGATTCTCCAGATATTTGAGCAAACCATGGCGCAGTAGCTTTAAGTAGCATTCACTGTTTCTCATTAACTCCATACAAACATCACTTAAATAATCATTTATTCTCTGTTCCTGGCCATGTAAAACAAGTTGTACTAAGTACATCAGCCCAGAGCGGTCACCTGGCCACTGCATGACTTCAGTGTGAGTACAAACCTCTTTGCAACCTGAATTTCTTCTACGACGTTCAAACAGGCCCTATCTGCCTTTTTCTTGCTAATTCACATCATTTATGTGATCCTTGATAGAGAACTCTCAACAGAGCCCAGTCAGAGGTGAAGACTGGTGTGGTACTACAGTAAGTCCCTCTAAGACGAGGCACAGTTTCTGTGACAGCGCAAGGTACTAAGAAATTACACCACCACCGAATGAAAGTGAACGTATACCCAGTGCTCAGCATCTGCCTTAGCTCATGGGCACAGCATTCTGCAAATCTTGTAAAATCAGGTGGTTGATCTGATAAGATACTCTGCATCACTGGGGCTCTCCCTATCTGAAGACAGAATCAAACCCCATGAGCTTTGCTCAGAGTATCTCACTCGCAGCTAGACTTCTTTGCTGGAAGAGTTATGCAATCTTAGCTTACATCTTATCACCAGCAGTGCAACACTCAGACTTCAGGGCTTGTTGTCTCGCAGGCACCCACTTTATTCTCATTGCTGTGGAGCAGCGTTAGACACACAGCCTTGGAGTGAAAGAACAACAGGGAGAGAATGAGTGATAAGAAGCAGAAAGAGCGTTCAGAGTTAGCACCTGCAAAGCAGACTTGGGCAGAAGCTCTCTTCATTGATGTGGGGCATTTCTTGCATCTGGAGTGTCATGATTAAGATAATAAAATACATGTTCTACCACACTGAGTGCCAGAAGTAACTGTCATGTTCACTCACAGTGCACTACTGAGGGAAAATATAGGCTCAATTAGGCTTGGGTAGAACAAAATATATTTTAAGAAATCAAAGGACCAGTGAAATACAGAGAGCAAATTTCTAAAACAGAGGATAATATTACGTATCCTTACTAAGTAAGAGGTTCAACTAAGTGCTCCATCTTTTGACACTCAATAGAGGAGCTTTTTTTACAAGTGTCTGTGTCCAAACACTAATACATACACTAAGGCCTTTGCAGACTTTTGCACTCATACTCCCTTAAGCTGAGGGTTTCCTGTTAACATTCTCTTTCTTTCATCGTGGTGCTGAATAAAGTGCTTTGAGCTTCTGAGTCATTCACTGCATCCCTTGATGACCAGTAATAGCTGAAACACCCTTAGGTTGAGAAGAGGGACCATCCCTGCCTTGCCCTGCACAGCTCCCATGTACCCTTCCAAAATACATGATCTGTTGAAGGCAAATCCTCAGAAATGCAGAGACCTCCTCCATTCTTGCTCCACCGCGAGTCTTTCATGCTGTCTCCGATTGTCTGTAGCTGAAACTAGGTGCAGCTGTATCATAGTTCATGTCCAAACTTTTAGAAAAAATTACAGTATTTTGAAAACAGAAATACATTTGCATAAGCAGAAAGTACTAAGGAATCAGTTCTGTCTGCTGCTGTGCATATGCTTCTCCTTCCAGTTTCCAGGCAATGGTTCCAGTGGGAATTGCTAAGGGTCAGTCTAAAGTAGGGACTCTCTAACAGAATTGAGCTTTATGGTCCCAATTTTTCCCAAACCATGTCAAACCAGCAAAAAAACCAAACTGAACAAACACATTTCTAGACCCATGTGTAGCCATGAGAAACTGATAGCCAGAGGAACCGAAAAGCTTCAGAATAAAATATGAGGTTGCATGTCAATAACAGAAAACAATGCATTGCAGATAAATTTAGGATGTTTTATTTTCCTTATACAAAGGTAAAAAACTAAATCTTTATTTTGATCAGATATGGAAATAAAGGGATTAAAGGAATCAAACAAGTGATTTGTAATTGGTCTCTGGACTCTACCCTCTTCCTTTGTGTAAAGTGCATGCAAGTGAATAAAACTGCATGGATGGACTTTATTAGCTACTGCTTTCCTTCCTCACTCTGGGATTAGAGGAATACTTTAACCTTGACACATTCATCTTATACTCACAAAGCTTCACTTTTAACAATCCCTTCTTCTTTCCTCTTCACTTGTCTGGTTCTGGCACGTAATTTTCTAAATTAGTAGAGGCTACTGTTCTGTCTTAAAAAGCAAGGGAACATTCACCTATGTTAGCAAGACCATGGAGAAATTCAAGGTGGTTAATACATCTAGAGGTCTGTTGCAAATGGCAGAAATAGGGCAAAAGCAGAGCTTTGTATAAATAAGGCTCTTGAAAGGATGCATTAGGCTGTCCTTTAAATACATTAAAGGAAAAATAGAAGACGCACGATTTTATTTATCAGATAGTAATGTAAACCCAAGTATACAAACATACATTACTTATAGATTACTAAGAAAATGTATTTCTTCGAAGCTTCCTTTATGCTAGAGGAGTTTCAAAAGCACTCAGCACTGCTCCAGCTCTGTGCCAAGCGGCATCTACAAATGCTGCTCCTGCAGCCATTCGCAGAGGTAAAACTGGGCCATCACAGAGTGTCCTCAAGAAGCCCACAGTGAGGGGGAAAACTGCCATGCACAGCCACTGGCACACCTATCACCCACAGACAGGAGGAAAAGTGTCCGTGGAAATGAATACTTATTCAGAGGGCTGGGGAATATGAGAATGCAAGGAAGTTTTTTTTATATGTGTGTGGAAGAGGGTGTTATTAAGCAAAACACTTGAAAGTTAATTGCAGAATAAAAGAATATACCTCAAGGGTACACGCTTTCTCAGTACACTGATTTATTATAATTACAGAGTTTGCCATTGCCTTTTTTCTTTATCCAGCCACATAGTTGAGTTGCTTTAGATTAAAGTATACGTCTTATTAATTACGGCATTTAGTTCTCAAATCGTAATTGGTGTCTGGTGCTAAGCTCCTATAACTCTTCTTGTCACTGTTTCAAGGGGTCCTGTTTAATTTGCCTGAGGTAAACTAAAATGGAAAGTACCGTCTTATTTGAGTAATATGAGACATTTCTTGTGGCTTTAATGACCAAATATTGCACTGTTTATGGAGGGGCACAATTAGGTGGGGGTGTCTGTGTGACAATGGGCAGTCCTACTTGCCAAGACCTAATCAAGGTGGATGCTTACATAATAATTTTAAGGAGTTTTATTACATCCTTTAAGCAGATGAAAGTAATCCAGCTTAGAATAAACAAACAACACTAGACATTGGATAAAAATCATTACAGTGAGCTACTGGGAACTTCCCTGACATGTCTTCCTTTAAAAAAATCTCACAGGAGTATGGGGGACTGAAACTCTTACCCTGCCTAATCACAATTTTCTCCTACCACTTGGGAAATGCACCAGGGACAAAAGCTGCAGAAAGGACTTTGTGGATATTTGGGAGGAGAGCACCTGACAACTTTCAGGTGCAAACCAGAAATGGCTCTCACATCCTGCTGTAAATCCACACTACCTAAAACTAACGCACATTAGCTTCCCCAAGGCTTTTCTTCAGACACCTTAGGTATTGTCTGGTAAGTCTTTGTTCAGGTCAAGATAAATGGGTATCTTCAAATTAGACTCCAGAGCTGTATTTCAGCATCAGCCAGACTTGCAAAGCACTTAAGTCAAGAAATTTCTAAATTTGTTCCCCCAGTGGCAATTTACCTCAATAAGCATTCTCTCCCACAATTTCCCATTAAATTAAACAATTAGCCTGTTTTGTAGCTTTGAGGGCCTACTCTTTCTGCATAAATAAAGTGTGTGCATTTTTTGCTTCTATTTCCTCTGTCAGCATCATCCCACACACTTTTTCTATGCACCATCTTATCAGTATGGAAAGATGGTTAGACAGTCTAGATAGTCACTCCTGTGTTTTTTTCTAAGGAACACAACCTAGAAGTGGTTGTTCCACACCACCTGTATTTTCACAGTAGCTTTTCTTCTGTTTAATGGATTTGCTCTCACTATTTGAAGATAACTAGATTGGTAGCCACATGTTCGCTGAAGTGATCTCCTATACTAGGCAAGAATCAAACCCCTCCACCTCACATTTACATGCAGAGGTTTTCCTGCTTTTGCTCCATCCCAGTTTTGTGGCTGAAAGAAGGCAACAGAAGTCCAAGGTAGAGTCCTCTCTCATTCATGGAAACACTGATCCTGGTAGCTTCCTCCTCTCTTTTGGGCTTCCCTCTGGAAAGTGAGAGGTTAAAATCTTTCTCTCTCTCAACTCTGGCTCTTGATGGTAAATATCAATGTGAAAAATTATCTCTAAATGTTTCTAGTCAGAAATAGGTTTCCAACAGGCATTTCAAGCAGGCTCACACTTGAACTGCTCTAGTTTCAAAGAAGCAATAATCAATTCCTTGGTGTACAGTCTTTCCACATTCCCTTCAGGTAAGATATGCATAAGAGCACCTCAGTTTTATGTAGCATTAATCCCTTTCTATCTGAGGTGCTCTTTTGCTGATTTATACCAAAGGGGAAAAAAATCATATTGTATTCTGTTCCTTCCCCTCTTTCTTCATCCAGCAAAAGCCAGGGGAATGAAGGACAGCCATTCATTCACTGCTGTAACTCATAGTGCTGTCAACGAAAAAAGTTATGTCTGCTAGCTGCTTCAAGTCTCTGCACTCTTTTCCATAAGTAAGCCATCAAATTTCTGATCATCAGGACTGGATCCTGCTAAGGGATAGGAATAAGCAGCGAGACTTCTGGAGCCACTGAGAGGTGAAAGGAGTCTTCAACCAGTAAGCACTTGCAATAAACGCTCTGCCACTGCAGGATACAAATGAAGGTGCCCTCCTACAATTTGAGACAACAGCTCTGGGTTAGACTGAAGAATTCAAGATGCATCATGAGATTCTTATGCATGACTTTTACATCATCTTGAAGCCAACAAGATAGACAGACCAAATCAGAAACAGACTATTCCCTTTGTAGTTCTACGGGATTAAGATATTTGTCATCATAATATTTCTCATAGTTCTTGCTTTGCCTCACAGGGAGAAAACCAGCAAAACTGTAATCTTGCTGAAGGCACAATTGTGGCCTACTATACCAGTCATCGGCCACAATTTCAATTTGACAAGCAAAATCAGAAAGCTAATGAAGCCGTTGTTACCTGTGTAGCCTATCATACTACATCATATATCTGAACAATGAAACTTCAGCAGCTTGGTGAGAAATTTTCTCCTCTGGAGATGGCAAGATGAAATGGCAACCTATTCTAGTGGAAGCTGTCCCTACCAAAAGCATGGGGGTTAGAACTAAATGATTTTTAGGGTCCCTTCCAATCTAAACCATTCTATGATTCTATGATTTATTTGATAGTCACCCAGGAAAAGATCTTTTGCACCAAATGAATGCAAATATGTATAAAGGAGATTTATATTTTGGAAACCCCTTTATTTTGGAAACCCCTTGTCATCACAGTTGTCCTTGAGAAACTAACTGGAACTTTGGGGAACTAAGCCACATCAGTATCACTAGCCAAGAGCAAAAATCCAAGTCTCTGCTAAGGCTGGGGACAACATCTGTGGTCTTTATTTAGCAAGACACTCATTCCAAGACAGTGAGAATCATTTTGGGAAAGAAAAAAGAATCATGGGAAACACAGAAGCCTGCTGATCCAAGGGTAACAATTATTTTTATTTTCTTCAGCAAGAAAATGAGGATTCATGACCATAGCAGTGACAGGTAATGGTTAAAAAAGCTGAAAAAAGGAAGTCAGATCCACCTGAGAGGTGATAATTGCCAATGGAGACACCTTAAATCCTTCATTTTTGTATCAGCCTGTATAGTAAGGTCAGTACCACCCTGTCCTACCTCTGAGACTACAGGGGTCACAATAATGATACTTCTGGAAGTTACAAGGTTTAAGTTTTTACCATGGGTCTGTTCAAAGAGTAATTCCTGTATCAAGAATCTCCTTGCATTCAAGAGCCCCTTAGAAAAAACTTTATTTCACTATTTCATGTACTTTCTGGAAATAGGGACTAGCACTGTTCTGCTACAGTATTGTGCCTGTGCTGGTCTGAATAGAACATCTCTTCCCCTTCACCCAAAGCCTGACAAAGAGCTTGAGAATCTCATTGGAAAAGAAGCCCCAAAGAAAACCCTACAAAGAAACATGCTACAACAGTTGTACCAAGTTATAAGGCAATTGGTGTCATGCAGCATGTGGTAGTCTTAAGTGCACTAACACCGATCTTAACACATGTATCAGTATCTGCTGTAAATTTGCCATAGAGTGTTATTGCTGATGAAAGCCTGTCATGAAATTAGACCCACTCAAGCATACAAATAGCTGATCATTGGCAAGGACACCACAGGACATCAACTGATGCTATCTAGGGAGACCCCTTTCTGTGGTCCCTTTACCTTTTATCTGTTCAGAAACCGCAGTGGTATTAGTGCTAGAAGGTATATATATACTTGCTTGTTCCCTTTAATATCTGTTTATAGATGTCCTATCTTTGGAGTCTGTCTAATCGCTTATTTAACCTGCTGATACTGTGCCTCCCAAACATCCTGGGTAAGAAAGTCCAAAAGTTCATTACCTACCTTATCAAGGATTACTTCGTGTCTTTTAAATGCTCTCCTATTAGTTTCAAAAAGTGCTCCCTAGTTTTAGTATTACAGGACATGCTGAGTAAAAGTTCATAATTTAGTTCACACATCACCTTCATGGGATACAGACCTCAATCATATCCCCCTTCAGCCTTTTTGTTTCCAACCTGAGGAGTCTCTGCATTGTAAGATAATTGCTCTACTGCCTTAATCATTTTACCTATCTTTCTCTTGGTATTTCCTATCTCCTCTATATGATTCTTCAGATACAGAGAATAAAGCTGTGTCCAGCATTTAAGATGTGGACACGCCAGTTTTACACAGAAGCAAAATGGCTCATTCACAATATCACTCATGCTAATGCCCATGACTTTGTTGGCTTTTTATCTGCTTCAGCACATTAAGCCAAGAATTTCAGGGAATCACTTCAAGATTTCTTTTATGAAAGTGATAACATACAGTTCAGAGTCCAGTACAGCACAGCCTGGTTAAGATCACTTTTTCCTAAACTAATTAGCTCTCATTTACCTAAAGTGAAGTGCATCCACCACCTTTTCATTTGTTCAGTTTTATGAGGTTCTTTGAATGTTCACCATCAGCGTAGCACTTCATTTCCTCAAACTGTTCATCCAAATATTATAGATTTCATTCTTCACTCCCTGTTCTGTCACTGATGATGTTTCAGAATCAAAACGGTCCCAGTATGGGACCCAGGATGTTACTGACTTTCCTCCATCAGGAAAAAGTGGCCACTAAGTAAACTTTAGCTTCCTCACCCTTAATCAGCTTTCTGTTTGAAAATTAACTTTTCCTCTAACCCCACAGCAATTTTATGTCTTTAAAATGTTTGGGAGTGGAACATCAAGGATCTTCCGAAAATCCTAGCATAACATGTCTGCTGGATCCCTTTTATGCACAGACTTATTGACACTCTTCAGAACACTATCAGACTTCCTCTTACAGTGGCTTCACTGATTCTATTTCAGTCGATCAAATTTGTCCATGTACACTTATCAATGTGACCATATTTTGTAAGACTGACTCTACAAGCTTGGTGGGGAGTCGGGCATCTCCAATCTGGAATTTCTGCTGCATCAATAATTTTGAAATGAATCCTGAAAATTCTGCTTTCCAGATATTCTTCAGTGATGTTTCTGCCTGGGGTTGTACATGAGTGTGTCTGTCGGTCACATTTCTGAAAAACTCTGGAGACTGTCAACAAACTGAGTATCTAAGTTATAAAGAGAAAAGGCAAAATTGGTGGGTCTAGTGCCATCCTTCTCAGACTGCTGCAGCATTGCAGCTGACATCAGTCTCACAGATACTGATAGGAACAATCCATCAAGCCTCTGTGCCAAAACACAGACAGGCATTCCTTGGATAGCGCAGCTTCTAGCATAGCTTTCTACCACAGAAAAAGGAATGAACTGCTGAACTTCACAACCTTTCCTCCATAGGATTTTCGTGACAATAGACTTGCCAGGACATAGAGGCATCCAAAATTATTGGACAAATCACATTCAACTCTGTGGTAATTCACAGAAACAGATATCACTTCTGGTTATTTGTGAGAAGCTGTATTACTGCCTTAATGTACTTCTATCAAGGAATGAAGCCCCTAATGCTTCATGCAAGGGATTTAATAGCAATAGATAAAAGTGTACATGACTTACAGAGAAGCATTTCCTACTGTTGCAGGAATCAAAATTTTAACGTACACATTTGTCCATGTGAGGTTTATGTAAACCGCAGGTCACTCCTCTGATTCTCTTAAAACACTCTTAGTTAAATCCATACGACCCCAGAATTTAAATGCTTTGCTGAACCTTATCGTTTTTGCAAGCCAAACACAAGTGTCCCAAGCAACCTGCTGCTGCAGATGTGATCCCAGACTGTGCTGCTTCACCGCCACTGCAAGCTCTGCTGCTGAAATATTTCCTTGGTTTGTCTATTCATGCTGACCATGTAGCAAAACTGACTGTCAAAGAATCAGTGGTGCCCTGTGTTTCCTACTGACATTAGAGAACAGCCAGCCAAGAAATTGTCCAAGACGTTCAATCCATTTTTAACATGACAAAAAAAGCTGCCTGCTCATAATGCATGGGGACACGATCCCATTATTCTCAAGCAAACTAGCTGACACTTTTTCTATCTTAATATACCATGTCCAAGAAAACATGTCCATGAAAGTGCTGGCCTGACGTTGTATCTGATCTCCCAGAAGTGAGACCAGCTGAAAAAGTCCTAAAGCGGTTAACCACTTGTCAAGATCCTGGACATAAACAAAATCTCCAATACTGTTTCTTTCGAAAATGCCAAAGAAATCCTGATCCAAATCCCATACTGACTACACTAATCAGTTTCTTGGAAATCACTTTTAAACTTTATCTGGAGAAGGCCTGAGGTGATTTTATTCTCCTCACAAACAGCTAGTGCAACTGTCTCTGCTCTTTATCAACTAGGAAACTTAACAGACTCTTGGATACTGTCACATCTGACCCTAGGATCTATCTCCTTTTAACTCTGGTGATTTTAAGAACTTCACCAAAAGCACACTAATTTGAGCTGTCACTGTCATGCTGTGCTGTCTCTAGGCACATGGTCTGGTTGAATGTAAGGTGCAACCAGCCAAAGATTTAATCCTTTCAAGCTGTTATTCAGGGAGACTGGCTGATGAGGCTTGCAGGGTTCCTCATTGTTCTGCATGTCACTCCTCATCTGACTATTGCACACAGCCCCCTGAAGCTGTCCCATTGGACAAGTTATCAAACCATGCCTCACTCGTTGCAACCCCAATCTATCTGAAGGATTGCAATACAAGCAGGAACAGGTTTTGGTTTCATCTCTGACATCATCCACCTGGCATCTGTTTGCAGTGCATATGAGAGCATATTTGCTCAAAGCTACGGATCTGTGCCAAAGGCAGTCCCTTCTGTTATCAAGGCCACTGGACTTGACTCATTTGAAGTGCAGATTGCCAAAGGAGAAGTTGGAAACTGCTGTGTCAACTGCTTGAAAAGACACCCGTCTTTCAGCACTTCAGGGGCCTCTCTCCAGAGCCTGGGACCATTGTTGCATTCACAACCCGATAGTCCAAGGCAAAACCTTTACCCAAGTGTGTAATACTTCTTTCTTGCTGAGGGTTCATAATGAGTCACAGACTTCACCACTCCTAAGACAAAAGAGTGCAAGTGACAGAGAAGCTAAATTTGTTTCCTTCAGAGGGTTATATTACCTAAAACATGCACACAGGGCTTCAAGATTTCATACAGTCTGAAAGACCTACTAGAGGTTGTTGTGTTATATGTGGGGGATGCTGTTCCTTGTTTGTGTAAGCACAGCTCCTGCCATGACCTGTTTCTCTACTTCTCCATTCAAGCAGAACCCAGAAAGATGGTGTTGGGGGAGGAGGGGGCAGGGAGGACAGGCAGAGTTGTTTGTGGTGGTGTTTTGCTTCTATTGCTGAGAAGTTAAAGTCGCATACCCCGAACTGCTCCTAGTCTGTATTCTGCTCCACAAGCGCAACAGTGTACAAGCAGGAATCCACTGGCTCAAATATATGCAGAAAGCTGTTTTAGGGACAGCTTTTCTTTGCTTTACCCATGAATGACTTCTTAGTGGGATTATTCCACATGAATAAGGAAGGGTTATCTGGTCTGTAAGACCTGCTTTCTTTTGAGTCTTGCAAGGGAAACAG
The DNA here is from genome assembly GCA_036023395.1 of Myiotriccus ornatus. Taxonomy (NCBI): domain Eukaryota; kingdom Metazoa; phylum Chordata; class Aves; order Passeriformes; family Tyrannidae; genus Myiotriccus; species Myiotriccus ornatus. The sequence goes on along the minus strand of JAYRBT010000139.1, from coordinate 25,657,388 downwards.
TGGAAACTCTATTGTTGAGTCACATAAAACTGGAACAGACAAGTTGCTACGGACAAGGCTGTGTCATTTAGTCCTAACCCTCTGGTGGGAGTCATGTAGAAGGCCTTCTTGTTATGGGCATTTTCACTTCCAAGGCCTCCCAGTTACTAATCCTGGTAAAAAATTGTCTCTGTCTCCCAGTGTAGCTGGCCAAACTGGGAGAAGCCTGCTAGTGGCTTCTCATTCCCCTTGGAGCACTGAGCTCACTGTGAGGAGCAGACAGGGAATAACCCCTCCCCGTTAAAAGAAACAAGCAGCATTACAAGGGGAAGAAGTTTTTGTTCATCCCTAGCCCTTCCAGATAGCCATGTCTAGGAGAGAGAGACATGAACTCCAAGAAGAGCATGGAAAAAAGCCCTAGGCTCCTGCAGAAGGGACGGAGGCGAGGTGACGTAGAGGGCCATTGTTTTCCCAACTCTAATTGAAACAACATCAGCTTTAGTCAGCTGTCTAGCACTCTAGTGCTTCAGTTCTGCCTCCTTGCTCCTATCACAGGCTTCTGTGGTTGCAAAGAACAGGCAGTACCTATTTTCCTTCTGAATGTGTCACTATATCCTTCTGCTAACCACCTCAGTTTCAAGGATCAGTCACACAGTCACCATATATAAAGCAGACTCCACTTTTCTGAAGACTAATTGCAGGCAGCATGTCCCCTGAATGCTGACACCAGTATCATTTGTAGGACAGGCACATGCAGAATTGTGCACTATACTTGTCCATACACTGATGTTTTTCCCTGGGCTTATGGTAATTTGTACTGTGATAGTTGCAATACCAAGGAACAGGACAGTTGTTGTCCTTAGTAGCTTGATGGACCTGACAGCCAGCCTGCTGGGAACTGTTCAAAGCAGCGGCTACAGCAAGGAGTTAAAAATCATTAAGCTCATTCTAAAAGCCTAGCTGAAGGGCTGGTGCACTGTTTGGGTTTGAGTTAGTCACTTGACCTCTGTTTGTTTTATTTGTCCCAGCTGGAGCTCTGGGCCTAAAAACAGACCCTTGCCACAAATCTGTAGCAGATTAAAGGGGGGGAAATAGAGCACACTGAGAGTAAGAACAAAATGCATTTAACAATATTTTTAACAATATTTTCAACAATATAGCTGCTGTGGACTTCAGAGTGTAAAAAGTGTCTCTCTGACTTAGGATGCAGTTTCTCAAGAAACAGTGGTTACTGCAGATACCTGACCAGCATACACAAAGCAATGACATGCAGAGGTACTAAATATTTCACCCTAGCCTCCTGCCTTATGCTGCATTCAAATCTGCATCCTAGCCATATTAATGAAGGTCCAGATGCACCATGGTCCACAAATCTAGGACAAAATGTGTAGCTCTGCTGGATACACCTACTTAATTTTTTTGATCCTGAAACCTTGCCAAGGTAGAATTTGAGAACTTTGAGACAGGTATTGTTGCCACATACTAGCTATTTCTAGACGAAAACATGCCTACTGTGAATAAGCTGGACTCATAGCTTCCTTAGCAAATTCAGCTAAATCTGATTTACTCTGTTCACACATCTCCACGTACTTTGGTGGTGATATATATAAGCCATAGGCAGAGACTCTTCTCTTGTGAGATCTCAAGGATCAATAGCTCAGGCTCAGTAGTCATAACTATGGTAAAATATGACCTATAGAGCCAATATTGGTCTCACTCTACTGTGCATGGTCCTGCTGGCAGTTAACTCACATCGTCAGCTGGAGTATCTCTGTACCCAAGACACACGTAAATCCCCAAGAACTTTTGCACTTGCAAAAGTTACTTTAAAATTGTAGAAATTTTTCTTTTCTGCCTGCTGACCTTTGGATAACTGAAATAAGATCTCAAATCCTTTCTAGACAGTCAGCTTCCTCTGAAGCAAGGTTTTACAAGATTCATTTTGAATTCTAGAAAGCTTTATCAGTTGATAAACATGAACAGCATAAGAACATAAATAATTCACAAATGTACTACAGAAGGGCAGCTGGAAAAACTCCATTTAGAAGCAAGAACCAATCATATAATGGAGGATTAATTGCACAATATAGTTTATATTCACTTTTCACCTTTTCAAGGAGGTGAGTTTACCCTTGATTGTTTCACTTTGTTTTACTGCCATCTTCCCATTTGCCAGCACATGCCCCCACTTGCCTCTCTGCATTTAGTATTGCTGTAGTACCTGAGCAGAGTTTAAAACTCCAGAGGCCTTTTTTTCCAAGGACATGCACAATCTCTTTTGGAGGTTTACTTTTGTTCAAACTGTTGGGATTAATTCAAATAAATAAATAACTAAATAAACAAACAAAAAATAAAATTATTGCATAAATATTCTCTGCAACTCTTATTAGGACATGCCATTACACTTAATTCTAAACAAACTTAGTTCTGACTGACCTCAGGATCTCTTTGAAGTCAGTAAAACATGATCACTGCTTACAACTGAACACTTGCTGATGCTCAAGAAGTAAAATCTGTCTCTGTGCAGTGGATCAGTTCATGGACAAAATGTCATTCAGTCCTACTGAAGCCTGCCTGGAAAGCTGACATGGAATTCAGCCAAAGTTGCCCCCCCGTACAGGGTACAGTGCATCACCAACAACTACCCGTAACAAAGACAGATAAAACCAAACTGGCAGGCAGACATCAGGTAAGGCTGAGAGTGCATTTTTCTATCTGTTTCTTTTGCACCAACATACAATGCTCTGGTCCTGGCAAGCATCACATGATGCTATAGCACTATAAAACATATTACCAACAACATCAAATTCCTTTGTTTAAGAAAAAACAAGTATGGAAATCTTACACACACACAATAAAATTTTAAAGTTATAGCATAATAAAATTATAGCAAGTTCTAACTGCTGAAAACCACCTTTTATATTTAATACAAAATAATTTTCTTATTACGTATGATGAAATTCAGGTAATCTGAGAAACACAGAAAGGGATTCTTGAATTTCTCTCCCTCAGGCTACTCATAAACAAAATTATGTACAACTTTGGAAACTTTATTTCAAAATCATTATATACCTTCATTTTTAAGAGCTTTTCAGAGGCAAATTCCAGTTGAAGACTTAAAAGCCTTTTTTTTTTTCTTTTGGCAAACTTTGTTTCAGAAACTCTTGTCCTTCTAGCACAGTTTTACCCATCCACATATATAACAACCTACCAGGCATTGTCTTTCCCTGGTTTATTCACTGCTTTTGACAATTTAATCTATGAGAGGATGCAAATACAGCAAGACTATTTTGGGTAGTTACAAAGGATACATCTTTCAAGGAGCTTGCATTTTCTGCAGACAGGTGGTGATGATCCCAGAGCAGCACACCAGTGCATGCAACTTGGGTGACTCCACGTGCAAGTATGTGCACTCTGTAACTGAATTTGGACATGCAGAAGGAAGACATTTTCATAGATTTATCCACTAAGACCATATCACAAATTTTATCCTCAAAATGGCTAAGGAGGAAAACAAAAAGCAACATTTTTTCCAAGTTTTGATTTTTAAAGCTTTATGTTCCAAATAACGGATGATAATGCAACTCCAGCCTGTTCCACGATACTTAAGTGCACATGACTTCTGTCAAGTTACAATGGCATCATTAGCCAGAGGTTGCTTATCCAGAGCGTTGCATTTGGAGATCCCATATTCAGAAAAAAAGACTCCAACATGTATGCAAGTCTAGTCTTGAATCTCTCTGCTGAGTCAACCATGAAGGACCAATAAATACTTATCGGGAAGCAGACTCCAAGATCACTATGGCTGAGTTACCACTCAAAACAATAATTCTTTCTTCTCTTTACTCCTTTATTACACACGTCTCACTGACAAGGTAGCCTGGAGTACCCATCCAGGTTATCACTCTCAGCTGCTGACTCTGCTCTGTACACACAGGTAAAAGTCAATAGCTCAGGAATCAGTTTCCAAAATTCTACAGTTTTCATCACAAGGGAATAAATAGGATCTGAACATGGTGGTCACTGGGAATCCCCAGTCAGATATCTTAGTTTTGACAGTTCTTGGGTTGATTCGGGAGCAGCACAAGACTGAGAAGTAGCAACACAGTTCCACGGTCTGAACTGTCTCCATCAGCCTGTCACTCCCTTGGAACTTGTAAGCCATTCATCTTTCCCTCAAACCTTCATAGGCCTAATGTGATCCTGCTCTCAAATCAGCTAAACTTTGAGCAACATCCACTGAGATCACAAGACCTGGTGACTAAGAGAACAAAGCATATTGAATTGGTGTTGCTGTAAATGACAGGAACCTCTTCCCCCTCTTCTTCCATGGCAGTTTAACAAAGTGCAACTCCTTAAAGCCAAGGCACAGAGTCTTAACACATCTATTTACAAAGCTTTGGCATTTTAACCATAATGATTTTCCAAAAATTCAGTCAATCATTGAAAATTACAAGCAAATATAAACAAGATATATATGGCCCTGGATTGCCTCCAGAGGCCTGTGGTACACTGCAGGCAGAGCACAATGTAATTAAATATGGGCAGCCTGCCGACTACTCAGTCGGTTTTGGCCGGATGTGAGCTGAAGAAGTTTGCCCTACTGCAAACGTTTGTTTTACAGTGCTACAACTTAATTCAGCTTGGAAAGCTTCTCCGGGCATTAACAATGGCCTACCTCACTAACAAGCAGGGATAATACATCCATTTTGACTCGGTGGGCAAAATGCACCCTCATATCCATTTTGTACCTTTACAAGTGAAGTAGGCACTTACGGATATGTGTGCTCGGGGAAAAAAGAGAGTTGATAAAATGGGCTTAAAATGGTTCCATGTGTTGAAAATATACTGCTGTGAAGAAGACCTCAGCTCCAGATAAAGTTGCTTCCTCACCAATGTCAGAGGACATTTAGCCCAGGGAATCACAAGAGGGCTGCTGAAGTTCCTTTTCCAATAGGCCAGTTTGCACTCAGTGATGGAAGACACCTCTTATTTTTTGCCATCTCTCTAGTTGCCATATTGACTTAAGAAAGCCAAGCATTCTGGCATCAGCATACTCCATTGACTTCTGAAAGCAGAGTGGGAACATTTTCAGCAAAGTTTATTTGCTGGGTGGTGCTGTTTCTTTCTTCGATTGGGTTATGAAGCAGCATTTTAATTTGAGTGGATAAACAAATTAGTACATTGTACAAACCTCTCCTTCTCCCTTGGAAGACAGACACAATACCCAGAAGCTTTATCCCAGACTAAATCTGGAAGCCTCTTGAGGAAGCCCCTTGTTAAAAACATTGGCAGTTACTGAAAAAATGGAATCATGGTACTCTTTCTGCATTTCATATTATAAGATCTAGTTTAAAATTTGTTGCCTAGAATGGTTGCAAAATACAGGGCAGATATGAGCGATCTGTCTGCTGCTGTAAGCCAAATGAGACTGAATAGTTGCTTATCTGCTCTACAAAATGGGATCAAAAGGTCTTCCTTTAAAAGTCCCGTGAAGGATGCCAATTCCGGAGAGTGGCTCAAGCTCCCTGAAGTATGACATTTTACAAGACTATGGCTGTATTTTGGGAAAAAACGACCCTGCATGTTTGTCTTTCAGAAGGTCTTTTAACAATGCTCAGTCTTATACTTGAACACACACAATGAAGGCAGGCACAGGAAGGAGACTTGGCTTGAGCTCAGGATTCCCTGGTGGTTGGGACTTCAGGGTTATTTTGATTCTGTCTGACTTGTATGCTATAATTGCACTGAGGCTGCCGATGACAAATTAACTTCTATTTGCAGCTATTTACAGGTATTTGTTTGGATTCAGGGGGTGATCTTTTTGCACACAGGGATGTGTCAAGCATGTGTGAACTTTGCATTTCAGAAGATTAGCATTAAGCAATGCACCTGGGAGATGAGGTAGCCTGCAGCCCATTGCCTGTAAGAAGAGGCTTCTGGAAAGCCATGTCTGTGTTATGTATAGAATATGGCATAAGGTTCACACAAAAAATGCATCCTTAACGATACTGCCAAGACGTATTTGGAATGAAGAATCATGTTTTCCCCCAAACAGGCAGACAGTTCAAAGCTAATTTGCTCGCAAGCATCTCCTTCTGTTTATATTTGTACATAAGAGATACCAAGAACAGATAGTGTCTGCACCTGGTTTGCTTCTGACTCTCCAAAGTGACTTCCCACATGATTCGTTTGGGTGGAGGATAGCAAGAAAATCATCTTAAATCTTAAAATCCCTATAAGTGGGTGGAAAACAAACAACAGCCTTTTTACTACTATGCATGAAAGGTGACCCATGCACAACTTTTACCTTGAATAACTGAAACAGAAAGTCATCTGACTTTCTTTAGCCTCTCACAGGCAAAGAAGTTTTGTTCCCAGCTTAGTCCAGGCCCTCTTGAGACCTCTTTGAAGCAGTAGCATCACAGGCAAGGGGAGTACCAAGGCAAAGCTATACACTGAGTCCCAGAATGAAAACCATACCTGGCATGCAGCTCAAGAAGCCAGTCACCATTCCTGTTCTGTATCAAGTTTTAGAAAGAGCCTATAGTGAGTTACCCTACCTGCTTCTGCTATTTACACACATGCAGATATATACACATAAGAACAGCCATATCACATCTGACTAGTGGCCTGACTTTGACAGTAGCCAACATAATCAGATATTTAAAAAATACTACAGCTTCCCAGCATGGGCACCTGACACTTTTCTGGAGTATGTACTTAAACTCCCACATCTAGGATACACCCACATTGCTGGATAAACACTGACTTCAGGACACTATCATACATTTCATTTGTCACATTTCCCAGTCACTCTTCCAGCCTATGACACGTGACACTGTTGCCTAAAATAGAAAATACTTTCTGAACAATATTAGTATAGATAAGGTAGAAAACAGCTCTTTTAATAAAGGCTTTATGGTGCAGCAAATATATAAGGTGCACACGAGTGTCCAGGGGTTCTACAGTTTTATAGTACTAATCCATCCAATCTGTAAAAATCTGTATTTGCTATAAATCTTAAGAATCCTAAGGCATCAACACTTAGGGGTGACCTATTTGCAGACTTCCAGCCCCTGAAGAGAGCCTACAAGAGAGATGAAGAAGGACTTTTTACAAGAGCCCATACTGACAGGAGAAGGGGGAACGAACTGAAAGACGGTAGGTTTCAATTAGATATTAGGAAAAAATTATTCACTGTGAAAGTAGTGAGGCATTGGAACAGGTTGCCCAGAGAAGTTGTGGATACCTCCTCCTTTTAAGTGTTAAAGGCCAGGTTGGATGTGGCTCTGAGTGACCCGGTCTGGTGAAAGGTCCATGGCAGGCGGGTTGGAACTAGATGATCTTTAAGGCCCTTCCAACCCAGGCTGTTCTATGATTCTATGACTTCTCATGGCCCAAAATCTGTAATTTGTGTGCCCTAGTCTAAGGCATCAAGAGTGACAAGAATATAAAGTTCTGTGATGTGGCAGATGCATGGAAGAAAAATAAGCCACTTCAGTATAGACCAGCAGTATGCTTTGTCAGCATGGATAAGTATAAACCCATATAGCAGCAGGGATCTTAACCCATCAAACCATTATGAAACAGCAATCTCATTTCCTCTCACCATCTTGTCCAACATTTCATTATTTGCTCACTTCATATGGCTTTCCAGGTTAGTAGATTAGGAGGAAAAAAAAGCTCCCCACATAATATTGTTGTTGTTGATAAATGAAGAAAGTGAAAAAAAAACTAAGCACAAAGTTATGAGTCACCTGAATGCACTTAAGCCAGATGTAGAATTAAGGAACAGGCACTGACATGCACTCATGAGAAAATACAAAGTTGCTTTAGTCTCTCTCAAAAAGGAATGCTGCAGGGCAGTAGGACTGAGGGGAGTTTAAAAAATAAAAAGATAATGGGGGAGGGGGGAGGCTTCTTAACATATAAATCACAGTGTCAAAATCCTTTTATCTTTTGGCGCCCAAATCTCTCATCTGCCTCAGCGAATGCTAAGCAAGTCACTAGCAATTCTTTGTGAATTTTTAATTGGTGTTTTCACAACCTTATTCTTGATATGTCTTACAGAAATTAGCAGATGTTCATGAGAAGAGTTTTACAGAGAAAAATCTCTCATATAGGCTAGGGGTGAACCTGAGAAAGAGCTGGATGTCCTCTGTCTTAGCACTGTCTTCAACAAAAACTCCTACCTTTCTTCATCTTCAGAATATAGTCTCCAGGACTGTAAAAGGTAGGCTGAAATTGCCTACATTCATTTGAGTGTTAGGTTTCATACACAGAGTCTGCAGCATCTGGTCTCTAGTTTGCACACAGCAAGGTCACAGCAAGACAGAAGTTTAACTCTTCTCTCTGGTGCCAACACAAAACTGTTTTATATTGCTAAGATACGAAGAAAGAAGTGAAGACTTTAGGATATGTAGTAAATAGTCTGCAACACAGTTCCGAAACCAGTGTTTTCTGATTTCATCTACTGATTCATCAGAAAGCTCCTTGAAAAGGAAAGTGTTTAGGTCTGGCCCTGGAAACTGTTTATCAGATGGCTTATGAATAGACAGGCAACATTGCTCTTGGAATGTTCTTCAGAACTTCAGTTTTGTTCAAAAGCCAGAGAACAAAACTTAACAAGTTTCACACTTCAAAGCTGCTGAAATTGGGTTTTTTTCAAGATTTTTTAATACAAAATTTTCAATTGTCATTGCGCAATGCCATTTTTATTTAAGGGTTGCTCTATAAGAGTAAGAAAGAAAGCTAAGTAGTCCAAAACAGGAATAAATCGTTTTGTTTGAAGCTCAGTGGAATTGCCACGTTGATCCTAACATGAATTTTCTCATTCTGCTTTTTCACCAAAAGGAAGAAAATAAATCATTTTATTGGCCTAATCCATTTTTAAGTTAGCCACTGAAACAAAATATCCATTATTGATCCAATTTGGTTAAATGACTAAGCCTCCTGTTGCTAAAACATGTTGGGTGCAAGAGAAAGTTTTAAGGAAAAGGGAGGGTATGTCGTCAGTACATTTTTGAGGTTGAGGTTTTGAGTACATTTTTTTGAGGTTCCAAAGACTGTATGGCCGAGCAAGAAGTGTGAAAAGAGCCATTAAGCTGTTCACTGTGCTGGAGCCAGGGCTGGATTACAGCAGCTAGAAACTCATCATCCTACTGTTTCTTCTTCCCTGTTTCCCACTTTTACATCACAGACTCAAACAGCAAGATCCTCAGGATGGCAAGCAACATTTTGTGTCTGGGCATTATCTACCTGGTCCATAGCAAAAGCTCTTCAGCACAAATCCATTCCGCTACAGGATTTTTCTCAAATGCAACACTAGCTTTCTTCTTCTCCTAAAATAAGTACTACAAGTTGGTTGAAACAATCATATGCCCCTTGCCCCAGTGAAAAGATTACTTTAAACAAAAGCAAAATCCTCATTTTCTACAAGTTGTGGTTTCTAGCTCTTTAAAATGGAAGGAGCAGCCCAGGTTTGTACTACTGAATGGAGACACTACTGACCTGTGTCTGGGCTTTTGCCACTAGCTCTTAATGTGAAATTGTGTGTCTCAGGAGAGGTGGAACTGTTGTTCATCAGAAAAATAAACTGTGGGGTTGAACAGGTATAAATCAGCTACATAATTGGACCTATCTCATTTGGGTTTCTTAGTTTCAGCTGGAATCTCTGAAACTATGGATATTTGCAGAGAAGTTTTGGGCATGATCAGTGAAAATATAACCAGTTACTGTGATTTTCAACAGGTACCCATCTACACCATCAAATCTAACTGAGAAAAATCTGAATCTGAGCAGTCTGTTCTCTAAGTCAATCAGCTTTCCCTCTCCTCACCCCTTACTCTCATCCACACTGTGCCTTAAATGAGCTCAAGAAAACAAAAAATAAGTTTGTCAAGTTTTTCCTCTTTTTCTTCACACCAGACTGACAGAAAAGAAAAAATCATCCTGAAATATAAAAGAGCCTTTCTTTTTCTCATACATCTGTAACTTATTAAGGGGACTATCATAACTGAAGACACACTGACCAAGCAACTCCACGTTTCCTCTTGTAGGACATGAGTAGACCGTGGTGTTAGAGGCTGACAGGATGCCTGGAATCACCAGCAAATTTGCAGCAGGGGTAGTAGACAGCATAGTGTGAAGTCTGTCCTTTGGTGCAAACGCTCCTGGAAGACTAAGAAACTGCCTAAGAAGCCTAAGTCATTTGAAGAGATTGTGGCATGTTAGAACCCACAGAAAATTGTTTCTTCAATGCATTATTTATTGTTTTTCTGTATTTATATAATATCCAGCTTCCTGAGAGTAATTTGTTTTGGATTGTGTAACACTGGGCAGAACATCAAACATATGTTAATCAGTGGTAATAAACCACTCAGTTTTATGGTCACTGAGGTATTAAATATTGCTAATAAATTATAGGGCTAGCATTTTAAATGAGCTATAGTTTGGAGAAGAGCAGCAACACCATGTCTGAGAGCATTAATTGCCATTGCCTGACTTCCTAATTATCAAGAGTTTCAAATACATTTTTAAACCAATATATCACTCTCTGTTATACACGCAATGAAATACATCTGCATTTGAAAAGCTTCAAGAGTGCTAAGTGTTTTACCCCTTCAAAGCACTCTACGGACATGAAAACACAGTACCTCTGTGTAACAGTTAATTATTACTATCCCCATTTCATTCATAGGGGAAGCAGAAGTGCAGAGAGGTTAAAAGTCTCCACTGAGACCACCCAGCTTGTTAGAGTCAGGGTTTGCATGAAGGGGACAGACATACTCTCCAGTTTTACAGCACAAGGAACAGGCAGTGCTCCCTCTCTGCAGATGCAGCCTGACTGTGTGGCAACAGCAATCCGGTCATAGCAATGGCATCCTGTCCCCACATTGTGTTTCTTCTTCTTGTGGACTGGCAGGGATTGGAAGAATCAAGAGGCACTAATCTTCTCCTGGAATAATTCACAAGGAGGGAAGTTCTTCTGTATATGACATGCTTTCCTGCTTTCTGTACACTAGGACACATTTTAAAAGCAACATTTTAGTGACCTACTGTCCGAGCCATTTGCCACAGGATTCCATTGTCCCACAGGTCATGCCTGTCAGTGAAGACAACATCACTGGTGTAGCACAAAGTGCACATGAACACCACAGCACTTTCTGATGTGCTGGGGTAAGCATAAAGTCCATGGATCTGACAAGTGTCCTGCTGCAGGCTTTTCTTAGTGCAGGAGTGAGCACATGCCCTGAGCCGTGCTGGCAGGTGTGCTGATTGAGAAGCAATACAGGTGCTCTGGAATAGGATTTTTGCCAGGATCATAAGGCATTACCCTTACATCTGGTAACAGCCTCACTGATGGGATGGTCCTTACTGAGAACTGCACAAGGGTCAGGTTTCAAAGCAAGGCACTTGAGGAAAGCAGGCTGGTGAAGCCTGCCACATCCTTTCGGAGAACAGGGCTTACCCTCATCAGAGGACTGCTAGACAAAAGGGCCACAGGCAGGCCACACACAGTAGCTTCGAGGAGCCTGGCAGCACTCAAGGGTGAATGCTGTTTAGCCTCTGCCTTCCACTCACCTTGTTTTAGCCCAGTTCCCACACTGTATGAAAAACAGGATCTATCATCCTTCTATCACTGTCCATTAAATTCTCTTCAAGTATAGTCCCAAAAAACTAGCCTTATGCTGAAGTGCCCTCATCTGCACCCCTGCCTCAAACCTGCAAGGCACTGTCACAGAATCACAGAATCCTTTAGGTTTAAAAGGACCTCCGAGATCTTTGAGTCCAACCTTTGACTGATCACCACCATGTCAACTGGACCACAGCACTACGTGCCACATCCAGTCATTTCTTTGAACACCTACAGGGATGGTGACTTCCATCACCTCCCTGGGCAGTCCATTTCAACATTTAACAACCCTTTCTATGAAAAAATTCCTCCTGATGTCCAACTCCTCCTGACATCCTCCTGACATCCAACTTGAACCTCCCCTGGTGCAGCTCAAGACCATTTCCTCTTGTCCTGTAACTAGTTGCCTGGGAGAAGGGGCCAATATCTCCCCCCGGCTACAACCTCCTTTCAGGCAGTTGTAAGCAATAAGATCTCCCTTGAGCCTCCTTTTCTCCAGGTTAAACAAACACCATCTCCCTCAGCTTCTCCTCACACGACACACTCTCTTGACCCTTCACCAGTTCTGTTGCCCTTCTTTGGACTCAATCCAGCACCTCAGTGTCTTTCTTGCAGTGAGGGGGCCCAGAATGGGAGACAGCACTCCAGGTGTGGCCTCACCAGTGCAAAGCACAGGGCAACAATCACTTCCGTGCTCCTGCTGGCCACACTACTTCTGATCCAAGCCAGGATGCCATTGGCTTTCTTGTGCACCTGGGCACACTGCTGGTTCCTGTTCAGCTGCTGTCAACCAGCACCCCCAGGTCCTTTTCCACCAGGCAGCTCTCCAGCCACTCTGCTCCCAGCCTGTGGTGCTGCCTGGGGTTGTTGTGACTGAAGCATAGGACCCCACACTTGGTCTTGTTGAACCTCATACCACTGGCCTTGGCCCATCAATCCAGCCTGTCCAGATTCCCTGCAGAGCCTTCCAAGCCTCCAGCAGACCAACATTCCCGCACAACTTAGCGCCACTGAGCTTTCAGACAGCTCCAGGCGCTCTGCTGCTGCTCACCAGACCTTGTGTTTTGCGGCAAGAGAGAACAAGAACGGCCAGCCCTGACTCACCTGCAAGTCACAGGGGCTACAGCCAAGCACGCAACATCACAGCAAGTCTGCAGGTGAGGAGTGACTCATGTAACCCAGGAGGGGCTGTGTCTTTTCCAGCATGACCACATCGAGGCGAGGGTGGGAGGACAGCTCGCACTTATCAGCGCGGCACCGTGGGAGACACAGGACAAGTTTGCTCTGCTGACTGCCCGCTGCCCCACTTCTGGCTGCTCCTGCAGCTCCGCTGCCCCCCTCCAGAACGTGGAGGGTCACAGGGCCTAGCTGTACATCCAGGCACCACCCTGCTCACCACACCGTGGAAGAGCAAGCCCTCACCTCACCTAGGGCTGGGCTCTGGCTCTCTCCCGGTGCGGTGTAGGAGGCCACTGGCCCCGGGAGCAAACCTCCTGCCGATGTGGCAAGGCAACGAAGGAGCTGAATACTGAGCCTGTGCTGCGTCGTTTCTGACAAGGCACGCAGAGCACAGGGATGTGCTATTTGGCAACGGGAGCCTGCCTCTCCGCTTTGTGGGCTCTTTGCTGGCTGCCTTGCGCTCCTGACGTAGGCACTCTGCATGTGGTGGCAACCCAGGCTGCCTTCGGGCTCTGAGGGGGCCATCTGGCCCCGGCACTGCCATGAATAACAGCGCTCCCACTGCTCCCAAGAGGACTTTGGTGCCATCACAGAGTGACCTGTCAGGGAGCCTGGCCTGGGGGATGCAGCAAAAGGACACAGCCAAAAAAGCCATCTTTACTTCAACAAGGCAGTCACTTTTGTGCCAAAAAAAGAAAATTATTTAATTTCTCAGGACAAAAGGGAACTAAAAATTGGGATGGGAAGAAAGACATAAAAGAAATAATGCAAATGAAAGCACATTCAGCCATTTCACAATTGTATACTGAGAAAGCATAAAGAGCCTTCACAAACAAGCAGTCACAGCCATCAGACATGTCCCAGGCTCAAAATCAGAGATGACACCAAAATTGCACATAAGGAAGAAACTCTCATCAAATAAGAAGCTAACTTCTGTGAGGGAAGTTCTCTCTTCCTTCAGAAAACACATGCAAACTCCTCAGATATTTCAAATCTTTTTACTAGCTCTCTTAGCAGCTATTCCTTGCACAGACTAATTAAAGAAAATACAGCCTGGTACATTGGTTTGTAGTACTCTAAGCACTCCTGACACTCATGATCAATGGTGATATGTGTTGGAAAATTACATTTTTGCTTTTAAACCCATTTAAAATATGAAGAATTTGAAGTCCATCCTGCCCCTTATCTCCCTGATCTTTTAATTGCTGACGACCATTGTATATTCTGGCAACCACTTGGAAAAGCCATGCAGGTGTTTCTTGCATAGTCTTGCTTGAATTCTTTGTGCAGTGAACAGGATACAGCCTCAGGTCATAGTAACTGGGCTTGGATTTATAATAATAATGAATTTGAGTGCTTTCCCAGAAGGCTGCAGACTCAGTTGCACTATGCAGTCAAAGAGTACTAGAAGCACATCTGGTCACAAACAACTTAAAACTGCACGTGAGCAATGCTTTACTATTCATATACCCTGCCAACATGGGCAAGACCTAAAACCTTTGGGTAGTTCCTTCTGTCTGGTGGCCTGATGTTTGCACACTTGTGGACAGATCTGCCACTACTGAACTCAAAGAGACTTCAGAGGAACAGGATCACAGTGTGATACAATAACAAGATAAAGCCCATGAACACTGTGCCTGAATTTCTGCCTAGGCACAGAATCTGCCCTAGCAACCCAAGTGAATATGAAGAGTCCTCACAGGCATCTCTCTCCTTGAATATTAAAATCTTGACAATATTTTTCTCCATGGGCTACCCTAAAATATACATTTATTAAAGCTTATTTTGGAAACTACAGAGCATGAGTCCCACTGCAGACCAGAACCACTTCCACATCAAAGCAACCTGATTCTTTCACCAAATTCATAAAGTCTCAATTTTTATCCCTCCTGAAAACCAAAACACCACAAATATTTACCTCTCTGTCCAACACACACCTCGTTTCCTGCTTGATTATTGCAGGCAACACCACTTTGGTCATGCAGCAGACAGACATGACTTCCATTTTGCTCCCTCCCTCATGTTCTCCTTTTGGTCCCTCTGGCTCCAGATTCAAGCCCACCCAGCATTTCCACTTGCCCTCCTGCTGAAAATAGACTCCACAAAATAATTCATCTCTTGTTCAAGTCCAACCCGTTTCTCCTGAGTGGAACAGAAAGAGCCAATAAACCACTGAGGTCAAGACCTTAGCAGCACTACCTTTAGTCACCGTTAGTCACCTTGCTTCTGATGTTAACTGTCTTGAGCAAAAGAGAAGATACATAAGTAGTAAAATCCTTTTGTTATGCTACTATGCAAGTCCCCTACCAAAAACTCACACAGTTGTTTTATACCAATTGTCACAAACCTACATCCCTCCTCAGCAGTTAGGGAACTGATATTGGGATCAAAATTTGAACTGTACTTCAAAATGTCTAAGTCCAGCTCCCTGTTCTTCTGCTATCAAAAGAAGGGGGGTAGACTAGGGCTTCTCTTCTCATAGCATTTTCTCTTGGTTTTCACAGAATCACAGAATATGCTGAGTTGGAAGGGACCCACAAAAATCAGGAAGCCCAACTCCTGGCCCTGCACAGGACCATTCCCAAGAGTCACACCATGTGCCTGAGAGTATTGTCCAAACACTTCTTGAATTCTGTCAGTCTTGGTGCTGTGACCATTTTCCTGGGGAGCCTGTTCCAGTGCCCAACCACCTTCTGGGTGAAGAACATTTTTCTAATATCTGACCTAAACCTCCTCTAAGACAACTTCAGGGCATTCCCTTGGGTCCTGTCTCTGGTCACCAAAGAGCGAAGATCAGTGCCTGCCCCTCCTCCTCCCCTGATGAGGAACTTGTAGACTGCAACAAGGTCTCCCCTCAGTCTCCTCTTCTCCAGGCTGAACACACCAAGTGCCCTCAGCCGCTCCTCATACAGCCTCTCCTCAAGGCCCTTCACCATCTTCGTTGCCCTCCTTTGGATGCTCTCAAATGGTTTAATATCTTTCTTATATTGTGGTACCCAAAACTGCACACAATATTCAAGGTGAGGCTGCCCCAGCACAGAGCAGAGCAGGACAATCCCCTCCCTCAACCCGCTGGTGATGCTTTTCCTGATACTCCCCACAGGACACAGTTGGCCCTCCTGGCTGACAGGGCACTGCTGACTCATATTCAGCTTGCCATCGACCAGGACCCCCAGGTCCCTTTCCACAGCACTGTTTTCCAGCATCTCATTCCCCAGTCTGTCTGTACATCCAGGGTTGCCCCATCCCAGGTGCAGAATCCACCACTTTCCCTTGTTGAACTTCATATGGTTGGTGACTTCCCAGTCCTCTAATTTGTCAAGGTCTCTCTGCAGGGCCTCCCTGCCTTCGAGAGAATCAACAGCTCCTCCCACTTTCGTGTTATCTGCAAACATCTTCAACTTTATGAAGATGTTGAAGAGCCCAGGGCCTAAGATGGAGCCCTGTGGAGCCCCATTAGCAACAGGTCACCAATTTGGTGTTACCCTATTCACTATTACCCTCTGTGCTCAACCAGTGAGCCAATTGCTCACCCACCATATGATATATTTTTGCACAGATTCTTTCATTCACTTTTCAGATATTTATCTGGTACCATTTTGGACACACTCAAGACAGAGTTTCTGTCCGTTCGTTTTGTTCTCCTCACTTGGTTTCCTCATTAGATAACTGAGTGTCCTCTGCTGGTTCAAACCCTCCTGAAGAACCACACAAGGAACTGCTTGAACACTTCACTGTATAATCCAAGGAGACATATACATGCGTATATTCCCCTATAGGCCTGTATTTTTTGCAGCCTAAAGTGAGGTTTGCAAATACCAAGGATTTAACCAAAAATGTGTTAAAAAGTGTACATGCATACTCCCAAATGGTGGCTATTAGTGATTTAATTTGAAGCAATTTGGGCAGGGGAATCCCACTTTCTGATAATTTATCACATGCTGGGAGTTGTACTCAATGATCGTTATGGGTCCCTTCCAACTCAATATATTCTATAAAGTCATAAGAAAAAAAGACTGTCAAATGCAAGAAGAGAAAGCCCTGGGAGTTTTTCAATTATTTTTCTTGCCAAGAAACCTTCTTGGTATCCACATGCTCAGCTTCTCTGTCCCATCTTATCCACAATTCTCAGACAGTGCTTCCCCATGCCATGCCCTAAAGGAGAAAAGTGTCAAAACCCAGCAATGTAAAGCATGTAAAGTGCCTGAATAAAAAATACTATGAGGATGAGAAAGCTATATTGGATTAATTTTAGTCTAATTTGCGATGTAGAGAGGTGCAAGGAGGAAAGAGAAACAGCTTTATCCAAAGTACTTATATGATCCCCATTACTGGAGCATTTTAATTCTTTACAATCTCTAATGTATTTATGCTAACAGCCACACTTGTGAGGAAGGGAAGTATTATCTTCTGCATTTTACAGATGAGGAACAGGGATTCAGAACCTTTAAAAGTATTTATGAGTAAAACTCTCTCACTGATTTCAGCTGAAGTTGGGTCCCTAAGTTCCCCTGAGAAATCAGCCCAAACCAGCTACAGTGTGCATAAGTAACCACAGGGTTGGAGACCTGACACTCTCTGAACTCAGCTGCCTAGAGGCCATGCAGAACATGGAGTACAAGTCCCTTGGTGCGCTGCCACCTATCCAGTTCTGCTCTCCCTCTTCCTCCATGTGCTGAGGTTGTCTTCTTCCTTGTCCCCGCTGAAAAGCATCCTGCTTCCTCCAGACCATGCTGTCAGTTTGCCAAGATCATTTGGACTCCAAATCTCATCTCTGAAGCACTTACTCTTCCTCCTTGGCTTGCTGTCATTGCAGTAAGGACTTTATGTACTCCATCATCTAACTGCCTACCATTAGTAATGAAAGCCATCAAGCAGAACAAGACTCATCTCAAATCTCTGCTATGCTTTACATATTTCCCCATCTGACAGTTCTGCTCCCATTTGTTCACAACATCATCTAAAATGAGGAAATGAAATTTATGCCCTTGAGAATGTCAAACACCTTACTAAAAGTAAAGTAAGGTCAAATAGTTGTTCCTCTTATGAGCTCTATTATCTGGGCATAAGAAGAAATCAAATCAATTTGACATGATTTTGAGAGAGAATATGAGTACACATATGCCATACAGCCACTTATAGACCAGAAGAAGATAATTCAGGACGTCTACAACAATAAGAATAGGAGTCAATATCTGGTGACCTTAGACATTTTCTGTCCTCCCCTAGAAATAAACAAAAAGTTTCTAAAGAATATTCATGTTGCTGCTTTTTCCCATAATTTGTTAAGCAGTGGCCAAATATAATAATTTCTCTTTTAGTTCAGCCACAGAAAAACAATTTATTTTTCCCAAAACAGCTAATACTTTCCTTTCAGGATTGAAAAGCAAGACTTTTCTCCATCCACTCTTTACACTGACTTCATAAAAGACATCCTGTGAAACTACTTTTATTTTAATAACTGTTATCAATTTAAATTGTTATTTGGGAGCAGAGTAACTCGAGTATAGGTGCACCAATGTCACTAATTGGTATTCTGCCTAATAAGTTACTCTGTCTTCCTTCAGTATGTGTCATTCCGTTCCATCTTTGGCATGCCAAAAGCACATCATGCAGATGTGCTTGTGGAAATGAAATCTTTCCCTTTTCAGTTCATTAGATCTCAGAAAAGTCTTTTCTGTTTTGGTCTTATATTTTTGCTTTCCTTCACTGTTTCTGATCACTCTCACACAGACTGCAGTGGCAAAACTGTCAGCAGTTCACAAGGGGGCCAAATCCTCTCAGATGTTGTGTACAAATTTCAGAGCTGTTTTCAGATTTACTTCCTTTCTTGTTTCCTTGCAGATATCCCTTTGATCCACTGAGTAGATCTGGACATCAGATATATGATTAGCATGTGGGACAATTTTCCTACAAACTGGCCACATTCATAGTCATGACTAGTCTGTTGGATCTCCAGAGATCAAAATGAAATGTATCCAAAGTCTGTATTGTTTTTCTACACCCTAGACTGTTACAGCAAACTACTCTTGGAGCCAAACTTCCTTAAAGTTGACAGGACATCAGACTTAAGTCATCTGGGCACCAGACTGAATCCAACTCCAGTAGCTGGAGACAAATGAAGACAAATCTTTTTAATTTATCATAGGAGAGATTAAAAGGTGCTGATCAAAGTGTGAGCACTACCATCATTGTCTGGACTCCTATGAATATTTCAGTTAAGCTGCCAATCACTGGCACCTCAATATAACTTCTTTTTCTGATTCTCTTCAAATATGCCTGCTCTACGCAACACAAACAGAACTTGTACTAGCAAAGGGTCTTTTGGTTTATTTTGTGTTTCAATTTTTTTATAAGAATACTGATCTAGAGAGTGGAAAGTTACAGTCTGTTTCTTACAGTCAGTGCACAGGGACTTACTCTTTGCTGCAGTACACTTTTTTGGCCATGCCCTTGCTTGGCAGCTGGCTCTCCTTTCAGGGCAGTGAGGAGGCTTGGCTCCCTCAAAGAGAAACTGCTATGGCCTGGGCTGGGATACATCCTATGGTAGACCCTCCCTGCTCTCCTGGCTGGAGGCAGAAGTGGCAGAAAGTCTATAGGCAGGAAAGGGAAGGGAAACCCTTTAATCACCTAAGCAAGCAGCAGCAAGGGCAACAGGAATGGCATATCACACCTTTTCTGACTATAATTATAAATCATTAGTGATGTGAACATATGTATGACAAACACCATAAAGTATAGAGAAAAGACCAGAACAGCAAAATGATGTCTGAGGTACACATAGGCTCAGTTCCTGTAGGACACAGGAGATTTAAGCCTGCAGTCCCTGTGAGGACACAAACAGGAACAGTCAGGCACAAGGCAGGCCTTTTTTTTTTTATACGCAGACATAAAATGGAGAAGCAGATATAGCCAAGATTTAGGTATGAAGGCTTGACCTTTCCATGATCTTCTGTACTCTTAGAGTTATTTCAAGCACTTCAAGTTATTGCATATCAAAAAGAAAAGCAGGTGCAATGACAAAACAGCCAGAGCCACAACTAGAATGAAGCCTCAAATAGGAAAGAGCTGGATGGACCAGCATCATCATGAGGATTGGCTCTGAAATGGGAAATTACTAATCCACGTCATTTTTAAACTAGTTTATCTTGATTTCTTTGAAACTTTTTACTAGTTTGAGAGATTTCTTCAATTCCTGGGTTAAGAAGTTAGAAAGATTTGCTCCAGCTTTCTTCTTCTTTATAATACAGGCATGTGACATGAGAAACTGAGCACCTATCTTCTATAATTAAGACAGGACACCTCCTGAAACCAGTCAGGTTTCAAAAGCAAATGTATGCTTAAGCACAATCACAGTATTTCAGGAAAATTTTAAAAGCTTTAATCATAAGCAAAGGGTAAAGGCACTTTTATTTCAGGCGTAGTTCAAGCATCATCCATTTTCCCCTTCCACAAAGGCAAACATTCTCAAGTTACAAGTTTGAAAGATTTTTCCAAGTCTCCATTTTCCTCGGAGCTTAATGCTGTCTTTAATCAAGACTTCCTTCTGGAGCTCTGAAGCTTATTCTACAGTCCTTGTAATTAGCATTATTTCTAGCTATTCACTTTTCCAGCCTCAGTACTAGAAACTGAGAATTATTTTCAAATTTATGATTGCATCAAAAATGTAATGTAACTTAAAATTATTTATTTTTTCACACCAACTCAGTCAAACATTACAAATACTGTAATATCCATTCTAGGAGGAATGCCCTTCCAGTCCCTTTGCTGTAAAGACTTACGTATACTATTTTTTTTACAAGTAAAAAAATAATTAACTCTGATCAAGTTCCAGGTTTAAACTTAAAGACAGCTCTCTGGAAAATAGCAGTCAAAAAAACTTAAGGTTCTGAATAAATCTGACAACACATATGAATCCTCTACACATTTGTTTAAGGGTACATAAAATCTAAGTGGTATAAACCCCAGAAAAATGAGCAAGAAATAGATAATTTAAATACCTGGTAGAAGTATTTGAGATATATGAAACTCATCCTAAGTTAATAAATCAGAAGATTTATTAATCTTTCTAATTAGAAAGGGAAGACTCTTTCTACAGTAAAGAGTCAGACAAGTTTAATCATGACAAATACAGCAGAATAAAAATAAAATATAAGCAATGCAGAATACAATAAGTGAATAGCAAGAGTGTTTGAAGCTGGCTATGGTGAGGATGAGAGGTGGGTTCCCACACTGCAGCCCTGTGACAGCCCTGAGCAGGCTGTCCTGTTGCAGAACTGCATCTCAGAGGAACTGGAGTGAAACACCCTCCTACCTTCTACCTGTTGCTCCATCCTGCCTGCGCTGCTGCAACAGTTCTTGGAGGTAAACAAGCCTTCATTAGCCCTTTTCAGGCTGCTGCTTGCTTCTGAATAAACCTATTACAAGCAGAAAAAATTGTATTTGTTTCCTGGACTCACTGCTAAGCACTGTTAGCACACTTGGTAATGTTTCAAGGATATTAAACCAAGAACTAATTGGAGACATGATAGACAGTGATTCCCTACCGTGCCTTCCCTCTTCAGGAATCATCAGCTACTGGCAGTATTAATTCACTTGCTAATGTGGAAAAGACAAAGTAGAGCCTTTTAAACGTATTTTTGAGCAAAAGCACATGTCGTGGTTTAACCCCAGACAGCAGCCAAGCCCCATGCAGCTGCTCACTCACTCCTCCACCAGTGGGACTGGGGAGAGAATCAAAAGGTAAAAGCCAGAAAACTCATGAGTTGAGAAAAAGATGGTTTAATAGGAAAAGTAAAAGCCATGCACACAAGCAAAGCAAAGCAAGGAATTAATTCACTGCTTCCCATGGGCAAGCAGGTGTTCAGTCATCTCCAGGAGAGAAGAGCTCCATCACACATAATAGTGACTTGGGAAGACAAATGGCATCACTCCAAACATCCTCCTTTCCTCCTTCCCCCCACTTTATATACTGAGCATGATGTCATATGGTAGAGACTATCCCTTTGGTCTATGTTGTGGGTCAGCTACTTGTCCCAGCTGTCTCCTCCCAACCTCCCATGCACCCCCAACTTCCTTGCAAATGTGGCAGTATGAAAAGGCCTTGGTTCTGTGTAAGCCCTGCTCAGCAACTACAAAAACATATCTGTATTACCAGCACAAATCCAAAACCTAGCCCCATACTAGCCACTGTGAAAAAAGTTAACTCTAGCCCAGCCAAAACCAGCACAGCACAGAAGGTATTTACAGGAATTAGAGTTTGAGATGAATTTAGAGGAAAATCAGTGTGCGATCTCCATCAATAGCAGCTGTATGTGGTCAAGCTGATAGACAAATTAACAAACTGGAAAGACTGTGTTTCCTAGAGAGTAAAGTATAGCATCTCCCTCCTGTTCAGACAAGCAAGCAAAGCTGAAAAGCTGAGAAGAGTTCATCTCTCTTGTCTGGGTGTATCCATGCACTTGTTACTTTTTTACAACAAGAACATATTGCTCAAAGTAATTGACAAAATACACCAAAATAATTGACAGATAACAAAGGCCATGGAAGAATAAAACATTCGAAGACATTTAGAAGAACAGTGTATGTTTTCTATCCCAAATGTTGCTTGTATCAAAGCACAAAGAGATTTTGAAAAACGGATCTGAAGGAGAGATGAGTGACAGGACAGTTCAAGGAAAGTGTTTTCTGAATTTAAGTGAAGGCCAGGGACATACAGGAAGGCAGAAGCAAAAAAATAGGGAAGACAACAAGCACAATGTGGTGATAGCTGTTGTCATGAGGCTGGGCTGAGTGGATTCACGGTGCAGATTTTCTGACGAGGCAGCGAAGAAAGAGCTGAGGATCAAGGGAAGACTGAAGTGCAGGGAAGCAATAGCTGAGGTCACTTAAGAGAACAGACAGCAGGGAGAGGATGCCGAGAGTGACAAAAACAGTGATAGACTTTAATGGATTGGAGGTCTCAAGAGGGCAGGGTGAGGCAAGGGGCAGAGGGTAAATATGCTTTGTTGAAAGAAATGGAGAGGTGAGAGAGAAAGCAGTACTCAAAAGGACCAGAGGACCAGTGTTTTGGTAAAACAGGAGCGAGGCTCTTTCAGTGAGTGGGAGTGCAGCTCGGGGCTTGTAAGTCAAGTGAGAGGGTGAGGGAAAGAAGACAAGGGGCTAGGAGGTTGTGCAGGATGTCAGTGAAGAAGGCAGTCAGATTGAGATGAGATCGTGAAGGAAAGCGGATATTATCATAACCATTATAGGGGGAGTGGGAGAGCAGCCGTGAGCCAGGAAGGATGCCTGCTCACCAATTTTTCCTTGCCATGGAAGAGGCTGGACAGGGCTGTTAGACACACACAGTAGAAATAGTGCAGAGCCTTTACAAAGTCTGGCAGGTCTTTTAGATTCCAGTCTCTTCCCACCCACATCCCATCAAAATGAATAGCTCCATTCATTTTGGCCAGGATATTGGTTTCAGAGTCTTCTCTAACATGGAAATTCATTGAGGTCTCTCTGCCTTTGCTAAGCCATTTCCCAAGTGTTTCTCTAAGATCAGAGTGTGCCTCCTCCTGACTCCAGGAAGAAGGAAAGCCCAGCCCAGAGTGCTGGCAAGGCTGGTAAAAAAGTGAGTAATCAGCAGATTAGCCCCCAGCCACAAAAGCCAGTGCTGCAGAGTCCTCCCTGTTCTTTCTTGTCAGCACAGCCAAGGCGTGAAGGAGACACTATCATTCCTTCTGTCCCAATGAGTTTGCAACTGGTTTACACAGACCAAGCATTGTTAGGGTACAAAAATTCATGCTGAAAACTACTGGAGAAAACTGCAGCACCTTGACATCAGTTTTTGATCTTTGTGGAAGGAGCCGATGCAACTGCCTCGAGATCATTATCACGGCACTGTAAGCAAAGCGGTAACGGTTTGACAGCTACCGTACTAAGACCTCTGCCTGTCAGCTTTACTGCTTGTTTGCTCTCACAACTATTCTTTTCTCTCAGCCTATATATTTTCTCTCTTTACTTATAGTATAAGTGCTTTTTGGACACAGACTATGTTTTTGCTCTTATTTAGGGCACGTCTAGTATGATACAGTCTGTCTGGCATGGAGGACAAGAATACCATAACATAAATGACAGCCATTCTGCTAAGATGCTAACTAACCTTTACAGCCTGCACGCAAAAGAAAACACTTCGAATGTGCAATGTTTTTAACTTAAGACACCACAGAATGAAACACACTAAAACAGAAACTCCATACTACAGACAGCTGTTGCCAGCTGTGCCCCTTGAATAGAATTGCTAAAAAAACTGGCCTTATGAAAACAAAAGAGGGTTATTAGCATCATTTCAAAGAGCAAACAAAATTATTTTCCATTCTGTCATTCTCTTACCTCCTCTTAGTTGCTAGAGTAATTGCATACAGTTTCCAGTAGTTCTAGAACCCCCTAAATCTTACGCAATCTACATTATCCTCCAACAGGTTGATGGTTCACTGGATATAATTTCTATGGGGTGCTTTGAGAGTCTAAGTGTTTGGCAGTTCAATTCAATAACAACATCAGCTTTAGAACTGAAAGCAAAGGGTCAAGTGACCCTGGGCAAGGCAATCACCTCAATGAATTAATGTTTGTACAAAGCTCCTGAAGCAACAGAAGCTCTGAGAACATTATATGTAGATTTTCTTCCTTGTAGGCCTTCCACTTTCAAGGAAATACAGATGATATATGAATAATTTTGAACTTTTGAAGAAAATAGGTGTGACTCCTTTCTCGAAGGAGCAGGTAGCAGCTTTGCCCTCCAAAGCCCAAGAAACAAGTTCACCTACAGAACTGACCCTCAGCATTCTTTGTACTCTCACCATTATCCATACACTTCCTTTTCACTGTACCTAAAGATGCTACAACTTTTTTTGCCACACATAAAACTACATTTCATCAATTTTAAGCAAAGTAAAATGCCAAATGACAGACAGACAAGGAATAAAAAACAGCCCAGGTGCCTAAGCATGAATGCAGAAAGATTTAATAAAAATTCCTGCTGGTATTTTCGGAGGGTGGGAGGGGGGAGGGCATTGAAAAGACTTTCAACTAATCTCAAAGAAGTTTTAAGTCTTGTCTTAATGAGGCTCACAAGAGGTGTCTTGGTAATTTTCAGTGTATGCATTACCTGCATCACAGAGTTACAAGCCACAAAAGAAGAAAAAGAGACTGCAGAAAGGTAGATAGTACAAGCTCAAGGATCTTCCATTCAAGCAATCAGTATGAAAGTTCTTGTAGACAGCAGTTGTATTCGTACAGGGTGCTAATCCCATCCAGGTTTTAATGTGTCCAGAGAGACTGACAACTGGGAGAATTAGACTTCCACCCATGTTAAACTGAGCTGCAGTGAGAACACAAACACGTGAGTCACAGCATCTTTGGGGGATTGCACAGAGCTGACCTGATTAGCACTGCAGATAAAAGAGCAACCCACAAAAACATGCTCCACACGACAGATACTGCAGAAAACCATCGGCATAATACACATGCATTATCTGACCACAACTGGCATGTTTCCTCTTTTAAAAGGCAAACTTGCTGCGGTATCAAACATACTGAATGAGGGCTGCCTCACTGGGCTACAGCAGGGACCTCCACGCATATCACCTAGCCCTGCTACATTCCATTACTCATTACCCAGCTCAGGACTGAGGTATAAACAGCCTTGCAAGGACTTTATGCCCTTCTCTTCTCATCATGGAGAGAAGACTTGAAACCTGCTCCTCTTCTGTCTTGTTTAAATCAGCAGTGAGTACATTCACACTGTATGAGCACAACTCCTGAAACTCTGTTCTCTGTCATTCAACAGAAACATGACGTGTGCTCCTTAGATTTCTAACAAGCTCACATGTCTGATAATTGTTACAGGTAGAAAGGTATTTTATAATTGAAGGCAGGATTAACTTTTACAGGTATTTGAACATAAGAATTTAATAGAGAATTATATTCCCTATTTCAGGTCACAGTTTAATTCTACAAATATATAGTTATACTTGAAAAAAAAAACCCCACACTTCAAAGGAGTCCTTTCCCAATAGTAGAAGACCTTTCAGTAAGTCTTTCCTGCAGTAACAATAGTATTGGACAATAGGACCTCTAGATGGTACTGTATCATCCAGAGTAGCACTATATGACAATAAAGGCCAAATGTTCAGAAGACCAGACCAGACAGGTCATTAGTTCATACCTTTCACAGACTTTCTTTCAAAGTATGTTGTGAAATTAAAAATACTGAAATAAGTAGAAAGGAGATGAGAGAAGATGTAAGCAGGGGCAGCAATTACCAAACATAAATTAAAGTGAAATAAACATTATTTTTAAAAACTTCCACATCAATAGGATCCCTAAAAGGAACAGGATTTCCTGTCTTCCAGCTTGACCCTCCAAGAGACTAAGAGTCAAACACCACTTTCAGAAGAGACCAGAGTTGTGTGGCTGACAACTGTCACAACAGCAGGAATAAAAAACGAAATATCATTATTACAATATAAACGCATAATTGGACGTAGTACAAATCTGCCAACTCTTAGGGCATAAGACAACTTCTAAATTGTGAGGTTAGGAAAAAAAAAATCTCTGCTGTCCATTTATTCTAAATGTCTCTGTAAAAGTGTTTGCCAAAGCTTTCTGGAGGCAGTTCAGTACAGTTGAGCAGAATTGGTGTTAAAATCACAAGTGGTTCCCAAAGTAGTTGTTAAAACCCCTGTTATTCAGAGGAGCACCCCTCTAGTTGTGCCCATTCTCCTTCTCCTTTCCTCCTTTTCCCATTTTTTGAGGCTCAGACCCAGAAGACCTTGGCTCTCCCTTCATCCCACACTTCTCATGGCAATTCTGGCACTAGCTGACAGTGTAGGTGAAACACCCTTAGAATTTAAAAGTATTTTGAATTTTACATCCCAAGAGGATACAGGACAGAAGATGGCTGAGCACTACAGCTCTTGTGCTCCAGGGTGACTGCAGCGTGAAAGCTACCAGATTAGGGCATACCAAAGCAATCTCATTTACTCCTCCCACCCTCCAATCCAAAGTGTCACACTTCAGCTAGGAGCACACAACCTACATGATTAAAAAACAAAAAAGCAACCAACCAAAACAAACCTCCCCAAACAAAACCAAAACCTAACAATCCAGCAACTGAAAAACCCATAAATCTCTTTACCACATAAAACCTAGGAATAGAGAGAAAGTTAGGCAGAATGCCAACTTCCTGCCACTTTGCAGATGAAGCATGTCACACCTTTAGTTTTGACATTCATAAATGGATTCAAACTGTTGATACTTCAGAAGCCAGTGAGCAGAAACAAGGAAAATTCTTTTTAAAGTCTAATGACTGTATTTAACAGCAAGACTGCCATGGGCAGCAGGCAAACAGTAGACTTTGAGGGATCACTTCTGGTCTTCCATCCAGTATTAATGTCTGCTGTAAGCAGCAGCACATAGTGGAAAAGTCATCTCCTGGTATCCTGCATGGGTATTGAGGCAATCTATTAACTTAATTCTTTCTTAAGTGAACTAACAAGTTAGTTACACCCTTACTTCAAAATTTCTATGAAAATGTACCCTACTACCTAAGCATGAGGGACATTGACATCCAAGGGGATACTGAGGGATAGTGGAAAATATTTAACACAGTCTTCTATAATAACTCTGTCTTGATCAAAAACAAGTTCAGCATTTTCTGAGGACATATCAGGAAAACACATTTATCAAAAGATTCTTCCCAACCTTGCTGGCCTCATATTCATGTTTCTTTTTCAGTTTGTATTCTCTGTGACACAGGAGAATCACAGATGGGAAGAAAAGTGAGCACTGACATTTTTCGAATTACCCCCAAAGGACAGTACATGAGAACGGAAGGTTTGACTAAACCATCGCCACAATTCCTGGTTAGTTTGAATATTCCTCCTGTCTGCCACCTCCAGTGTTGGTAAGCATATCATTTTGCACAGACACATCCAGCTGGCTTGGCACACAACTGGTCTGCATCACCGTGCTTTGGCAGCCTGGTCTTACACAGCCCAAGCTGTGCATAAGCCAGAACAGCTGCTGCCCAAAGGAGACAGTAGGGTCTCGTACATGAGGTACAGGTTCAGTTCCCTCTCCCTGACAAGTGACTTCATTATTCTATCCTGTCATTCTCCACCTGAGAAATAATCCTCTTCCACTACACAGAAGGGTTGTAAGAATAAAGAGAGGCTGGTAGGCACTCAGATATTAGAAGAGCAGGAGGCCTGTAAATCTCTCAGATGCATTTGGAGGAGCAGAAGCAAATCTATAATGACTCTGTGAACTGCTCTTGGGTCCTACAGCTTAAGCTTAACTGCAGCAATTGCCCTTTGTGTATCTTCCAGAACATGGCTTTCTGTATTCACTCAAGACTTCAGGGAAGAATTTGGGTTTAATTCAAAGCCTGCTTAAATCTTGCTTCTGGGTGGAGTAATCAGAGGTGGGTTCAGTTATTTTATTTCTCCCATAACATAAATTATGTGAGGCTAATGTGTCAGTCTTAGAAGTTCTTCCATCTGGAGATGGGACTTGTGCCAATTATGTCATAATTTTTCTTGCCTCAAGTGCCTCATATTCATTGTATAGGAATCAAAATCCTAAGCAGTTCAGGTGGTGAGCAGATTTTCTTGTGACAATGAAGCACATTTTATTTCAGAATTTTAGGCCAGCTTCCTGCCACTACATAACAAAAATATGATTAATGATACGTAAAATCCATATTTTGGAATAGAAATAAACTGGGCCATTGTAGCATTTCTTTCTATCTGGGGAAATTTTATTCTGTCATTGCTTGACAACATAATTTTACAGAATAAAATATTTTGTACTTAGGGAATTTCACTTCTGTGTTAAAATACACTTTTACTGCAAAATGGTGTAGGAAAGCCTTGAATTTAGGAAAAGATTAATAGTCTAGATAAGCTCTTTCTAAAAGGATATGCCAAGACACTTTTTACAGATGGAATTGTAGTAGGTATAATCTTATTTTAAATAAAAAATAAATAAATGGATGAATAGAGTTTATCTTCATGCAGAACTATGAAGACCAGGGTTGGGTTTGGGGGGGGTTTTGTGAATAGGAGAATACAGAGTTTTATCAATTACAATGAATTCACAGAAATCTGCAGTGAAGGAAATAATTAAAATGTTGTACTAACCAAATACATTTTACATAATAGAAAATACTTAAGACTTGATGCAGAGATTTTTACCCAGACATCTAGAAGAGCTTTCCGAAGGTGGGAAACATCATTTTGCAGGGGAGCAAGGCACATAGAAACCAGTGAAGTGGCCTTTCAAGTCAAAAAGCAGAGGATAGGAAAGAGTTGTCCTCAGTCTGGTTTCATACATCAGACTTACACAGCTTACAGTGAATACACAGTATTCAGTGTGTGGAATTTTTTTGGCCATAAAACACTGATAGATTGCAATCTAGTGACTCTCACCCTAGATTCCAAGTGATACTGCCTTTTCTGGGACTTGAAGCTGCTTCATTTTGCTAAAGGAAGACTGCATATTTACAGGGAATACGTGTGTTAAGACCAGGTGATTTTTGCACTTAGCTTTGAAACTGATTTTGAACATACCACCTCTCTTGTCATTGACTATTAAGTAGGTCATCCTCATCCACAGGTAATTTTTAGGTGCCCTCCTGAAATATGACAAAAGATTTTCATTGCAGCACAAAGTAGTAAAGCTGGAAATGCCACTGGAAAATTCAAGAAAGGAACCTGACTGTCACATTTACTTGACTATAACATTCAAACCTTGGGTATAATATACCTTTAGCTGCCAATATTGCAAAGCATTTCTACCCATACGTGGACTAGAAGAACGCAAATAACTCTACAGAAAACATAACAAACAAAAGATCCTTGGCTACTTCACATTGAGAATGTCCTTAAATCTTTTACTGGACTGTGAATTTATCAGGATGTGGTCAGAGGCACCTGCAGTCCTGCCATCTTTTGGCTCTGCTCATACCTTGCTCAGGGTCCTGGCCACTCTGCAACACTTCTGTAGCGAGGACTGAACTTTCTAAACCTTATTCCCACATTTTGATTTTCAAACAATACTCTAAGAAAACAATTAGAAGAAATCAAGAGTGTTCTAATACAGGAAATGCAAACTGATCTCCCTCATGAAGATACTATAAGCCTGGTGAACTGCCTGGACAAAATATCAGGAGTAAAACATGGCTTCAAGTGTCACTATACATTTCAGTGTCAGCACTAATGAAAGGTACTACTGATACTATTTCATATCCAAATTCGACTTTCCAGTGGGAACCAAAATGAAATTCTATTGCCTGAGTTATGTTTTAATCAGTTTTGGGTGAATTTGGAAATGTTATGAAAACTGAAACCAAGCTGAACACTGGGATGGTTTGCTGCCAACACAGACTACTCACATAGCTCCAAATGGAGCTCGCAAGTGTAAATCACAGTTTAATTGTAAATGGGACAAACGCAAAATGTAATAGGACTTTATGTAATAGTCTTTTTGAATGAGCGTACAAGGATAATAGACATGTAAAATTGAAAGGCAGCCATATTAAGACTTCAATTTAAAAATATGCCATTAGTTTTTACTGAGTCCAGTTGGTCAACCAGGTTGTGGCGTGAAGTGTATGTCTGTTGTGCTCCTGGTCCTTGGCACTTCTGGGTTGCCAAATAAAACCAAGAAAAAGCAGTTGGAAGAGAGCAAAAGTTACTCAGTAATATTTCTGCAGGGATTTCCATCTGTCAGTGGAACAGGTGAACCTGAGCTTATGTGGAGGGTTCAAGTTTGGAAACAGCTCCAAAACCACAAAGTGATTATTTACTTTGTTTGTCTGAAAAAAACAAGATGAAATCTGATGGCTTAGCTACACTTACAGATTCTTTTCACAGTGTCAAAACAGTTACATGAGCAGTTGGTGTTGGACTTGTACCTTTCACATTAGCAGACCGTCTTCTATCATCTTCTGACTGTTTAGAAGAACCCAGCTCTAACCAATGGGCATAAGAACAATTTTGCTTGCATTGTACCTACACTCAAGTCCTAACTTGGCCTTGAATCTTAGAGTAGGCTGATGTATATCCCAACATTGTAATTATCACCTGCCATGCTCTATATGACTTTCTTTTTTCTGAGTAGGGAAGGCAGACA
>JAYRBT010000139.1:25605768-25626315 GCA_036023395.1 Myiotriccus ornatus | reverse complement strand
ATGTATATCCCAACATTGTAATTATCACCTGCCATGCTCTATATGACTTTCTTTTTTCTGAGTAGGGAAGGCAGACAGTAAATCAGGAGAAGGCTTGTTTATAAAGTAACAGGAAAAAAATATTTTTCATGGTCTAGGATATGTATGGAACCCAGCAACCTTAATAAATTATATTCCTTATATGCCACGCTTAATGAGCAAATGAGAAGGCAGAATGGCTTTTTTATGTTTATCTCTTTCCTCTTACTTTTGGATCGTGCGATAAAGCTCTATGTCAGGCCAAAGCTACTGCACCCACCACAACATGTCAGCAACTGTGACTCAGAACACATTATATGCAGGAAGAAAAAGATGCAAAGATAAGATATTAGGACTGAAATCAATACAGGGTTCTCTTTTACATATCCCAACAGTCTCATTAACTTCAAAGTAGCTGATATGAATGTAATTAAAGAGCAGAACAAACAGCAAAAGGGGAAGAGAAACCACAGGGCCCTGTTTCAAGATTCTCACTAAAATGGCATAGCACAGGGCTGTACCGTAAGTCACAGGATATACTCTGTCAAACCTAGCAGAAATTTTTATAAACAAATAATAGTGACACCTTAAACAATGCAAATTGTATAAACGCAGGCATCGGCAGTTTAAACACAAATAAGCATCACCACCAGGGAATAACTAAACAACAACAAACAAGTTCTTGGTGCTCTAATGTGCTAAACCCAAATCACAGCTGGCTGCTAGGCTCAAACTCATATGCTACTCACCCAAGATAATCCTGTAAAAAAGGAAAACCAGGTGCAGCATGACAGAGCTGGATACTGGAGACTTCGCAAGTCATCTTTGCATGATCACAACCAGAAAACATACCACAGTGCAGTGCTGAAATGCACACCATTGTTAATAATTAACGCTATTAACCTGTTGGGCTGCTGTCAGGTTCACGGGCTAATGTGTAAAGTGAAATGAGAATGCTCCCGTGTTCCGGGGATCGTCCAAGTCATACTTAGAGAAGACAGATGTCCATGGGACAGAATTCTAACTTCAAGGGCAGTAAATGGCAGCAACAGCAAAGAGAAGGCTGGGCAGGTTGTAGATGCTTTCCACTTGCAGAGGGTAACCAGCTCTGCTGGGCAGCCTGAGAGAGCCTGCACTGCTACACCCCAGAACATGCCAGCCTATGTAGAAACACAACTCAGTGCCCAGGCATCTGGAAGGTGACAGTGACACCTTGATAACAGGCAAAGCACAGCTACAGGAAAAAGGTAACAGAAGACTTCAGAGGAAAAATCTCTTCCAGCGCTTTTCATGAGTTCTAAATTCCTAAATCCTCCCCCTCCTGTTCACCCCACAAATGTGAATCAAGGGATCAACAGATCAATGGGATAATTGTATGGAATGTCTTTAATGGAGCATCAGCCCCTATTTCTTACATATATTATTGAATGCTCCTACCAAGTGCTAAATTAAAATTTACTGTAGTGCTAATTGAAGTCACATTTGTGTGTGTGTGCTGCGTGCTGTTAGGCAGGAGGAGATTTCTTTTGCTGAAGATTAAAACTTCAGTAATGTCTTTTTGTGCTTATACCAGTTTAATGCAAAAGCAAAACATAATTATAGGAGGCTGTTAATGGATTAGATGGCCAGTGTTGCTGTCTAGCTGTGTTCCAGTTTTTCCTCTGTTGGCTTTGTGCTGTCTGTTGTCATCTCCTAATTATCTGTTCCTTTTTCAGTTGGCAGCTTTAACATGTTGGGGGTATTATTCAAACTCAAACTAATTTGTGTTTTTCAGGAATTGCTTAAAGAGTAGGAGTTTTATTTGGAGCTTGATATGGCAATAAAATTTTTATCAGATGCAAAAGAGAAATGGGTTTTTTTTGGCTGACTTTCACTGCCATGAAGCTATTCACACTGATCAGCAAGAGCAGAGAAAACTGGTGTTGCAAAATAAAATAAGCACTTCTGAAGTGCTTGGCAGTTGATTTGTTTCTGCATGGCCTATCATCACCAGCTACCACCTACTGTAGTTTCTGAGGGCAGAAAGCTATGGCACTTCCACAAAATTTGAAGAGTGTGTTTGCTCAGGTCTTAACTGACACTTGAACTATTGCTAATTGCAAGTCAAGTTCAGAGATATAAGGAAAGAAATCTGTCATTAAAATCCCAGGATTTTCATTCATGCAGCCAATGAATTAATAAATAAGAATACTGTGTAGCATTTTTATAGAGTCATATCCTTTCAGGCACTGCAAACTTGAAAGTCCCTGTGGAGCACTGCAGCATTATATGCCTTGCTGCCACTCTTCCTAATTTGTGCACTGTTTTGCCACCATCCACAAAAATATACAATGAAAAATACTTACCCACAGAAACGTATTGCCAGTATTCTAAGGAGAAAATGAGCAATGAATGCATTTCCTACTAGATACTGAGAAAACATTCCAGAATTGCCAAAGTCCCATGTTCCAGATGCACTACCTTCCATTAGGCTCTGTGTTTACAAGGAAGAAGGCTGCACTGATGAGTTTATTTCAACAGTCCACTATCACCTTTTAAATATGAAAACTCCCCGTCTTTTCTCTTGAAAAAACATCTCCTGAGGAAAAGGAGGAAAGAGAGGGAGTTGAAGACAAAATAAACACAAAAAGAGTTAACTTGAAACTAATCAAACCCTATTTTCTTCCCCTGCATCAGAAATCTTTTTAATTTCAAAGACATGCCGATCCTTTTGAGGGGAATTCCGCTTCTTACACCTGTACAACCTGCCCTGCAGTGTAGGCCTTGCTCGCCCACCTGCTCACTGCACAACACCCTGAACTTCCCAGTGCTGAGGCTGAACCAGAAGAGCTGTGCTTCAGATATGTCACTGACCTCCTGCAAAGACTGTGCCTAGCCCATTATATTTGAAAGTGGTAAAGTTCAAACCTGTGCAGGAATGAGCTAGAAGAACTCTTGTTACCTTTCAGAGTGTTATATTGTATTATGTATGGTCATCTGTTAATAATGCATGGTTTTATACCGCAGTTAAAAAGCAATTTCACTAAACAGTTTCATTTTAAGAATATCTCGTTAAAAATGCAGCTTCTGAAAAAAAGGCAAAGTTGTTGTTCCATATTCAAAATCTAACCCACATTCTGAGAATAAAGGAACAGTCATATTTTAAACACATATTACAACTCATGCTTTGAAATATCATGTAAGTCTAGCCTTAAGTACCTCCCATTTGATACTTCGTTTTTGCCTGCTTTTGTTCTCTTCTTTATTCATGTTGATTCAACAGTATATAATAAAATTTTAATTTTATCTCTTGCTGTGCGTTCGGGTGCCAACAAGGAGTTGAATACCTCTTTAAAAGCTCATTTACTGGGGCAAAATTATGTCCTTCTCTTCTCATAAGGCCTAACGTGGTTTTATTATCATGGGAGATTAGAAGACACGACCTTTGGCACTGAAAAATATTTTGGTAACTCCTACAACTCCTAACTTGAATACTCTGAAGTATGGCCCCTTGGTAGCAAGCAAAGCACTAAAATATGTACTGTATCTGGCAGAGATACTTATTTTCAGCTTTCATCTTACACATGCATTAACTACTGAATTGACTATATTGTTGGAAGAACAATGGGTCAAGTCCAGACCTGGTGGATCCTATCTGATGGGAAAGCACGCATTCATTTTAACAAAAAACATGGAGCTGAAGTCAGAGGCACGTTTTCCCCTCTCCCTTCTTAGTGGAACTAAGCCATTCCCTCCTTCATGACAACTTCTAATGCACAACCAGCTCTAGAAGCACAAGCATTGTCACTGGGGAGGAAAACACACACAGCAACCTGCCAAAATGAGAGGAGCAAGAATACTTGTATACAATGCAATTACACACATATACAGATAAAAAAATGGCAAGTGGAAAGAAATAAGAGTTCTTCCTCAGCCTGAAAAAGGCTACACTGCATTTTTCTTCTATTTTTTTTAAACAAAAATCAGTCATTCCCAGTTACAGCCATTCTCTACTGTGAAAGCAAACAGCATGGTTAACTTCATGATTTTGTTACGAATGTTGTGATATTTGATGTCTCCAATCCTCCTTCTTAGAGCCCCTTAATTACAAGGCATGCTCATCTTCGCTTTAGAACAACTGCAACAACACTCGTGGTCACAGGAGCGACCTCAGAAACAGCTCCCAGAGTGACAACAGTCACCTGACAGTAGTCAGGTTCTGACTGATGATGCTCACATCACAGCCCTCCAGACCAGAGTCTCCAAATGAGTATCCTGTTTACAATGCTGGTGAATAATGCAGTCTGATAAAATGAAAGATGAAAGCAGCGTGTCAATAACAACAGTTCACCAAGCAATGCATGCTGATATGTGCCAGCTGCACAACAGGGCATGGCCACATCTAGTATCAACCACTATGACCAGGGAGTTTTGGGTAATCCATGCCAGGGATCATAGAATCTGGAGTCATCCCAATGATTCCACTGCAAATGTATGGGAAAGTAAGGCTAAATTTTTTATATGACAGTTGGTTTTACTTAGAAGAACTTTTAATTACTTTATGAGTTTCTTTTTTTTTTTAAAACCTGCCTTTTCACCTCTTCCTCTCCCACTTAGACCAAAGAGCAATGAGAGATTAAGGCACCACTGAAAAACAAAAAACTTCTAATTTCTTATCCAGGCTGAATTGTCAAGGCCAGCATACCAGAGAAAGCATTTGTTGGCATATCAGCTCTGAAGGTGCAATAGGCTACATAGAAAACATGGTTCTGCCAAATGTTCACAACAATTTCCAACACATTTTTATAGTCACCTAAAAGACAATTTACAATCTCTGATCCTATACGCAGACTGCTGAAGTGGTCAGCATGACTGAGCATTAGAAAACGTGATGGTTTAAAGCAGACATTTCAATTCATTTTACAAGCGGTTAAAGAGAGAGACTTCTGAGAAGTTTCTTCATAAAATGAGATTTTAATTTTCTATCAGCTGATTCTAAATTCTGATTTTCCATCTCTATCATGTAAATCATGCTAGCTACACTCAAATTAAAAAAAATTCTTTGACATTTTCATTCCCACATGTCTAGATTAACATTTCTTGACCTCCCAAAACAAAATTATTAATGTGCCCTTGCTAAACATCTCCCATAAATACAGCTACCTTGGAATATAAAATGCTTCCAGAATAATGTAGGGTAGGATTTTTCAGTTCATTATTTTCCTCTCTTCCAAATGTCAGAATCTCACAATGGCCTACTAACGAAAGAAACCAGCAATAATAATTGCTCGTGGGCGAAGATGCAGTGGGCAATGTTGGCCACAAAGAGACATACAGGACACACATAAACCAAACTCCGTGGCAAGGTTCTCATAAAAACCCTATCATAGTTCGATGCTTCATGGTGGTAAGGCACAAAATACAGATACCGAACAACAAGAACTCATTAAATAGTTACAGGAATTTTTAAGACGGTAGAAAATTTAGAGAAAATCCTCTAATTTTGGTCAAACTAAAGTAGCTCAGCTGAATAAGCATTCTTGTAAAATTGGAATGGGTCCCCTTTCACAGGCAGCAATACTCCTCTTAGTCTTGCTTCCAAGGGAAGCCAATTTATTATTTTTAAAAAGAAATTGCATATTCTGTAGCTGTTCCTCAACAAAGAATACATGTTCCGATACATAATTACCCTGTTTAAAATACACATATTTTCACTAGTTAAAATGTGATTTTTGTCATTTTCCAGCACTTAGATCCTTTACTAAACAGAAGAGTCTATTTCCAAACTTTGTACTACATTAGATCTTGGCAGACTCTGACCAAGATAATTCATATTATTTGTCTTTCGGTAAACTAGAAAGCGGGTTTCAGAATTCCTACACACCCTACAGGACTTTTTCTCCTTGAGCAATCACATCTTTTCCCCTATTTGTCTCCAACTTATCATCACTTTCTTTGAATTGCTGATGGCAGATTGTGGCACTGCAGAGAATTCCCAGTTATATTTGCTGTGACATTCTGTTTATATTTTAAGTTTCCTTGCCCATATCTCCAACAATGGCTAGCATCTTAGAAGAATGTCACTAAGTCAAACAGGTAGTGTTACACCACTCTCTGACCAGAAAATTGCCATCACATTCTAAACTCATCTCTTCTCAGGCACACTCCCAATATGCTATCAGAGCATTAATATTTGTACCCTCATGTTCCAACCTATCCTGATTGTATAAACATTCAAATAATTACATATCCTTTACCTTATCAATTAATGAAAAAAGTCTATATCAACCCCCCCCCCATAATCCTTGTGCTTTTTTTAGTCCCATGTCACTTGAAATGGTAATCAGTGAGGATGTCCTGTGCTCCTTTGGGTCATCACTAAATATCTAATCTATTGTAGAACAGAAAGGAAACAGACACAGGCAGCAGTAAAATTTTACCATACAACAAAAAAATCAAAAATCTCAAGGAACATGTCATATAAATACAAGTACACACACTTTCTGAATATTTATTATTGCATGTTGGTAGAATAGTAGCACTGATATAAGAAATGTGAAAATGAGTGTCTGGAGTTCTAATTTAGGAAGCTTTTATTAACCAGTCGTACTTTTCTTTCCTGGTCCTCTTTGGACAGGAAGACATTTTACATACACGCTAAATTAATTAGACATGTAAAAGACATTTCAGGCTGGCCAACTCAACTGCTTTGAGGAGTATTCCACCAGATTTCCAGACAATTAACAGCTGTAACATCTGGAAATCTCAGACAAATGGCCACCAACCATGCAAAAATTGACTCCATATCACACAAGCCTCTGTTGCATCCCAGGAGTTCAGAGGCACAAACATCACAGGAGGCACTCAAGTCTCCTGGCAGGCATACTCAGGACACAATGAAGGAGCTGCACAAGTATGGATCATGTACACGTCCACGTGTTCCTATCTCTGTGATGTTGGATTTCCTGTTCTGAGGAGGACTGGAAGTTTTGATATGGTGACTTCATTGCTGAGATTTATGACATCATTCAGACTTTATCTTCCTACCGTCTAGGATAGGAAGCGACACACCAGCAGCACTCACCGCAGTAGCAGGAGGAGCATCGATTTTTTGGTGGTGTCAAAGATCAAATCTAAGGGACTCAAAACCAAAAACTCAGTCTGTTTCTGTCCTTTCTTCCATTGGTGTAGAGGTCTTATATCCTCTAAGACATCACGAACCAAGTAAATATAATTTGTATCCAGCTGCCTTAACCATTGAAAGAGTAAGTCTGAGTGATGACACAAAATTCCAGTATTTTCTCAGGTGTCTTCAGTATCCTGGCTGATGTTTTCAAACCCTGATGGCCCAGAACTGAGGTCCTAAAATTCCTGGGCACACTGGCTCATCCAAGTGCTGAATACCCAAAATGTTGTTGCATAATGGTGCCTTTCCCAGTCAATAATTAAGTGCATAAGAGTCTCCACAGTACAGAGCTTACAGAGCTGGCTACTGGCTTTCATGCTATAGCATTACCTGACTCCTGTGCCTTTGCCCTCAAATTGTTCCTGATACTGCACAGGAACAACGTCCAAGTCCTCAGCAACTTATTGTCTTAGAAGGAACAGCAATCCTACAACTGATCAGTCTGCCAAAAAAAAAAACAAACCACCCAAAAGTCACATCGTTGACTAAAAGGGCTTTCCACTTCAAGGCTTATTCCACAATTCAGTTCAGCTGACAAATGCAGGGAGGAGGATTTCTCAACTGTGCATTTTCCAGTAAGAGATGACCCTCCCATATTGTTAGGAGAACTAGAAAAAGAGAAACAACCCGCTGAAAAGGATCCAACTTAGAGGGAGGGTACCATCAGCTCTGGGAAAAAGCTATCATGCCTATCCAGAAGAGAAAGCATCACACAGGATCAGTTCCCAACATTCCCAGAGTCAGCGTGCAGGGGCTGAGCATGCCTGGTGACATACAGAAAAGGTATAACCTCTTTGCACTTACAGCCCCATGGGAACATTTCCTTGTACCACACCTGAAAGGGCAGATAATCAAATGGGGACAAAAGAGCGTCTTTGATGACAAAGTTGCAGTGCATTTACACCACAGAACACAATGCATCTGAGCAGTGCCAGAGAAGACACAAAAGCTGCATGAGATGCTATAAATGTAAAGAGAAAAACATATAGGCATGTGTGGAGTTCTGTCCATATCCTGACCCAAACATTCCACCACCCTGTTTATCCAATTACCATTTCATTTAGCTGAGCACTGCTTAACTGACATTCTTCAAGGTTACGGCCCCAGGAAGAGTCACTTTTCCCTGTCAGTTCTTTGATTGACTTTACCTCCATCTGTCCAAATACCCTGGGTGCCCCCAAACCATTTGGGGTAAGTAAACTTGTGCTGAATTTTCTGTCTTTCTCATTCATTCACTACTTAAGCAGGGAAAAAAAAAAACAACCTTTACTTGTTCAGCTAGCTTAATATTGAGGGTAGGCAGTGATGTCCTTCTGCCATGAATATGCTAAAAATTAATCCAATTTGCATGGGAACATATAAGCAGCAAATATTTATTCATGATTGGGAGGGGGCTGATCCAAATATGTATACTAAAGGTAGACACTAAAAAAACCAGCGTAAACACTGATCACCATAACTTTCCTACAATTAGCTACCAGGTATAATTAATTTGTGCTTGCAGTCATATTAAATCACTAACAAGCATAACATGTTTGAAATAAAGAAATAATTCAAATAAAATGCAATTAGGGAGATCCAGTTATTTCAGTCAGGGCAAAGTGACCCTCACACTAATAGCCCAATAGTTAATGAAGCTGACTTTAAAAGAATTCCTTTTTCTGCCCATGAACGTTATCTTTGTCTTTTCCTAGACTTCATACCAACGCTTCAAATTTTAATTAAATATGCTACACAGTCTGGAGGAGTAAAAAGCAAGAGATATGTCAGCAATAGAAATGGCAACCTTCTTGTAAGTAAGTCTGCCAAATGAGGGAGTCACATGTGGGGTTGTTGTTAAACTGAAGCAGGAGATAAACACACAGGCATGTATTTTTACATACTTTCAGCTGAGTATTGTGAAAGGTTGTGTTCCTTAGCTGAAACCATTCCTACTCTGACTAAGGATAAGACTTCAAGGGAGAGGTAAAATTGCCAGAATGTATTTTTTTTACTAGAAGACTGATCTCTAGTACAGAGGATCTTCACTTCTAAGAAAGATCCTTGGGTTTCTTTGAAAAAAAGACTCCTGGCTGTGGGCTTAAGATTGTGTTTGATCAAAAACAGCTCAGGAGGATCAGTCAAAGTCAGCATCTCACTGTCCTGATGCTTTTCTGCTCAAGGCTGCTAAGAAGAGGATTGCCATGAACAGGGAGCATAGGAACAATGTTATGAAAGCCTGTGCCACTTCCATAGCAACTCTGAGCACGTGTGCATAAATGAATCATAATCATTTTAGAACCAATTGAGAACCTGGTCAAATTCATGCATCATTAATTAGTCCTTCTGTAGTTTGTTGGTGTTCCTCTACTGGAGATTTATAGCCTCCCCATCAGAGCCATGAGAGTGGACTGTACGGTTGTTCCTTATCTACTTCTCAAGCAAAGCTGGTTCTTTGATGGACAGCAAAGTTGGTGTGAGCTAACCTCAGAAACTTGTCACTAAGGGAGATGAAAAGCATTAATCTGATACGATAGGACCTCTTTCCCCTGACCACCAAATCAGGTTTAGGCAGCCTACAGGCATGTAAATCTTGGTGTGTGAGTAGGACCAAAGATTAAAAAAATGAGAGCTTAAGGAAAAAAGAAACAAAGCAAATCTCACTAGTTTTTATTCTTATCTGGTACCCTGCTACCAAAATATTTAAGCACCTAATTAGTTTCTGCAATTCATTCTGTCTGTGCAGAGGTAAAAAGAGGAGAGGATTTCATCATGGCTGCACTCCTGAATCAGCAACTGACTTAGATATTGGTAGTTTGGTTCTGAGAAAGAAGAATATAATAAAAATAAAAGAGCTCCTGCAGTTAAAAGATACAGCAATACTTTTCTTATTACTTCTGCCCTGTCTTAGCACAGGAGAACCTTGTACATATTTTATAGATAAGAGAGACTCATGTAATGAAGAGAGGATGCCTTTTGCAGTCTCAGAAAAAAACAGCTTCAGAACCAACCAAGGCAGAGATGGCTGCAGAAACACACATGGGAAGCAGGAAAAACTAGAGTCTACTCAAGCAGCTCTGCTCCCTGCTATCCCCCAGTCCTGAAATGAGCAGTTGAGCTCCATTTTTCAAACCCACCAATGTGTTTCTGAAAAGAAACTGGGGAAATAAGTCCCAGAAGAAAAACTACTTAAGCCTATAGGAGCAAAAGCATGAGTAGCCAAAGCATAGGATATTCAGAAGATTTTCTCAAGCTGTGGCAAGACTTTCTCTATTAGCTGCTGACCAGGGCCTTTCTAGACCTTACATGAGCTTCACTCTTTCCATTAGTCTACACTAGCCCCATTTCTATCTGCTTCACTACTAGGCTTTTGCTCCTCCTCGTTTTAAGGGTTCTTCCTGTGCATATAACCTCTTCCTAGCCAAATACACCAACAAAAATACATCTATTAAATTACATTAATTCAATAGAGATCTAAGAAATGCTACCTGTCAAAACCCAATTTATTTGTTAAAAAACAGGCATTCATTTGCTCCATTAGGTTGCAGTGGGTTATGATCTATCCTATTCTCCATGCTTGGTCTAGCTTTTTTCCGCTTGGGTTGCAAATACCGTGAACTGCCTTTCCTAAATGTCAATTAAACAATAAGGAATGGCAAAAAAAAAAAAAAAAAAAAAAAAAGGCAACAAAAAAACCCACAACCCCCCAAACAAAAAGAAAATTTGTGTTTTCCAAAGTTCCTAGCAAAGAACACCACTATGCCATTATATATACCATGTTTAAATCAATGGTTTTCTCACACTTTACGTGCCCTGTGTTGTGCTATCCCCGCAGTGCAAAACAACAGGTTTCACAGCTCAGGAAAGGGTAAAAAGGATAAGCCCAACTGAGGAACCAGGGTGACATTTACCTTGGGGTCACTGGGAAAGAAACTGGATCTTCAGGGCCCCTGTAACATTTTTCTGAGTTTGCTTGCCTCTGACAGAGAGCATGAGCATGCAGGTAGGCAACAGTATCTAGTCAAGCATCACAGGTTTACTGTGTCTTGCAGAGAAGCCTTCTGTGGGCGTTTCCCCAAAGCTACAGAGTTGTACGTAATGCACTCAGCCTGAGCACACAGGCAGCCTTTAGGAGAAAGTTAGAAGGTCCTAA
Organism: Myiotriccus ornatus; assembly: GCA_036023395.1. Taxonomy (NCBI): domain Eukaryota; kingdom Metazoa; phylum Chordata; class Aves; order Passeriformes; family Tyrannidae; genus Myiotriccus; species Myiotriccus ornatus. The sequence continues at coordinate 25,615,000 of JAYRBT010000139.1, read as the reverse complement.
CACCCCACTTGACCCATGATTTCACTTGTGAGTCGAGTGGTGAGAAGTTATTGAGGAGCAGTGAGCTCAGCCTTCCTTTTCCTTAAAAATATTGAATAAAGTAGCCTGTCTACATTGAAAGACAAGTTCAATAAATGCATTAGAGAGATTTGGGGTATTTTCCTGGTGATGCAGTTGTCCTCACCGGGAATTTTTTCCAGCATTTCGATTTTCACAGAAATGGGCATGTAGCCAGTCAGGAAAGACAGGGAGCCCACAGGAGAAAGTCACAAGGCCCTTTACAAAGTAATGGCCTCTTTTTTTTCCTGTTTTCCAATGAATAACAGTTATATAGTCTTTAGAATAAATACCTAATACTATTCCTGTTTTATATAGTACTGTTCACAAACCTTCATTGTATTTTAGATAGATAGATTCACATGCACACATAGAGACACAATTTTGCTGCAAAATCATCTTCCAGGATTCCCACTAGTGAGAAAGCATTACAGCCACCATTGTATGCAACTAAAAGGACAGAGAGACTTGTCAGCCTGGAGGAGAGACAACCTGAACAGGTAACACATGATGGAGGTCAGCAAATTAAAGAGTGTCTTCGAAAAGATGGATAAAAATTGACTGTACGCTGTGCCTTCCAGCACAAAAGCTAAGGGACACAACATGAAATGTGCAAGAGCAAGGCTCTGGAAAAATAAGAGGACAGTTCTGTTTGCTACAGAACTCTTGGCAAAAGGATATTGTGGATGGAAAAAGCTTACATGGTCTGAGAGGGAACCTGTACCCGAAAGTTGAAGAAACTGATATTTAGGGTTATTAAACAGTAAAAACCCACACATCAGGTTTACGAAATATTGGGAGTTGGGAGTGTACTTGGAGAAAGTATATTTCTTTCCCTGCTTTTACTCTTCCCTGTGCATCTGCTTGTAAGCACCTGGATAGAGGGCCCAATGAAACCTGAGACAGAACCAGGACAGCTGTTCTTAAATTCATGAAATTTTCTATCTTTCCTAAGATGACCTATATTGGGTTTCTGTGCATGCACTACCCTAACAACTAGTCACAGAGCAGTCAGTAGATGAGCACAAATTTTAACTCAGACCTCCAGAGCCTAGAACGAATGTTTTAACCACACCAGAGCTTTCCTCTATGATACAGAGCACACTGCTGTACCAAGTCTTTTTCTGGAGGACAAAGTATCCTGAGATGTGGTTCACAGATCCAACAGTTCACAGATTTACAGTACATTAACTATGGTCATGGGAAAATGTTGGGTTTTTCTTCTATAAAGAGGGTCTTGTGTAATATGTAAATGCCACAAGGGATTAGCACAAGAAATTATTTTTGCAGCGTGTGAAAGTGTGTTGTGCCAGTTCTCAGAAGGTCCAGCTCCAGCCAAGCCTCATGACAGACCCAGAGGCAAGTGCACAGCCCTCAATACCATCGTCCATTAGAGATGGGCAGAACTAGCTGAGAAGTCAGAAACACAGGCAAAACTAGTAATTTACAATAGTTTCATTGCCCAGTCTATCTGAACTAGCTCTGACAGAAAACAGTTCAAGCAGAAAATCCCCCCTTTTTCTGTAATGTAATATTTTACAGACATTCCATCCATATAGAAAGTTAAAATGAGAAGAAAGCTCATACACTTCAAAAAAACTGGACTCAATATTTTTCTGATCATGTTACATAAGATTCTATATGAAGACAACATTTTTCAGACTGACATAATGAAAGTTAGAGGAAGTAAGCTTTTAAAAGTGCAACACTAACACAGATATGTGAAATTGTGGAGGCTTTCTGAGACTGGGTATAATGAGATCATTTTATCATGTTTGTCAAAATACAAACTAACACCTTTTTCTAAAAGTATAGGCTAACTTGATGCATCCATTGTGCAAATAACTTTCTCTTAATATCTTTTAATGAATTAGTTCTCATTGTTCTGGGAAGAACCATCTAATACATGGTCACATAAAAACCATTAAGTCTTTACAAATACAATTTTGAGCTTGGTATGTGTTCTGCACTTTATATGGGGAAGTAATGTAAAGGGACTAGAAGATGCATCCAGGTTAGGAACGAGCTTATTATTATCTATGGACAAATATATCAGGGTAAACTCAGAATATTTGCAAAGTTTGGGTTCTTTTTTGTCAAAATATGGAAAGCAATGCCCTAGAGTAGAATGAGAAATTATGTGAAGCAGGATCATCCTTTTTTATTTGCTAGAACAAAGCATTTTAAATACTGGCTTAAAGGAGTCCCAGGTTGCCTATTAATTTTCAAAACAATGATTTAGCAGTTCTCCAAATTTAATCACCTGCTATCTGTTCATATTTATAAATTGCGTACTCCAGCTATAAAATGGTGTCCTATGGATCAGACATCTCCATCTCCCAAATGAAAAAATCCCAACCAGAAGAATGAGCTCTTTTGCACATCTGAAGTTACCAATTCATGCTAAAGGCTCCAAATAATTATGAAAGAGACTGGAAAGTCCAGCAGACCGCAAATGGCATACGAAGAATCTTGCAGGATTAGACACGGTTTAAATAATATTGTTGAAAACATACAGTAGAGTTTAAATAAAAAGCAAACTGTAATGTGCATAAAAACTTGAACAGGAAGCGGATTGAAAAACAACTACAAGCGAGGAGGGAAATGAACAAGTCTATTTGATCTTTCCAGCTGACTTAAATGCGAACACTAAAAAAAAAAAAAAAAAAAAAGGAAAAAAAAAGGAAAAAAGTGACAAATAATTTGTGATGTAAAATTATTCCGGGTTTATTTAAATTAAAATAAATGAATGTGATTAATTATCTAGGTTGGGAAATGTGTTTACCGAGACAGAATTCTTCTCTCAGACCCATTGAGGGGAGGCAGGTAGATCAGAATGACCTAAATTTCGTTCAATGCTGGAAATTATGGGTTAGATTTTCAAAGCTGTCCAAAAGGTTTCAGCTACATCCCACATTCCTAGATCGTTGGCTACACCCTCTGGAGTATTGCAGTGACTTTTCTTCTACCCGTACTACTTCTTCCTGCTGCAATACAGCAGACAAAGTCTGTAGGGTGCAATTTTAATTGGGTTGTCTACTTTTCTTGTAAACATAAAATAATTTTTTACATTGTAAGGTGTGAGTCAGAAGTTACTCTTGTGTTACTGCCCACCATACTGTTCTGATTCTGTCCTAGGCATCCTTCTGAAAGTTCATGAAATGGGAGCAGGACAGCTTTCATTTCTCCTGGGTATATTCTCTACCCTGTATTAAAAATTCTGATATTAAAAATTCTGATACAGAGCTGCTGCTCTACTTATGGAAGAATAGAATTTCTGCTATATTAAACAAAGACAGCAGACTTTCCAAGATTTATTTTTTTTTTTTTACATAATCTCCCGGCTTGCCAAGTGGCCCAGCACATGGTGTATACAGATGCACTAGAAGAGAGACAACTTTCATACCATAAATTCCTTTGCTACTCTTCTGCTGTGAGTGACAACAAAATTTTCCACTCATTTCAGTGGCAATGATTCCAGCCTTATCAAAGATTGCCAGTCTAGTTATTCAGGCTCAACAGCAGTTTGTATTTTGCAATAATTTTTTTGGACCCTCTTTTCCATTTTACTTCTTCACTCCCCCAACTGCCTTTTTTTTTTTTTTTTTTTTTTAAGAAGCAAATTGCTTTCTACCATTTGCTTTCTCAGCAGGGCTGTTATCAGCACTAGTCACTAACAGAGAACAGCTGGTATGGGAGAGGAAGAAGTCAGATCCTTAAGAACATAACCATGGATTTAAACATGTGAGCCTGCACTGTAAATTGTTTTGTTATGCAATTTGTATCAAACTCACTCCATAAGTCGGGGACATATCCTGCAGCATGTAAAAGTTCATAGAAACAGTCGAGTAAGACCAAGAAGCACACATTTGTACTGATAAAGCGAACGAAGAGACCATTTGTTGCAGAGCTGCTTTTGTAATTCTGAGAACTGGTCCTGCAGTCTGCAGTAGACAAAGTTGTTTGCAGAAAAAAAAAGATGAGACTCACAGCTGGAGGAAACACAGGTGTCAAAGTCTGTTGTTACTGCTTTTGTTGTGGCTCCAAACAGGCAACTATACTCAATATGCAAGAATGACAAAAAAAAGAGAATCAAGTAAGTTCAGCCCAGGACTAAATGAGTGCAGCAGCCAGGTGGGTCATATTTTCCTCTAGGTAATCTTTTCTGTAATTAAGTCTTTCTTGGTGAAGATAACCAGATAGAGCAATGCAAGGGAAAGACCTGGACCACTGTGTTCATGGTGTCTTTAGCAGCAGCTTCAGAACTGGCTTAAGCAGGAATTGCATTTATGCTGGAGCTGAATTTGGCTCACAAACATTTTTAAACCCTTCTGTTGTTTAAGATTCTGGGTATTACCTTGTTGGCTTTCTCTAACATATTCAGCAGCAAAGTTTCAAACTGAAGACACTAATCTAAAAGGGGTCTGGAGCTTGATGAAATCACTACCTAAAAATCAGCTTGTTCCCCTTACAAACCATTTGATACAATTACTGAATTTTCCCTTTGGTCCAAACCTGAACTGACTAGCAGACTTTGGCAGCTGCCTCTGCTCCTTTCTATTAAAAAGCTCAGACATGACATTGATTTTAGAGGAGAAAGTGGCAGGGAATCAGATTCTGCACTGGCATTCCAATGGTTTAACTGAAGATGAACACTTTGTTCAACTCTTGCCCCTTTCCCCGGGGTGGCCAGCATTGCTTCAAATGCCTGCTGACTTAAATGGAGACAGCTGCAGGACACAGACTCATGTATCACAAGCTGCGTGCAACAGGAGATAGCTGAAGGGCAGAACTTCAAAGCCACTCGCTGTAACCACCCAGACTGCACAGAGCTGCTGCCACTGCCAGCTGGTAGCTCCAAGCTCGAACGTGGAGACGTGGCCTTGCAAGAAACTGGACATTTGCCATATCTTGGAGGTGCTGTATATCCAGCCCAGAGGGGCCGGAAGACAGCAGTGAGGAGAGTGCTGATTGCATCAATATTTTTTGGGGGGGCTAGTTAGGCTTCTCCAAAACCTGACAGCAGTACAACACTGTGTGGGTTTTCCCCCTCTTTCAAGAAGAAGACTGCAATTAAGGTGAGGAATAATTGAGATTATTTTATCTTGCTTCCTCCAGCACACCAGTTTCAAACATTTTAAAACTTGTGTGGAATATAAACAACCAATATAAAAATTATTTCTTGGTACTTGAAGAGTATCTCTTAATTCTTCCAGTTCTTCACAGGAAATTATCCACATCCTGATCAGCTTCAAAAGCCTCAGGCAGTATTAGCTGGGAAAGACGTAGTGGCCTCTAACACTAATTTGGATGCATAATTTATTTTCAGACTCACTCAAGAGAATCTAGTGTAGAAGACAATTCTATGAATTCAGTTGAGACAGTTTTTCAACCTACAGATGTGTGAGCATAGAGGACCTATGCCTAATTTCTGCTGCCATTATCTGACACAGTGTTGCCTGAACCACTCAGTGTGACTACGGTCTGGGCTCAATGGGTCAATTTTAGACATACCAAAACTTTGACCCACGCACTAATAACTTCAGAAACCAGTAGAGCCAGTGGCACCAATTCACAATTTCAAACAAACAGAGGGATAGAAGAAAAGACTAAGTAAATTTGGTGTTTTCTTTCCCACCTCGTTCACATTAGAACAGACTCACTAATTTAAAGTAGATCTAAGAGGGACTCCGGCAACAAGAAAGGAAGGCACTGTAGATTACTGGTTGTATGGTGGCAGTGCTGAGAAAGCACAGTATGACCACACTCAGAAGGTGCCTTCACAGGGCTTGCCAGATCACTTTCCATGTTTTAATTGTTGTGTATGAGATTTAGATCCCGTAACCCACATGCACTTTATGTTTCCGCAAGCTGACACCAAGCCTCTCCCTTGCTCCATGACCTCTCGTGCTAGCTTAACCTGGTTAAAAGAGCCTTGGGAAAGGAGGCAATGGTGCTCTGCAGGTAGAAATAGTTGGGTTCTACCTTAAAAGAGCTGGGTTGGAAGGGGAACATTGACTACAGCCTCATGTTCAAGTTCTCCCACACCAAAACCAAGCCCATGGAGACAAACGTTAAGCAGTCTTCATCCTCACTGCTTCACCCTCCCAAAGGGATTACATCAAGATAGAGAACTGACATCACAAAAGCATTTTAACTGGAGAGCCACAATTTCTTATTTCCTTACCAACTTCTATTTCTGGGCTCATATCATTAACAATCACCCAGTGTTCCAAATTAAGACCAAATGAAAGGTATAGCCACTAGAGCTGATGGCCTAGAGTTGCTGGATGTTCTGCTTAATGTACTAACACTCTTACTTCCCCTGCTGAAAGGAAAAGGCTAGTTCTCTCAACCACATTGGGCCTGTAGTGTTGTGGTTCAGATGAGAGGTTCTCAGGAGTCTTCCACAAATCCTTTACCTGGCAAACTATTTAGGCCCAATTTCTTTAGGAAACTTCTTCAGAAAATCTTCACAATTATTTACATCAGAGATACTACATAACAGTGTATGTGCACTGATAACATGTTTTTCTGTGATATAAATAGGGGTGCTCTGGATATGCACCCATGTGTCATAATTTCTGTCACACCACACTTCAACCACTGTTCATCCACAGAACACCCCGAGCAACCTTCTTTCCTTATGATATTTAAATGCAGTAAAATACTCCTCAGCAAGTGTAGCTGTCATAAACCATTAGTGGATGGTTTACAGCAGATCTGCCAATAAGAAACAAAATCCTTCCACTATTTCTGTTTGGTTAGGAAGACTACTTTATTCAGATAGTAAAGGACTGTAATTGAAGCACAGACACCAAGAGTCCCCATTACAAAAATCAGAACAAGTGATTTGGTTGAATGACACATTACCAGTGGAGCTTGAAGAACATGGATCTGCTGCACAGTAAAAGGCACACTGGGCTTAGATTATCTGTTGCAGGGTGAAATTTTGCCTCCAATTACATTCAAACAATGCTACTAATTTAGACAACAATTGTCCCATGGGCCTCATGTTAACTGTTCAGGAGACTAGAGTCTGAAAAACTTCATTAATTGTTGAGAGCACCTCGAGCAACAGAAGGGCACTACACAACAGTAAGAGTCAAAGAAAGCCATGCAAAGATTTCCCAGGACAAGGCAAGTTATTGGATAAGAAAACATCCTTGTGCTGCTTCTTTTCCCTTTTCAAAGAAGTTTCCAACTGTCACCTGTCTGTCAAATTCCACAAGGATTGAAACAAGCTTGTAACTGTACCACTACCACAACACTTGAGGAAAGACCCCACTTGAAACCTTACTACAATCAAGAATATCCATCTACCACTACTGGTCACCAACCAGTACACCAGTAGGTTCTGATTCACAGTGTGAACAGCAGAAATCTGAGAGCATAACAGAAATTTTGATGAGTGCTTACTTATTTCCAGTTCACCAACCATGCAATGACGGAAAATAAAACAATGACTTTTATACCTGCAAATTTTTTTCTGTCTCTAAATTTCCCTTTCCTGCAACTGATTAGGTAGCTGAAGAATCCTTTTGGCCCCAAAAATGCAGTACTATATCACAGGAATTTTTTTTCTTTTTTTTTTGAAGTGAGCATTAGAGCCCCACATTTCAGAAAGTAAACTATAAGAAAAAGATGTAACTTTTGACCGTGATTCTAAGGACCTTATGATTTGGAACAATTGGAGCTGGTCACACTGCACAGCTGATATAAGTATGTACCATTCTGTATTCTGTCCTCAGGCAGCTGTATCAGTAGGGAGGCATGGTACAGCTTTTATTTATTCTAATCTCCTTTGTTGTTTTCTGTAGCCCAGAGATCATTAAGAAAGAAGTTTTTCAGATACAGAAAAACATAACCCAAATTTTTAATGACCTCTCTATCTCAGTTCCTCCCTGCATACAGAGTTAATTATTTTTCAGTTGGATTTTCCTGTGCCTTTCTTCATTTTGGTCAGTGAAGAAAACCCAAGAGCTACTAATAAATGGTGACTACTCCTCTCAATATTCTGGCACCTTGGGAGAAGACATACTATGTATCCAAGCTTCTTCTGCTCTTAACCTTTGAAAGTTTTGAAAACAATGGAATAGATGTGGCATTTCCTCTAAAATCAGACTTCTCCTGTCTGAATTTGGATTCCAAATCAAGGCAGGAAGACCAGAAAGCAACTATTCCTGGGATTTCCAACTGCACCTGGCTATATTTCTCCTTCAGCATTCATTCCATACAGACAAATGAAGAGGACAGAACATGAGACAGAGGAGGCTCTTTCAGTGCATAAGGGGAATTTTGGACGTGTTTGGGGGAATAAAATTCAGAAGCATTATAACTGTCAATAATGCATTATACTTGAAAGGGTCTGGGTATATCTATCACTTTGCAAGTTACAGTCTCCCTTCTAGGGAAGTTTCTGAATATAAAACCCTTACCTGATTTGATGGACCAGTGCTTTCAAGCCAGTCAGCACCTGCTCTCAAACTTGATATACTCTCAAACTGTTTTAAGTGAAGCCAAAGGATCAAAACTTAATTAGCAGTGAAATACTTCTTATACTGATCGGTTTGCACCAGATCTCCTGAGGGACATAGATTTGTCTCTATCTGGAATCCCCGCCCTACCCTCAGCTGCTCCTTAGGAGGTTTGAGTTTTGTCATTTGGCAGACACTTACCTGCTGCACTGCTGCGACGGAAGAGTGCTTTTGGCAGCAGAGGCTGCGCGGCCCTGGGAGCAGGAGAGGCAAGTTGTAGCAGCTTCGCCTCTTATGAGCACTCTGGCTCTGCCAAACCAAACAAGACAAGGTGACATGCTTTTCTTGCTGCTCCTCAGTAGACAGACTCATGAGTTATTTGTTGGTCCCATGAAAAGGTGTTTTTTTTTTTTTCTTTTTCCTGCAGGGATAACAGTCATCCAGGTGTAACATGATGATTAAAAGGCTCTCCTTCTCCTAAAGCCACAGTAGTGAGAATCACACCTCCGCTTAAGAAAAGGGCTTTGCTTCCAATGGAAGCATAAAGGTGAAGCCATTATAGGTGGGATTTTCACTGGTGGTGTCAGATGCCCAGTTCAGTCTCTCATGAAGCCTATAATAATAATGGCCAGCCTTCGTGAACGAAGAACCGGGGAAGGTCTTTACACCTTCCAGCCTGCGCATTGGATTTTTTAGGT
>JAYRBT010000139.1:25436148-25605668 GCA_036023395.1 Myiotriccus ornatus | reverse complement strand
CGGTGGCAGTGAGGTCCTCAGGACGTAGATGGATTGCCTTATAGGGCTAACGAGCTCCATCTGCCCGGGGAGTGGCCTAAGCAAATGCTTTAGCACTTCAGACAATACAAAGGTACAGTGAATTTTATAAAGTAATGCCACCAGCAAGATGGTATTATTCAGGTAATAAGGGTCTTAACACCTCTATGGAGAGTCTGTTACTAAGAGAAAGAAGAAAAACTCCATCACAGGCTAAAACAGCTGGGCCCTAATGGCTTGCTCACTTGCTGTGGCAGTGACTGGTTTTTTTGGTCACTTAGATAACACAAAGCTAACCTTGTCATTCCCTTAATTTTTGCAAATCCCTGAACACATCTGTCTAAATATCCATGACCTAGAGGGGGAAAATAATATATTTAAAATACAAAATGGGTGCCAAATCTAACTCATCAGTCTCTGCTGGGATTCCTGAGAGTCTTGGGAGGTGAGACCTCAAGCAGTTTATTTTGGCATCGTTCTCAGTTAAGGAATCTTTTGATGGCAGTGACTCTGGAAGGGTCTTGTACTTTGGAAGAAATAGGGTAAGCATTAATATGAGAGCAGAAGAAAGTCTCACAGTGCAAAAGCAGGGAAAAAGTGATAAAATTGATCTGGCTTTCAATGTTTTTCATTCAGGGAGAGTAAGAAGGCAAGAAAATGAATAAAACACAGTTTAAAGTTGTGAGAAAGTCCTTTTCATCTAGATAATTCTTTTGACCGCACAGAATTGCTCTTCCCACAATTTAGGTGTTTAGTCCCTCCTTCTCTTCAGACTTCAATGGAAGGAAAGTGTCACAATCTATTGGTACTATCTATGAGATATTTCTCTTTGATTAAAAATGTTTCCATTGCTAATATCATGCTATTTGCACCACCTCTTGTAGCTGTGCCCCAAGACTCAGCCCCAAACACAAGAAAAAAGGGAAGTAACTAAAAGCGTCCTCCTGTAAATGGAAAGCTCATTTACCTTTTGTCTTCTATATTCATTTTATAGTTTCACTTTTTTTTTCATATACTATCTGATCTGACAAGAAGGCTACAGTCTTACTGAAGTTCAGTTTTCCTTTCTTAAGCATACAACTAACTAAGCAATCAAGGTAACTATTAGTTATTATTTTTTTCAAGTTCAAGTTTTGACTAGGATGTCAAAAAAAGAAATTGGGCAAAAGGTTTTTTCAGCTAACTGTGTTTTCTTATCTTCCCACAGTTACTTTTAATGAGGCCAATATTTTTAGCTTTGTCTGAGGAAAATAAAAGAGAGAGAGAGAGAAAACAAAGTTGTTGCTAGATTTGTAAGTCTTCCAGAATAGCTGTAGAGCTGTTACTCAGGCACTAGGCTGAGCTGGGTCCCACCTTTCCTTTGCCTGGACAGTGTATGAGCCAGTGTCTACCAGGTATGAACCCACCTGACAGGCCGCAGACAACCACAGTCTCTCCTGCTCAATCTGTGTATTTTACGCAGAATAAAACCCTCTTTAGGACTCAGTGCACAAAACAACTTCATAACTAAATGGGCAGATGAGTCACAGGGAAGCAGAAAAGGATTGTGGTCCCTGCTCCAGAAGACATTTACACACTTAAATTAAGTAGTTGGTGTAACACAGCCTGAAGCACAGCTCTCATTTCTCCCAGGTGAGTGCACTAAGCCCCAAAATTATTCTCTCTGTGGCCTCCAAAATATTTCAAGTATTTTCCCAATAAAAATAGAGCAATAAGACAGTTAAGAAGTTCTCCCTCCTCCATCTATATAGTGCCCTAATATCTGAGTGATATCGATTCAAATGTCCTCAAGGTGAGGAAAGAATGTAATCCTGGCCTCCCACACACAAATAAGGGCCCTAATCATTGAGTTCTTGGATGAAAGGGATTGCACCTACTTTGTCATTTCCTCTCCTTAAAAGGGCCATAAAACAGAATGTTACACTTGACACTGAGTATTTTGTACTGAATAGGAAAAATCAATTCACATCCTAGCTGGAAAAAAAAAATTACTCTGCTGAAGTTAAACTTTTGTTAAAGCTTTCAGTTAAACTAAACGGAATTTCCTCTCTAGTTTTTCCACATTTAATTGCCAACCCAAGCAGTAATACCAGTGATTCACATAGGCATAGACCAAATCTTTGTTAATCAATGAGATGATTTAACTAAAACCCTCTGTAAACAATCTGTTCGAAAAGCTAACACTGTTCTGTGTGGAATATCCAAGCCCTCCTTTCTTAGGGACTTCTGTTTGAACATGGGAATTGGAAGGAAAAAAAAAAAAAAAGGCAGTTGTTGACTGAATCTTGTCTTGTGCAGTCTCAGCTTGTAAGGAATTTTGTTTAATTAAATTTGCTATAAATATGTATATACATGTGCATGTATGCAGTTTGCTGTAAAAGAGAGAGATCAACTAGGAGACCACCTGTTTTACCTGCTTCCCACTGCCAGAATCAGATTCTCACTATTGTACAGTCCCCATATGGATTGCTTGCATGTGGGTCACCAGGGAACTGGGTTAAAAACCTGGCCCACCAGCCAACTGGACTTGTACCATTAGTTATACTGTGTCCAGCATGAAAGTTTCCTTTTTCAAGAGATATGGGTCACCCCTTCACATTTTTGCTCTCGTTCTTAGTATCTCCATTGTGGCCTCTCGTCTCATCCTGCTGTTCAGAGACCCTAACTAGGATCTATCTCTTATTTTCTGCTACTGACCCACCCAATAAGAAGTTGAAATCATACAATCTTCTAGGTTGGAAAAGACCTTTAAAAACATTGAGTCTCTCAGCTCCCACTTCTAGATTCACCCACTGGAATGGCATCATCAAAAAGATCATTACTAATTCATAACAAGACCACAGGCTCTTATTATAAATATTGACATTGTCTATTTCACTGGAAATTTTGGACTTGGTTACTGAAAGTTGCTAAAAACATTCTCAGTTATTAAACCAGGAAAATCAGTACCAGGTGAAACATCTGTGAAATTTTCCCTTTTCATGGCCTGTTTTATAGTCCTCCTTCTCTTCTAAGAGTAGGGCGAATCTGGAAAGTCTCAAAAAATTTGTGTTCCTTCCCAAAAACCAAGGATGGTTTCTGAAAGAAGACTGGTATTTTTCTTGCTGTTCTTGGGTAGCCAAAACTAAATGGAGTTACTCAGCACTTAAACAAAACAATTGGTCGTAGTTCACAGACACTATAAAGAAAGAACTCAAGCTTACTCTTCTGTAGGAGGAAAAAATGAGAAAGTCTCCTATCCTTTCAGATTGGTTGAAGCTCCAGGCAGAGACCTAACAGCCCCAGAGGCAGGCTGTCGGGATTCTGAGATGCCAGACTGGCAAGAGCACCAGCAAGCCTTCCTCCCCACCTTTCAGTGAACAAAAGGAACTCCTGAAAAACCCAGCCAGCGTGTCCTTACAGCAAAGTATTAATTGAATATCTGGGATGAATTTCTGAACCATCCTTGCTTCCCAAGTGCCCTGTTTCACATTCCTTCCACACCCCAGCTTCTCATGGACCGAACAGGATATTATATGGGGCTGGTAGGTGCAATTCTGCATGTTACCAGTACCTTTCAATACCACAGAACAGTACAGATGTGGCTCAAGAGGATGTGAGGTAGTTCATGCAGAGTATTTTGGAGGCAGAAAAAAATTAGAAAGGTTATTACATACTTAGTCAATGAATTTCATCTTTTCTGTGAGGAATTATCTTGTATTTGTCTAGACACCTCAGTTAATATCTGGTTCAGGCTGCGCTTAACACAGTGGGTACGTGTGTGTGTGCAAGCAGATACTGACTTTTTTGCGTGTAAACAGATCTGCAGCCTCTGCCCTGAAGAGCCTACATTCTTTTAGTGTTTTTAACATCCTTCCTCACACCCATCGCTTAACTCTCCCTCTTAGCATCCTGCTGACCTCTACAAACTCACAAGAGCTGACCTGTTTTTTTACATGTGCTTTTTTTGACAATTTGTGAGGACTGTGGTATTAGGCACAGATGAAGACGGCATGCTATGGACCTCAGCAGTGCAAAGACACCAGTGAACTTGTGGGGTTATCAGAGAGACCTTTGAAACCTGAAGACAAATCTGTCAAGCCACCTTTTTTCAATCATAGCTTCCTATGGCCTATGGTTATTATCATTTGGGCCCGTTCAGCAGCACAACTAAAACACAGATGCAGTAAATCCCACTGCCACCATCTCCATATACAGCACACTTCATTATAACAGAATAAGGGGTTCAGCTCTGCTGGACCAAAACAAGTTGGTCAGTGTTAAGTATCACATTTTAGATTCAAATCCCTGCTAAACCCTCTGCTTATGCTTGTGGTTAACATTATTTTTATATCTGTCTTCAGAAATGAAAGACAGCAGCAGCTCACACACAGCAGCAACAGCATCAGCAGCTTTTAAAGGCCAACTCCATAGATTAAAGGGTGATACACTGAGCACCGAAATCCCACCACCCCAGTGTCTACTGATTAGGTTGGGAGAAAAGCTGAGTGACAAACATGTTTCCAATCTGCCTAGCCCATGCAGCGAAATGGAGCAATCTGGTCTGAAAAGGGATTTAGACTTTTGTTGTGCACAAGAGGAGAAAAAGCTGATTTAAATCCATCGACAATGCCCTCCCCCTTGGTGATCTCACAGATAAGGAACAGAGTCTGGACACAGTTCATATCCTACCTCTCACCAGGCCCCACACTTCCACTCAAAGACAAAAGCTGGCAGATGAGGGCAAATGATGCTGCCTTGCTATTGAGCTGCCAGCTCACATAAAAACATGTTGTACAATGCATGGAGCCTGCCAGGGGCATTTGATCTAGCAATTTTTAAAGGGAGAGTGAATCCTCACCCCATAGGAAGAGAAATATATGGCTTTTTAGTTCATCAAGACCATCGCTATTAATACATATACAGCACTGCATGTGTAAAAAAGGATCTTTACAGACAGACAAGTCTTGCTCCAATCTGTTTACAGCCTAAACTAAACAGTCATTTACAGCAGAGAATATCAACGTCCTACAGCTGGTACAAGTGGGGCAGGCAAAGAAGAGATGGGGAAAAAGTAAAAAAAAAAAAAAGAAAAACAAAGAAAAAAAAAGGAAAAGGAAATAAGGTTTCTAAGAGAGCTATTAGATCCCCCTACAAGGAAAGCAGATCACATGGTTTCCTTTATCCTGGTTATTTAATATATGCCACCCCTGTGCATTTCACTGTGACTGCCATAAGGAGTGAGCCATTACATTCTCTCTTTATCCCTTGTCATAAGGACTGAGAATGAGGTGATAACACATTTTTCTGAAACCTTTCCAGACCCTTGGGAAAAAAAAAAATATATATTTTGCCTTGTTTTATCTAAAGAGATGAAAACGTAAAAAACCCCAACAATTCCAGTTGCCTATAAGTAAATCTGCTCTTTGTTCATATTTAATTATACTCATTTTTTAAAATAAAAGTAAAATACAACATCCATACAGGGATGCATGTGGGTAGTCAATCCATGCAAAAAAAAAGCAGAGTCTTGTTTTCTTGTGACAAAAATGTGCCTTACAACAGTTGTGAAGAACACCAACAAAATGGTTGCTGGAAAACAGCAGCAGCAACAGCAGCAGCCATCATCTCCATCACTCTACGGGTGCCCCTCGTGATAGGCATTAGTGCAGAGCTTCCTCCCTCACAATTATTAAAACAGACTTCAGCAAGCCCTTATTGCCACCATCTTTGGAGAGCAGCATTCAGATGCAGATTGCCCTAAATCCCATCAACCCATTCAGGCGTTCCTACGGGAGTGTGTCTGCCGCTCTGTGTGTGTGTGTGTTTGCGTGTGTTTAGATGCACTTACACGCATACACAGTTCTTGCTATGCACACACCTTTTCTCCACCCTCTCGCTTAGAGAGAAACAGCTAAAATTGTCAAAGACAAGAATGTGTATTTTCCAGGCTACTTTGTCAGATGTTCATGTGTGCATCTTATAAATATTTCATACCAAATATTTAACATTATTCCTTCCCCAATCGGATCAGCTTTGAAATGCTCCTCAAAGTGAATTCTCCCCTAACAATGGCTTGACGCAAAAGCCTTTTTTCTCTCTTAAGAAGAGAAGGCTGCACATGGTCTGCTACCATAGCAGCATGAATAGTTCTTATTTAATGGAAAATAAAAGATACTTTACATTAATTCAGTGGGGGATGGAAAGCTGGGCACATGCGTACCTTGTGCTTCAAACATGGAGGAGCGTCATACCTTGACCTCCCCTCTCCTGGTCCCATGATTATTACCCAGCTTGCATTAGAACTGTAATGGGAAGTGACAAGTTTATGTAAATGATCCACACAAGGATTTTGCTCTTGTAAAACAGAGCAGTTACTCTGGGCTTTCTAATTATTTCATGCCTTGTGGTTCTGTGATGGGGCAGAGATGACTATTACTTGAAAAGTATATTGTGATTGACAAGCCACTGTCCCCCTGGAACTCATTAAGGCCTGCGCTTTGCAAGAGCGGGTAGAAAACCCTACCAGGCACACACACACTCACACACACACACATCCTCATCCCAGTGCCGGCTGTTCTTTCAGATCATTTATTGGGATTTTTGCACTGGTAGAGAAAAGCATAATCTGCATGTATCTCAAACAAGTACCACCTCCCGGCTACAAATTGACCAATTATCCTCTGCTTTCACGTTTTCACTTTCAAATCTGTAAGATTAGCAACAACATACCTGTCAAACTTGCAGCAGTCTTTGGATTTCAACGCAATGGGTGGAGAAGTCCGTTGTTCCACAAGACACCATTCAACAGAACAGGGAGGAGAGGGGCTGGGACAGGAGACAAGGGCTACCATAAAAGCTGCCATCAGTGCATTTCTGCTGCTCTCATCTGTGCCAAGTGCCTTCCAGTATGTACGAAGGGTCATTCTGCTGCCACTGCATGACTTGTTTGCTTTTCTTTCTTAATTGATTTCTCTGGCTTTCAAAGTTGCAAAAAAAAAAAAAATGGCAATTCATTTGGTAAAAGTAGAGACCCTGTCTTTCCAAACATACATCACACTCCAACCATGAAGAGAAGAAAAATCCTATTTAGGCAGCTGCATTGTTTTCCCATTGTAGAAGTGGTTTTGAATTCTGCTGCTGGTTTGGGATGTAACACAGTTTAGCATAAAATCAATTCATTGTTAACTCCATTGTGGTTGGATCTTATGGGCATGCAGCATTTCTTACTTTTAGTTATGTTTGATTCGTGATTGAAGTAAATCCTCTAGAGATACTTATGAAAGGCACATGGCCCACTTCAATTTTTCCATTAGAAAACACTGGCACTTCAGTTACTTTAAGCCACCTCGATCTTTGCAAACAATTAACAAAATCAAAACATCAGTGAACTTCTGAGGTTTTCAATTTCAATTTGACCAGGAGTTGGGTACTTCACAGACTGAAAGTGAACTGTAACTCACCTTACTATGTCTGCAAGTATTCAAGGGGAAATTTTCAATTTTACTATTATGTTCCATAGTAGCATTGCACTGAAATAACAGTAACCAATAATCTGTAAATCTGTAATATCTTGTTCTGCCTAATTTACTGGTAGATTTAAAAAAAAAAAAAAAAAAAAAAAAAAAAAAAAAAAAAGGCGAGTCACAGATACTCAGTAAACAAGCCAAATCCTCAAGATCCAACTCATCAAGCTTACACCAAAAACTGTATGTCATTGATAATCAACCAGCATAATGATAGAAATAAAGGAAAAATAATAAAAAACAACAACAACAAAAAAAAAAGGTAAGGAAGATGTAGAAGCATCTCTGTGGAACCATGAAAAGTGAATACACCAGGAGCTAAGGAGGATTTTCGCACAGCATTGGTTTGATTTGCCTCCACTGAGGTAGACCCTATATTATAAGTATCATAAGACATATGTTAGTGCAAGGATTGTCAAGCTCTGCCTTTGGAGTATGTACAGTTTGCAGGCAGCTCAAATGCACTCTTAGACTGAGGATTAATCATATGTCCAGGAATAAAGCTCAGCAATCACGTAACTCCTGTGCCAGTCCAAAATGGCATCCGTAGTGGGAGGTGAGCTAACAAGGAGGGCACAGACCAGTAATGCCAAGCTTCTCCAGCAAGCAGTTTTATGCCCTCCATCCCTGCTTTTGCAGTGAGAGGCCACAATCATCATCATCATCATCTAATGAAATGCATCCACTGCTTCCCATTCCTTGGCTCTCCAAGATACAATCTGATGGCTCTCAGCCACTTGAGAAATTTGGTAAGCAATTCATCGGGAGAGGAAAGTTGCATACTCTTTTTCAGTGTGATCACCTGGTGCATATCTCTGAGTCAAAATTCTTGGTAGTGACAAGAGGAATGTCATTTGATATCTGACAACAGCCAGAAAATATACAGTTTCACATGTAAAATGAGCAGAGGGACTCATTTTGTGTAAAGCAGAACTGTCCACTAATAATTTAGCACCAGTAAAGTACTTTTCTACTAAGCAAATTTTATCTTACCTTTACTCAACCCACTCAAGTTAACACTCCAGCAGTGTCTCAACTCTCTCCTTGAGTGTCCTTCAGAGGCAGCACTGGAGAACTACTGGGTTTTTTACTGAAGCATTTGTATAAGAGCTGAGAATCTACTGCTTATTCATCTTCAGTAGCAGAAAATACATCGGATGCATGTAAGCCTTGTGCTATGATTCCTATCCACAATTGGATTACAGGGCAGTTCTTAAATACCTGTTCTGAGAACCAAACAAAAAAACAGAAGACTCCTTGAAACTGAATCTTTGGGGAGTTTGGATCCTCCTGGCTCCAGGGGATAAGCAGACACTTCTTCAGTTTTATTGAGAATCTTTTGTCACTTCTGTGACTATTAGCCTCTAACCACAGAGAAAAAGTGATAAGTATCTTCAACAGAAAATATTTCTGTAGACAAGAGCACTATGGTCACTCCTACAGACACCATCAAAAATTTAACAGACAGAAAAATGCTGAACAACACTATGAAGAAAAAACAGCTCAACCAAATTCACCAAATGACATAGAAAAACAGGTAATTTACACTAAAAGGACAAAAATCTATCAGTTGCATTCATATTCAGCATGCCTTTAACAGCCCTATTGCCCTAATGAGGTTTTGTTATCATTTTGAGGAGTACAAGTTGCCATCACATACATAAAGCCTGATCTCTGGGAACTCTTGAAAGGAGAACAGACAAGAAAGTTGCAGTTTATTGAGAAAACATCTTGGAGAGTTGGGTCATAAAGAGACTGAAAGAGGCTGAACCATCTGCTTCGGCGGTGGTGGTAATCAGGCCTAGTATGCTGCTAAAGAGAACTGTTGTCAGTGAAAGGCATGGCATAAGTGCCTACAGCCTACAGTTTACTGAGTTTATATGATTATCTATGGAAAAACTTAATATGGCTCAGTTCAAATAAGTACACTAGTACAAATATTTATGTACACTGTGCTTTCAATATCATCTCAGTTAAAATGCAAGCTATTATACTTCTGGCATGTTTATCTAGTCTCAGTGGAAGTGGTCTGACCTTTACGTCTCTTAATGTGGATAATGCACACTGCTGTTAATGACATATTTTAAGTTAAATTCTGCTTACTTTGGAATGGAGCAAATCATACTGTGGAATTCACATATCTTCTCAAACCAGTCAACCCCCAAACCCCGCTTTTTACTGGAAAACAGTGTACTATTCTATTAAGTATGTGCATCTCTACATGCACATATGTATTTCTTATAAAACTATTTTTGATATATTAAACTATGTATGTACAGCTATATACTGTACATTGTCTTGAGACAATGGCTACTTCCAGTTAAGCAAGTTTGATGATCTTCCACAAGTTGTGGAGCCTGGGGTCTTCACTTTTTTCAATATTTAAGCAAGCCAAAGGACTCATTACACAGGGAAAACCTCATTCTCTTGATTCCATAAAACTGGGTTGAAAGCCTCCCCATGCCATTTCTGCTTGTGCTTTTCTCGTTTTCTTTGCCTGGTTTCTGAATTCCAGAAAGAATCACATCAGATGCAAAGAAAACCTGAAGGAAGCAGAGCAAAATTTGATTTTATCTTGGAAGGGCTGTCACCTTCAAACACCACAGAGAATATGCCAGTGCTGTGAAGCTGATGTGGTCAAAGCCTGTGCCTCTTAGTGGTAAAAGCTGAACTACTTCAGAGAGCTCAAACCATCCATACAGCACCACTAGGGACATAGTCAGAGGAACAGTTTTAGACTTGAACCATCCAATTAGTTCAAATACATTATTAGCATCTGACCACAGCTAAATGCACCAATAACCTAAACCTTACCTAGATATAACTGTCACCTTCATTTGTTGAGGGCTAGATGAGTTCAGTGGGAGATACAACTGCATCCTGAAAGTCTCAGTAAAGAACATCCACGAAACACCACTCATAAGCAGCTGGAAGGACAACAGACACCGACCCATTTCATCGCAGAATGAAAATACTAGAAAGTTTCAAGCCTAGCTGCAGCTAAATCTTTCGGATCTAAAATCTGTAACTGGCCTTTCCGTATACTTCTCTGTTCTTTACCTTGCCCCCATCCTGCTGTGAAATGTGCAATAATTGCACAGCAGATGACTTTTGTTTTCTAAGAACATGACATGGCCATTATTAATGTGGCCTGGTATTAGTCTGTTTTTCTTTTCATCTTTATCAGACATCTATATCTCTCTGAGAGGTCTTGTTTACATAAAACAGTGCACTGGGATGCATGGTGCCTAATGAGTTTCTGTATAACCAGAACAGGGTGAGTAAAGTACACTACTCTTTCTAATTATGAATCATTTGACTGTGTTAAGAGAAAGAGAACTTCAGCAAATGGTGCCAGAAAGCTTCTCTCCAGTTTTTTTTTTTTAATACTGTAAAGAACAGCCATAAATTATGAGATAGACAATGTTGCTTTGGCTCCAAGCAGAAGCAGTAGGAAGAGAAAAACCCCTGGCTGTGCTCATATTTCATGCTCCCTCATCAGTGAGTGGTTCCTTAGAATGTTTGCAAGGCTCTGCCGAGGACGGTATAATGAAGTCGGTCGAACACTGGTCCAGAGGGTCTGACTGTACTCTCAGGGGATCCTAAGAGCACTACTCAGCTTCAGATTCACATTTTCCCTTGGATGCTGATGAGCCTCAGGTACACACTTGTCCATCTGACACCTCTTGCTTTCTATCACAAGAAAACCCAGGTGAGGGGCAGCAATGGAGCTGTGGTGGGCCAGTGCTCTGCCCTTCAGTCCACTACCGAGCTTGCGGGCCTCGCAGACACACAGGCAATCTGTGACATTTCAATGGCCCTTGGCAATTTACTGCACACCCCAAAAACTGGGGGTTTGATACGAGAGCAAGACATGCTCACTCTCATCCACACACCTACCAGCACTGGCAGAGATGCAGCAAAGCTAACTGGCTCTATGCCCTTAGCAAACAGCACAGTTTCCACAAAAACCTACATCAGAACACACAATTTTTAGTAGCTTTCTCCAAGTGTTGCCAATCTAATTATAAATGACCGAGTTCTTCCCATAAGTAAGGCAAACAATTGCAATGTTTGTTACTGCTGATTCCCTTGAGTAAGCACTGCATAGCACAACCACAGGCTGTCTTGTGCAAGCTTCTATGAAGCCCCAACACAAAAGCATACCAGAGGTTGGAGGGGCAGAAACAAGGTCCCATAGCACATAGCTCTTCAACACTACTCTAGGCCATCTCACTGGGACACAAAACATCATGTTTCCCAAGAGAGTGGCAGGAGCAGCAGGAAAACAGAGGGCATGAAGTTGCTTTGAGGCTGCCTTCATCTCTCCCTACCCTCCTTTTCCTTCCCCTACCCTGGGCTATATCCCACAGGAGAGCCAGCCTGTTTCTGCGGGATCCCTGATGGAGTCCAGCACTACTAGGATGGCCAGGGGCACACTTTTTTGTGTATTTCACGATACAGTAAAGTGAATGTGTCAGATTAGTCAAAATTGGCACCCTCAGCCCAGAAGCCCAAATTGGATTTAACAGTGAATAAGAATAGCAGTATCATCCAGCAAATAATGGAAAACCAACTTGCCTGAACCAGAAAATTATTTCAGAGTATTATGCTGATACTTACTTTGGGGTAACAGAAAGCTGTCATTGCAAGTCAGCAATAAACTTTGCTTTTGTCATCAAAATAAAGTAGGAAGTTTCTCACATTCTAAATTTTTACATGACCGTTAGGTAAGATATTCCTTCCTCCAGGAGAATTTCCTGTTAAAAATCAAAGCCTTGGCTAGATGTGAGAACGAGGTAGATAAACTGTCCTGAATTCCCATTTAACTTGTGGATCACTATGCCCTTGTTAGGAGGTTAGACTGTTGGGAATATCATAGGTCATGCTACATCTAAGCACTCTGGAGTAAGAGACGTATTAAAAGGTATCAGAACAAATGAGGGTCAATAGCAGAGAAAGAGTTAACTCAGTCATCTGTGAGAGAACTAAAATACTCAGTGCTTTAGGAAATATCTTTGAATCTGCTTCTAAGTGTAATTTGGCCAGGACACTGTCAATCCCAGGCTAGAGTAGTTTTTTAATGCTAATTACTTTGGTTTATTTTTACATACACCATCGTTTTGAGATTAAAAAGGTAACTTTTAAAATTCAGCAATATCTAAGTTCTGAAGACTGATACTTTCCAAGCATGCAGGATTACAAGGCATGATAAATGCTTGATAAAATAAAAACATGTATGCTTTTTATGTATGTGTTTCTATTTTATCAAGATACATATTTTATCAATTACAGATAGTCACAAAACAACATTAAAACTGACACTACGTGTGCATTTAAAAGATTCATATTGCCTTGCAACTAAGAGTGTCAGTACAGATCAGATAATTCTTGATATTCTGAGTGAGGATCATAAAACTGCAAGTTTCACCAAAAAACCCCAAAACATTTAGAGGGGTTGGAGCTCCCAAGAACATCAGTCCAAAAGAATGGGAAAACAAATGCCTAAAATTGCTACAGAAAGTCAGAGCTGATGTAGGGGGAAAAGAAACAAAGCAGCAAAGGGTTCAGGGTTAAAAAAAAAGTCTTAAAAATTTTTTTAGATTTTCAGAAACCTGAGGTAGTGAAGGAAATCTAATAAATAGTAAAAATAAAGAAGGAAATGGTCCCTCTAACCTACAGAAACACTTATTTTGAGTATGAGCTGATACCTGTGGAGCAGGAGAAGTATATGTCTTTTTTTATTTAGATAACAGTTGAATTCAAAAGCAACTAGAAGAGAAAAATCAAAAAGCAACTAGAAGAGAAAATCCGAGTATGTTGGGTGCTTCATGTGTTCATTTTAGATTCAAATGGTCCTGAGCAGAGCACTGCCTATTTCAGTACAGGAAAAAAAAAATCGTAGGCTTTCTAGTCAAATAGGATATTTATTTCTGCACCACACAGTCTGATTATTATGGATCTGCTCCCACAGGCTACATGCAACCCCTTCCTTAAGACTATTTCCTATAGCTCCATAATCCACAACGCTGTTCCACATATTAGCAGGCTAATCACCGCCCTACTTTTAAAAATGCAAAAAGTCTTTGACATGCTGCATAATGGTACTTCCCAAACAGTCCATAAACCTGTCCAGCAGATTCCTCCTCCATTTTCTCACTTGCTGTTATCTTGGTAAGTATCTTGCATTACAGAGTTCAATTTAGGTTGCAATCTTTGGGGCAGAGGCCAAGTAAATCACCTACGGCTCCACACAAATATTAAGTAACAGCAAAATCTGACTTTGGAGCCATAAAATGCTTTCCAGACCTTACGTCTCAAACTTTTAGGCATTCCTAGATCGACAACTGAAAGACAGGAATCCACAGGTTATTGAATAAGTGAGATTAAAAGGTGAGAGAAGAAGAAAGCTTTTCAGAGCCTTTTCTACATTGCACGATTAAGTTTTCAAGCTATAAGTTTAAGTTCCTGAGCACGTGGATATATATCAGTAACTCAGTTCCCAGCTTCTTTATGAAACTAAAACTTTAGGTTCTGGTTCTTCTGAAGTCAAAGGTAGTTTTGTACTGTCAGACTGGGGAGGTTTTTTGTCTAAGTAACATAGCGCTCCCACAAAGGATTGCCACCGTGAACTCTAATGTTCAAACACTGAACTTGGCACCCTTTTTACAGTTACCTTCCTTTACATCATTAGACTATATAGGACATTCACATTTTTCTGAAAATATATTACATTACAAAAAGTGCTAGAAGTCCAAATTTTACCAGTGTCTTTAAAGAGTTGTAGCAGGGGGAAAAGCAAACTGAAGCAAGGAATGTGTACACAATGAAAGTATTGAGAACCTAAGGAGGAAGAAGTTACTTACATTCCCATATCACCATGAGGTACCTCAGTGCCAAGTCACATGAAATAAGGTTTAGGTGAACAGGAAGAGAAAAATGAGGTCATTCCATCTAGAACAAAACATTTGACTGGGAAAACGAAATTTTTTTTGAGGTATCCAGGCACCTGTTTTATCCATAATGCAAGAAAAACTTGCTCTAGAAACTTAAGAAGGCTTAAGAACAATAAAAGAAATTACAGAAGTTAGTTTTCAGACAGACTTGTGGATGTGTGCAATAAGTTTTCACTTTATCCAAAGTTTTTCCCTAGCATGAAATAGAGGTGAGATTCAGACATGTGCCTTGCAGGTCCAGGGCAGTGTGCAATGGTGATCTGCAGCTGTGGCATGAACCAAAGCTCACTGATCCTTTTGTATAAGCTTAACTGAGCTTCTGAAAGGAATTTTGCTCTCTGCGAGTGAAATGTAAGGATGAGGTTACGAGTCCTGCCCCAGCTTTATTTTGCATTTCAGTCACAGTTAGAGAGTCATCCACCCACACCCCGAGTGTGAGTCACACTACATACCCAACCATTGTTTTAAGCTGTCCTAGGGTCCTAAATTGCAAAGTCCAGATTTGGCTTTGAATTTTTTTTCCACAGAATTCAGAGCTGTTCAGATGTGGAGTTTAATTTTGTTTGAAGCCTATGTAAAAGAGGTCAGTCCTGGTACACCACAAAGGCTTGTGTCTCCCTGGGGAGAATCCCACCCTTCATACCGTAATACCCACGAAATCTGGGGCAGAGAACTGAGACAAGCAATGCCAAATTCCCCTGATTTTGTCTTGTGGAGTTGGACATGTGCAAACTGCTCAGTCCTTGCTGTATGCTGCACTGGGTCAGGATGAGCCCAGTTTCCCATGACTTTTTACTGGCATGCCAAAAACAAGCAGTGAAGGCTGACATAATGAGATGAGAGCATGGATTGGATAATTTACATCCTTCTGCTAGAGCACAAGTGACTTTATTAATAATGTGTCTTCTAGACTCAGCCCTTTGTCTAGAGCAGTTCTGATTTACACAGTCTCATCCCATTTCTTCATCAAAATGCAGGTTTATCAGCATATGCTGCATAGCTACAAATCAAATACTCTGTATATAAGAGGGTGTCCAAGTCCTGAATTCCTTGCTCTGAGACAGAAGTTACCTATTAGCCCCAAGCACTTTCAAATATTCCAAAACAAAATTTTTCCTTATTTCTAATGAAATATGCAATAGAACCTCAGTAACATGCTATATGCTTGGGGTCTGCAGTGAAATAAGTGACAAATACAGATGTACATGTTATTTTTCTTCTTAGCATTTTGAAATTGTCATGGATACTTGGTTCATACAATGACACCCCTTAAAGACAAATAGTGGCCACAGAAGACAGCTCAGATACCAGGCCCCTAGAAAGGGATGCGTGTATATGGTGCTCAAAGAGGTGAGTTCTGACATTCAGCTCCATAACTCCTGCCAGTAACTACAATTTTTATTTTCTCTGAAGAGCCGATACAGAGCCTGGCTGTCTCTTTGTTGTAAGAGGCTGGGAATTTCCTGCAAAGCATGTAATATGCTTGAGGCATCAAGTTTTTTATATTTACTTGCCAAAAAAGGGTGTATTATTTGGCATTTTTCCACGGTGACTTAATTCAAGGGCTATGAACAAAATGGAAATGGAAATAGAAAACACCTTTCAGTTACAAAATGCCACTCACACGCACTCTGAATCTTGATAGTGTAAGCCACAATAAGCACCATAAGAACCAAGATAAAACCCCAGAGAGATTCATAGCTGTTAACTGTAAGCATCACCGAGCTATGAACAGCAGGGCCTTTAGCTGGGTGGCCAATAAAATGGGGCCAAAGTGAGGAATAGTGGGGTTTGTCCCCATATTGTGATCCTGAGAGGAACGGCATGACTGTGTCTTGTCTCAGCTTCTCTGTTGCAGGCAGATGAAACATACCTGCCCGATCTTGGACTACGGGGTAGAATATAATATATAGTACTACAAAGTTATTTTATCTCAAATCCTGCATTTAAAGTTTCTTGTCACCTTTTCTGGAGTTACAGAATTCCATGAAAGACTTCCCGAGAAAGGTTTCCTTCATTATAAAAGTATGATGCCATGAGCCTTGAATTTTCAGGAAGGCAGCAGAGGGGTGGTCACTTTATCTATGAATTAATCTGATTTAAGAGCTTGCCTTGCTTTTAACACAGAGGTTGTAGTACTACCTACAGGAAAAGTAGTTTTGAGATCCCTAAATGAAACACTCTAGAACCAGGTCTTTCAGCTATTTTTTTGGTTTGCCTGTGATCTTTTTATGATAAATTTGAGATACACCTGAAAGTATTAAGAGGGGCAGCAACTGAATGTTTAGCTTTTTTTTTTTTCCCTTTCATCTTGCTCCTTTAAATGGATCCCATATATACGGGGCATTGTCATTACTAACAATTTCAAGAAAAGTCTTTGTTGCAACCTCAATACCTGTTTTAGCAGGCCTAAACATTGCTAATCCAAATCTTATGCTACCAGGATAACCTCAAGAATGCCTCCAGTATGTTACAGTCACCTGTCCTCAGTCAGGCCAAATACAAAAGGTTCTGTTCTTGGAGCCCTTCAAAACCCCATTTCCTTTACCTTTTTAATTTTTAAGCAGGGGAAGTCTCTTTAGAAGGGCTACTTTTCCTAGACCACCAGAACAAATTGCTTTTGATTTTTGTAGCATCCTTGAGGCTGACACTGGGATATTTCACAAACGGGTCCATGAAATACGAACAAGGTAAAGCTGAAATGATGGTGTCCATCTGCAGTGATAAGATCGCATCACTATCAGTGAAGGAAACCCAAAAGGTTTGCTCAACATGATATATCTTCATGCTCCTGGGACCTGCCTGTTTGATCTTTAAAATTCAGCTTTGTTCCTATGCTGATGATCACTTCATGGTCAGAACCACTTATTGGATTTACATAAAGTAACATTAATGTAATTAGCTGCTTCCATTCAGAAGAAGTTTGGGCTTTGTATTTTTAAAAAAACCTGTGCAGTGTAAACAGTAGGGTGGTCCCACAACACTCCTTCACCCTGAAGGACCTGAATCCTCTTGTCTCTTCCCATCTTGTTTCTCAGATTGGGATTTCCTGCAAGGAATGTGAAACTTGCTAGCTGCTCAAGTCAGTGATGTGATCTAGTGAAATTTTTGCATTCAAGTTTTCATTTCTGAAACTTCAAGCTAAGGTCAACAGCTTTAAGTGTCCTGAGATAGATACAATGCCAGTGGGGCAGTCAGAAGCAGATAGTAATCAATCTTTTGGAAAGCCAGGATTTATCACGTGGCTAGTGCCAGAATTTTTTTAAAAGTGATCCTTTAATGCAAATGTTGTCTGCAGATTTCCTTGAGGTAATGGATATGTAAGATTAAGTGATCACATGTGGCAATAGCTAGACTGATCATTAACAAATGAGAGAAGAGTATCCTCACCCTTTCTGCAAACTAGTGATCTTCCAGTTGTCACTTTTGCTATATTGTCTTCATGCAGGACATGCTATAGAACCTCATCAGATACACAGGCGCTTCAAAACCCTGATCACTATGCAGTTCTGTGGCAAAATGCTAAATATTTTTAAATAAACTATCAAACTGCTGTTGTCATTGTCTTGACTTTCATTGTCTTGTATTTCATACAGCCAGCTGATGTTCAAATTTGTTTTGTGATTTTAATCTTCTCCCTTAGGCTTACCCACAAAATTCTACCACATACTTATTCAGCAAATTAACTAAATTATTTCCTTCCCGAAGAAAACCTTAGATCTTCATGGGGAAGGCTTATGGGTTTTGGCAGAAAAGTCTGGAATTATGGAGTCACCGACTAACTGTAAATCAGCTACAACTATGGATCAAGGAAGTGTGGATCCAAAGAAGGCCATAGTGAGACAAATTCGGAATTTGTTTATAATCTGTAACTTCACTGACATCAGCTGAACTACCACCAGGCTCCTGCAATGTCTCATGTCCACAGTACACTTAGTTATACACAGGTAACACAGTGGTTATTTTCAACACAAGCAACCCATAAGGCCAACTTCTTCCCTTTTCCATCTATTAAAGATTATTAAAGATTATAAGCAATATATATTTTAGAGAAAATACATTCATTCTCAATGGCTTCTGAAATATAAATTGAAGTTCATTACGACAAAAACCAGAGCAAGGCAAATTCTCACTCAACATGTCAGGTTTTGAGGTGCTGTATTTAAGCAGTAAGTAACCTTTCCTACAGCCGTGAGGTGCATCTGCCTGCCTTTCCTATGGGAATGCTTTCTGTCCCTCACTCCCTAGGCACAGCCTCACTGCCAGTCCCACTTACAAAACCTCAGCAAGAGAACCTGTTTAGTCATCTAGAAATAATATTGACCCATACTGCCCTGAGGCCAAAGGTGCAGAGCCTCTCAAGCTAAGATGACCCTTCCCCTACAATCCCCCTTTTCCTCAGGCTACCAGCAGCTCTGGGTAGAGCCTGTGGGACTTGAAGGTGCCCAGCTGAGCAAGCAGGGATCACCCTTCTTTTAGCAGTGGCAGGAGGGCTACCTCACTGCAGTCCATCCATCACACACAGGCAGGGGAAAAGAGGAATGGGAGTGCTGAGGATCACAGAGCCCATGCGACCCCACACAGTGCTCATCTCAGTGCTCTTCCAGGGGCTCTTGGATGCCAGCTTGTGCTTTAACCCTAACTTTCAGTGCCTATTGCTCTCCAAACCTACACAACTACTGGGTGGCCTTTAAGGCGGATGCTGGAGAACATCCCCCATCACATATTCCAGTGGAGAGATTGCCTTCCAGGGCAGGCTGTCTACACCAGCGATGGGGATGATGATGGAAAGAGTCTCTGTTTCCCTCATTTTTAATGTAGGGATTTGAGTGGGAGCTGAATCCTGTCAAGTGCTTCCTGTCCTGCACACACCCTTTTCAAAGAGCTCTTTGGAGAGTACAGAAAGAGGATTAATGCTAATAGCTATCTGCCTGTCACTTGAAAATCTCAAGCAGCACTTGCTGGATTTTTCTCATGAATCTCTAACACACAATACTGTAAGGACACCTGAAATGAGACTTTGCAGGGAGCACACATAGCAAGTGACAAGGTGGACGAGTGACCCTGCAGGGGCGGGGTGCAGATCGCAGCCTACGCACCAGATGTGCTACAGCCTTTTGCAGTAGGAAGAAGGCACACATTTGAAGTCATTTTGCCATCAAAGTAGGTTTACCCAATTCATTCCTTTCAATCATGTGCTATAATTCATTCCACTATGCATTTTAGAAACAGTCCCCCTGCGACTGCATCCACTTAGCAGTGTTAGTAACATTGCTATCCAGACAGTCTTCCTTATCAAGCACCAGCGCTCAGACTTGCAACTGTGTACCAGACACTCAATTTTATGGATCAGGCTAACAGCTTCGTTGGTCACACCCTAACAAAGGGTCCAATCTTAGTCACATAGGAACCCTAAATAAGAGTGATTTCTGTGTTTTGTTTAAATAAATAAAATGTCATAGCCTTGGAGATGCTGCATGTAATTCTTGGAACAAGGAAGCAGAAGAAAACATGCATAATGAATTGATAAGATGACCAAGAGCTCACCAGCCAATCATGCACTTGTGTCCTGGTTCCAGCCCAGATCAGCAGGAGGGGGCACGGCCCAGACATTGTGTTATTCGCTACCCTCTTACATCACTGCCAGGGCAAGAGGGGCCTTCTTCTCTTGCTTCTGAGAAGACAGGCATCCCTTTCCAGTCAGGAAAAACATGGTGAGGTGGTGCCCACTGTGGTCACTTCACATTGCTTCAGGTCCAGGTTGGTGAGCATTTTGCATTTAAATCACCCTTTGTTATTAATTTCAAACCAGTTGCTGTTACTGTTCATTTTCTTATCTCATTGCTCCTTCCAGTAAATTACTCTTATCTCATCCCATGATCTTCACCTTTTGTACCTCCAATTTTCAGCTCCATTTCTGGAGTGAGAAGAGGGAGGGAAAGGGAGGAAGCAAGTGAGCAGTGACTGGTTTGGGAGAGTCTCAGTTGGGACACTGAATTCCTAAATGAGTACTATTCCTAAACCATAATAGCACGTGGTTCTCAAAGAACAAGGCCACATCCAAGAGGCCCATGGATTACTGATATTACAGGAGGGAAAGGCACTCATTTGCAGTATCTTGCATTTTTTTTTACTTTACTTGGCCAGGCCAGGCCTGTAAGTACATTCACGCTGACCTCTTTGAGGAACACCCTAACAACTCAGAAAGACAATCCTTTGGCTCCGGAGACAATTCCTCTACAAACTGTACTCAGCTGGACTCTCTCATCTTTTTTTTCCTTTTACCATGCTTCTACTTCAGCTTCTGCACATTCTCCAGCTATCCCAAAGAAGTGGCCTTGCAAAATGCAAAGGGAGATGTGAAATTTGACTTTACAGTCTCAGACCATTTGCCTTCTACTAACCACCCACATTAGTCAGGCTGCCAAGTACCCAAGATCTACTCCCTCTTTGACATGCTTCTGCACTGTTGTGGGTTATCCCTGACAGGCAGCTGAGCCTCACACAGCCACTTGCTCACCCCCATACTCCCCAAGTGGGATGAGGGAGAGAATCAGAAAGGTAAGCATGAAAACCATGGGTTTGAGATAAATACAGTTTAATAGGTAAAGCAAAGGCTGCAAACACCAGCAAAGCAAAATAAGAAATTCACTTGCTACTTCCCATCAGCAGGCGGGTCTCCCCATTGCCTCCTTTCCCCAGCTTTTAATTCCTAACCATGATGATATATGGTATGGGAATATCCCCTGGATTAGTTGGGGTTAGCTGTACTGGCTGTGTCCCCTCCCAGCTCCTTGTGCATCCCCAGCCTCCTCGCTGGAGATGGGTGAAGAGCAGAAAAGGCCTTGACTCGATATAAGCACTGCTCAGCATTAACAAAAATATCCCTGGATTATCAACACTGTTTTGGTCACAGATCTAAAACATAGCCCCATTCAAGCTTCTACAAAGAAAGCTAACTCCAGACCAGCTTGGCCCAATATACATCCTTTTCAACCACAAAAGTAGCATTTGTAAAAGAAAGGTTTGTATTTTACCAACATCAAACAGCATCCCTGCATTTAATTTGGGATTTGTTTAGGTTGTTGGTGGAGGTTTGGTTTTGGCAGGGGAGGAGGGGGAGTGGTATGTTGTTTGGGGGGATCTTGTTGTTTGTAGGGGAGTTTTTGAACCTGGAAAAATATGACTTTCTTCTTCTCCCTTTGGTCATACTATTTGAAAGCAACAAAAAGGCCTGAAAGATACATGCTGAAGAATGCTAAGCAGAGTGAGTTTTCAAATAGACAAGGCACCATCCACTGAGGTTCAATGCTGTTCCTATACAATTAAAAGCTTCCATGGGTTTTGCTTATCATGCTTTATCCACTTGAATGAATTTTAACAAAGAAATGCAAGAATTTTCACAAAATTTGTATCTCTAAAAATCTCCATGCCAGTCAGACTAGATGCCAGAAAAGAAGCACGTGGATATATGACTAAGACATTGCTGAAAGCAAACACTGCATAAAGTAATCAACTGGGTATGAGGGGAAAAGAGTGTCCAAGTCTTAACTATGAAAAAAACAGAATATTCCAACTCTGTCTCTGTAAAAACAAATAAAATGGCAGAGAGCAGAGAAACTGGCTGGGCTTATAGCTGTGAAGGCCAACGTTCCCCACCAGCCCCAGGCCAGCAGGCTTTACTCTTTAATGGCTTCATGCCCTCTAATTAAGGTCTCCAAGTACAATCCCTTTGAACAAATGTTTACATTTGTCTTGCTAATTCCCTTTGCTTAATAATCAGAGGCCCCTGCAGTTACCTCAACATGGGGAAGACGAACCACAGACATAATTGTATCAGGGGATTTGACATTTAAATATCTGATTTACACAAAAGCGAACACCTGCAGATGTAAGAAATGAGTGAGCAAAAGAGACAGTGCACTTTTAAACTCCAAGTAGAAGTCTGAAAACACAGCTGGTGGAATTATAAATTCAGGTGTGACACAGTAGTCTCATATAACATTTAACGCATTTTAAAAATATCTTGCCCAATTTTTCTTCAAAAACAATGAGTTACTCAGAAGAGAAGGAAAGTTGCCCTTTTCTTATGACAGTCATTTTCTGTCTGTGCTGCTCTCCTTTGAGCAAGTTGTTCAATCTCATTTGGTCTACGTTTAGTCAAATAAATGGGTGCAATAGCACTTCTCTGTGTCAGAGTGCTGTAAACAAGCAGGCCCTTCAACAGATTTGAGCCACTCAAACCTGGGTTTAGATACTACAGAGGCACTTGGACAGCTGAGATAGATGCAGGAAAGTCAAGCAGATGCCAACCAGGGAAAGACCTTCTTGTTCTGAATTACTTTTTTCTCTTGATAGAGCACATAAAGCTGTGCCTCTAGGAGGGAGCACAGAGAAATATATAGGAATTGGTAACACTGGTTTGTTGAACTTTTTGTGGATTCTTGTGATGCTGAGAGACATCATTAAAAAAAAAAAGTCTTGTTCTGCCTACAATGAAAAAAGATAACCAAACTCAAAATCAAAGATAAAAGCAGAGGGGAAAGACATAAGAAGCTAAAGGGGATGGAAAATGTGCCATGTAATTTCATGTGAGAGTCGAGCGTGTGGAAGTGCAGCGGAGACATGAAATGGCTTGGTCAGAGGGCTGTACCACAGCAGGTGTGGTAAACACCAGTTCAGCTGGGGACTAGCAGACCAAACTCTGCACAGTACTACAGCCAGCGGCCATTCTGCCCAGGGCAGCCAATGTGAACATCACACAACCCCACCACCTGCTCATCAGCAAGGTGAAAGACCCTCAGCTTTCCTCTCAGTCAGGAGAACGAGGGTCCCAGCTCTCCTCCACAGCAGGCATACCTTTAATTCCAGTCTACTAGATAGGGCCAAACTACAATATTTTGTTCAAACTCATGATGCTCACTTATAACTTAACTTGTAATGGGCATTTACATTTTTCCTTCCTCCTATCTTATATATGACATACCTGCCTGGAGCAAGATTTTATGGACAAACGTAAAATTCAGATAATGAAGGTTTATTGTAAAAATGCCGGCACACAGTTACAAACGTGGGACAAACTGGCGCCACTGTAATTGAGTAGACAATTAAATGGGCAATGGCTTGTTCAGTAGGATGGCCATTTGGGTATGCAACATCTAAGCCATTTCTCTGCCCCTCATGCTATCACCTTGCCCAGTCAGCTTTCACAAGTAAGTGCGGTAACTGCTTTTTGCAATAGCAAAAAGGAAGCACTGGAACTCGCACATTCTGCTCCACATGCTTCGTGCCAGGAGCCACATGCTCATCTTTACTAGAAACAGCCCAACAAAATGGTTGTCAGTCCTTAACCCTTGAATCACAAAATTTAATGAGTGCTTCCTCTAATTGCAACCCACGTTATAACTGTGGGAAGCTACACCTCCACCTCTTTTCTGCTCTTTCTCCAAGGGACTTGTGTATGTCTTCTCAGGGCAGTAATTCTTGATTCTGCTGCTTTCAGCAATGCCTACGCCGGCACAGCTGCGCCTGCTTTGCCAGCTGTGACATGCTAGCAGTACTACCAAAGTACTCCAGGTCCAAACACATGGACGTCAAGGTGGGCTGTTACAGGCCTGCCAAGAAATCCAACTTTTATGTGCACAGCAGGGGTCACAGCTCCTGGGATATCAGGTAGCCAAGTGGCTTACAGCCCAGTGCTGCCAGCATGGGCAGGATGCTTTATTCTGAAGCACTTGCTGTTCTGGATGAAGTACTCAGTTAAAGCCTCTGCTGTCATTTACCAGGTCCACTTCCCTGGTCTTCATCAGATGTCTGTCAGATAGTGATTGGTATGACAGTCTTCTTAAAATAAAATCTGGAGTAGCTTTTTGAGAAGGCAAGTTTTTAAAGTATTGGACCAACTATAAACAGCTGTATAGACTGATTTACTGATTGTTTGCTGGACAATCCAAGAGACCTTGCTCTGCATAAATCCCCTTATTTTTATTACTGAAGTGAAAAGCAAAGGCAGGGAAAAATAAATTTACTGGCCTGAAACAATGTCTTGCTTGACTTATATTTTCTTAAACCTTTTGATACAAAAATCTGAGTGGCAATGTTTTAAAATTATCTTAGAAGAAAACAAATTATTTTACAAATATTTTTTTGAACAACCAGACAAGACAAAAATAAACTCCTCAAATACTAACTAGCATCACTGAATTCCTTTTTTAATGAACACTACACAGTTCACACAGCTCTGCAGGTGAGAGCTCATACATTCGCTATACACCTACATGCTTGCTTCCTCCAGACACTAACATAGACAAACTCAGTTTGCCCAGACACTGACATTCTATGATTCTATACAGTCTTTTTCCAGATAAGTGCTATAAGGGTTCAAACAGCCTCAGTCTTAAGATGCTGGTTTGGTTTTTTTTGGTTTTTTGTTTTGTTGGTTGGATTTTTCAAAATGCCACTTCTGAATTTGTTTGCTTGCTTTTGAGGAACTCTGCCTCCTTCTTTTGGCATTGCCTCTTGTTGCATCTTTTTCTATCAGCCACTTTTCTCCATCCCCCTGTACTGAATTAAACAATATCATTATGCAGTGAACAGCCCAATAACCCAAGTCAGCATATGCTATTCATAAGTTCTTACTGTTCAGCTCTAAATCTGTCACAGCCTTCACTGAAGTGTCCTGAACTTTGTAAAGGTCTGAACCGTGTGATAAAGATAAGACTCCAACAGGAGCAGGAAAACCATCCCATTGGAGCTGAATAGTCAACTAGCAGTCAGAGACAAACTGTCAAAGGCATACAGGAAAAAGGACATCCAACTTTACTGGAAAGCACTGGGTCTATTTTATGCATGTAAATCAAGCCATAGTGTGCACATGCTTTAAGTCTGCTCACACTACATAGAAAACAGCCATAAAGCACAACCTGCTTGTGGCCAGGAAGTCAAAGTTCTTCAGTCCCCCTGGCCAGAACATCTGGGCACAGCTACTGTAGAGTACAAGACAAATAAGACAGCAACATAACAGAGCCTGCCGATCGGGAAATGTAATCATGGGAGAAATCCTTCCTTTTCTCTCCTTTCCTCATCGGTAATGAAGTAGGATTATTAACAACCCCCACCATAAGAATAATGCAAACCATTTTGTTATTGATCATTAGACGAAAAAATCCTCTCTTTAATGTGACCAGTGAGTCTGACAGAATTTAGACAGAAAGTGGCAAAAAGAGCAAGCAAAAAAACCAAGATGCAGTCCATGCCTATGTTGTGCCTGGCAGTGCTACACAGGTTACACTGGGAGCTGTATTAGCATATGACCTACATTTTAAAATTAATTTTGTTCTCAAGTTAGGTGTTCAGGGTTTTTACTCCTGCAGGCAATTGGTGTTATTGTATGTGTATTAATATATCAGCTCCACCATGTGTTTCCCCTCCCCTCCAGTGTTTGTCAGGGAGGTTTTAAGTAGCAGGGGGAGGGTCTTCTCATAATCAAGGTCCAAGCATTGCTGACTCTCCTGTTCTGCACACTGCAACACTCATGTCAGCAAAGCAGCAGTAAAAACTGATGAGTGTTCACATGGGACCACTCAAAGCTCCAAGGACAAAGAATAATCTGTATTGGAAAAGAGGAGGAGGAAGAAACTAAATGAGAAGGCAGAGCCAGTTAAGGTTTGCAAGGCAGGAAAAAAAAAAAAGCTATAAAAAAAATCAAAAGGAGAAAACAAAAACCAAGTTGATTGGAGTTGGAGGAGGGTTAGAAGAAAGGTTTCAGCAAGTCTTTAAAAGAGGTAAAGCAAAAATTGAGAAAAAGTTGATATGAATGGCTGAAATTAATAACATACTAGATGTATTTTTGAAGTTGTGTAATAAGAAACAAACTTTGCATAAGTGGGAAGTAGTATTTGATTTCTGTTCAGTTATTTTACAAGCAAGGTTGCATAGGGAAATGCTACAGGCTGGGATAACATTTATTGACATAAATAAATGGTTTGGGGGATTATGACATTAAAACAATTAGACAACCTCTAGCAAACACTTTGAAAGAGCACTTAGGACGCATGAAAATTTCAGGAGGAAAAGACAGATACACTAATTTTGAAACAAAGAACGAGTGATTATAGCAATAGTCACCCATCACAACACTTAAAAATGACTTTGTGATTTCAGACACTGAGGGAAAAAATTACAGGAATCAATACTGGTGACCGGTCCTCAGAGACATCATCATACTCACTAGATCAGTACTTCATAGGACATTACAGCAGCTAATACAAACTGAAATAGGACACTTCCACAACAACTAAGTCTTTTCTCTGAAGAAGAAACCTCCCCCTTCCCTATCTGGGAAACTATACTTTTCATGGCACCTTGTAGTATTTGCATTACCTGTAAACAGCTTTAGAAAGCTCAGGTTGATTGAATTACTATGTCAGGTATTAAATAGATATTGACATTTCAAAACTGTCCTACATGACATCCTTGTCACTAAAATGCAGAGACATGGATTTGACAGGTGGACCAGCCAGTGGATAAGGAATTGGCTGTATGGCAGTTGAGGTCAACAGCTCAATGTCCAAGTGAAGAGAAGTGACTAGTGGTGTTCCTCAAGGATCGGTGTT
The DNA here is from genome assembly GCA_036023395.1 of Myiotriccus ornatus. NCBI lineage: Eukaryota > Metazoa > Chordata > Aves > Passeriformes > Tyrannidae > Myiotriccus > Myiotriccus ornatus. Next base: position 25,578,575 of record JAYRBT010000139.1, on the reverse strand, counting down.
GGCACTGTTTAACATCTTTGTCGGCAACACTGATAGTCAAATCTGAGTGCACCCTCAGACCGTTTGCCAGTGACACCAAGCTGTGTTCTGCAGCCAACACGCGGAAGGGAAGGGATGCTGCCCAGAAGGACCTTGACAGGCTTGAGAGGCAGGTCTATGCAAAGTTCACGAAGTTCAACAAGGCCGAGTACTGGACCGGGGTTGGGGCAATCCCAAGCACACACATAAAGGCTGGACATAGAATGGGTTGAGAGCAACCCCAAGGAGAAGGACTCAGGGGTTTTGGTTGACAGGAAGCTCAACATGACCTAGCAATGCACGATTGCAGCTCAGAAAGCCAACCATGTCCTGGGCTGCATCAAAAGCAGCTTGACCAGCAGGTTGAGGGAGGTGATTCTACCCTCCCATGCAAAATACAGAGTCCTGCTCTGGGGCCCCCAACATAAGAAGGATGTGGACCTGTTAGAACAAGTCCAGAGGAGGCCATAAAGACAATCAGAGGGCTGAAGCTTCTCTGCTATGTGGACAGAGAGTCGGGGTTGTTCAGCCTGCAGGAGAGAAGGTTCTGGGAAGATCTCCTAGCAGTTCTCCAGTACCTGAACACAAGCCTACAAGGCAACTGGAGAGGGACTTTTTACAAGGGCACGTAGTGATTGGACAAGGGTGAATAATGGAGGGTAGGTTTACATTAGGTACTAGGAAGAAATGTTCTACTGTGAGAGTAGTGAGGCACTGCAACAGATTGCCCAGCAAAGGTATGGATATCTCATCCCTGAAAGACTTCAGGGGCAGGCTGGATGGGGCTCTGAGTAACCTGGTATAGTGAAAGGTGTCCTTGCCCAACTGGAACCAGCTGATCTTTAAGGTCCCTTCCAACCCAAACCATTCTATGACAATCTTCTTGTTTTCATTTTTGTTTGGTAGTAGCTTTGAGCAGAAGTGGTCTGGTTAGCGTGCCTAATTCAGTGAGCCCTAGCTGGTGCAAGTAACCTCTAGTTTTCACTTGAACTCATCTCTGAGCCCCTAGTGAGGCATTATTGAGCAGGTGAAGGATGGTTGCAGAGCTGGCCTCTAGATGCTGTTCGCCTGGAGGTCAGTATTCTCACCTGAGACTTCCGTGAAAATGGCTGCTATTCCTGGTTGTCCTACTGGGATAGGGACTTTTCACTTCATTGTCTTCTTGTGAACTAAACAGACATATGGAGTTCAGTGAATTAGGGATAGTCCCACCTATAAAAAAGTGAACAGAATAGGTAATGATGCTGTTTGCAGGCTGTTTCTTGCAAAGTTAAGTCAAAGAAAAACATTAGCTTAAATTTGCAAGTTTACACTACATTTTTTTTTCTCTGTGGATGGAATAGACACAAGTGTTAATATTCCATTAGCATGAATACTGAGTTTAGTGGCTGGACTACATTCAAGGTGGACAATTTGTTGATACGTGCTGGTCCTCAGATTTGTGGTGTCTGCTGCTGGACACCTTCCTCATCATGTGGCCAGATGTGTACTATTCACAATTAGAGGTATACTCTGGGTCCCACCTCAATCATTCCTGAGCCAGAGACAGTGAGGGCTGTCATGCAGCTCAGATCAGGCAGCCTAATACAGAGGCACAGGCTCCATTATATGGCACCACATGTGATCCTCATTTGTATGATGCTGTCCTCTTGTTTAGAGAGCAGGAGCAGATGCCTTTGCTTGTGTGACAGGAGGGGATTTGTGCAGTACTAAAGTTAGGGCAAGAGGGAACAGATATGCATAGTCAGGACACTGCTCAACAGGAAGCTCTTAGCAAGTCATACCCACCACCCCACATGCATTGGGATGATTTCTTCAGTCTACATGACACTCTCTAAGTTGGGATGCCCTCTTGATCTAAATTGTAGAATTTATCGTCATTCTTTTCTTGCCTTTTCTTTTTCCTACAATAAGTTGAATAATCTCCATACCTCTCATGAGAACTGTGAGTATTCTTTAATTTTCTTTTCTCAGTTTGCATAACTCCAAGATAAATTTAACAAGAAACTCCTTCTGTAATGCCCTCAGGACAAAAACAAGAAAAGTGAGATTTAAAGGTAAATGAAAGATGACAGCTAAATCTTTAAAATCATAGAAACACTAATCTCTGTTAACTACAACATCTCCAAATCACATGAGTTCACTGATCAGACCATACTATTTGTCCTTCCAGGTAGAGAGATGTATTTTGAAAAGCTCCAGTGTGAGCCAGCAGTACTGTACTTAGAGAAAATAATTAAAATAACAGTAATCACTACCAAGAAACACAATTTAATTAAAGGCAAGGATTCTTTGTCAGCGTCTAACTACATCTCTCTGTGGATGTGATTTTTCAGAGGCACTGAAATTTCAGAGGGAATACAGTAATTCTGGTCATCTTCTTTGCCAAGCTTCCAATTCATGAGAAAGGCTGACTATATATATATAAGTATATCTAGTTCACAGAGGGATTTTTATGTCATTAAACCCAGTCCCTTGTTCCAGAAGTCAAATGCACAGTGCAACCTTTTTTTACAGGTATGTACTGAAACCAGTGGCAGCCACATGTGTCGTTCAGCAGTAATAGAGAAGGCATCTGCTACCAGGTGGTGATGCTGGGTCACAGTCAGCTCAGTAAGCACCTAGTCCCACAGAAACGAGAAGGTGAAGCTCGACTCTGAAAATGCTCCCTGGAAGGTTTGAAACAAATGCCTTTTTCTGCTTTTAAATGTCATGCTCAGCAATGCAAATCAAAACAAGCAACATTCCTACTCTCACCCATTATCACAGCTGTGCTTGTCAAAAGATGATCACTATCATTCGCATAAGGGAAGCCAAAGGAGCATTAAACAAATTCAAGCTCAGGGCTCTCTTTTTTGCAAGATAACATCAGATATTAGCCACCATTTCTTGCCTCATCATATGCTGATCTACTCAGTAATCAGGATTTTAATTACAGAAATCTGTCCCTGGGTATTTTCTTGCATAACTACTAAAAGGCATGAGCATACTGAACTTGGGCTAGTTGTGTTATAGACAAAATCCAAATCAGGATAAGGTTTCCAAACTCTCCAAAGTTCATGTGTGCTGAGATCCATGGGTTTATATCAGGGTGTTTAAGGATATGGTTCTGTAGCTTTCTTTTTACTCCGACCTTGGAAGGAGTTTTGGTAATTGGAGACATATGCATATATCTACATAGGCAGACATTTGCCAGCATTATATGAAAGGAGATGTTTATGTTGGCAGTTTGCAAAGTGACAGCTCTCACCTTTGAAAGCTTGTTGCAGAGAAACCTGATGAAGGATCTGACCTGTGACCTTCAATTCCTGACAGGTCAACTTCAAGCAGTTCAGAAGTCTGGTTACTTCTGATAAACACTCTCCAGTTTAATGGCTTAATAACCTCTGTCTGGTGAGTCTTCAGCCTGAACCAGGCAACCCCTTGGGTTCAGCCCCTCTCACAGGTTTCAGCATTTTCCCATTCATGCTTCCAGTCCCAAACGGAACTAAAAAGACCCTGACATTATAAAGATAAAAATTACGGATAAACTCAGCTCTGTTGCAAGCGGAGCATTGGCAGGGGTTTAATTTTTGTTAAAGCATAAGGATCTTGAAACAGTACCCATGTTCCTATCTCTTCAAGGTACTGGTTTTTACTTAGTTTTTAGCAGGGTATCCAAAATCAGAACTTGACTATGGGTTTTGAGAAGTGAAACTCTTTACCTGATACTTTGTCATACTACATGAGGATGGCAAAACACACCATCTGTTTGACATGCTGCCCACGTGAAACCACTACTGTTCCCAAGCTTCGGCACCAGTTAAAATGATGCTGCCAAAAAGAACCACCTGCTTGCTTCTTTTATTTCTATGCCATAGTGAGTCATTTCCTTTCACATTAAGTACCCTGTTAACTTACATTAATTTTTGCACACTTACCGTGGAAAAAAATTAAATAATGTTTGCTAAGGCTGGAGCCAAAATTGTTACAGTCCTTGAGATGCATGAGGTTCACCAGCATGCCATGAGAGCAGCTGATAGCACAGGAAAAGCTTCGAACAGAGCTAGACTATGACTGACCAATCAAAAAAAAAAAACAAAAACGTGATGGGACACAAGCATCAAGCCCTTTCCACTGCAGAAAAATTAGTTCAGTTTAACTTCATCAGCCAGCTTTTACTGCCAAATACAATATACAGACTAAATTAAGATATTTAACAAGATAGTTAAACATTACCAAAACCCTGGAACTGAATGAAGATTAAAAGATAGATTTTAAGGTTGTGGAGAGGAAAAGGCAGACAGTGATGCTTAATAGATATAAATATCCATGGAGGTAACTGAGGAACAGAGCTGGCCAACTTCTGTTTTTGTGATATAGCTTGATGAGCTTGGAAGGCAGAATATTGTGGCACAGGGAAAACAGAAGTTCCCAAGCTAACTTTTCTTTGTTATTTGCAATCTTTTATACCTTATTAGCTTCCATTATTTCTCTCCTCAGTGTTAGGTCCCATCTCCTCCAGCAGTTTCATAAATAGGAATTTTTCAGGTCTTAACATCTTTAGGAGGGATGTTCCAGATGCCATAATTCCAAAACTTAAAAATTTGAAAGAGATAGACTTCTAGCCTAGGCTCTCTGAATCTCTCCTCTGAGGAGTCTGTCCCTGCATTCACTATGGGGAGACTAAGCTCCTAATCAACACAATTCCAACGCCTGAAGCCAGATGATGCAAAGCCTCCCTGCTTCAGCACCGCTCCTGTTCCCTTTAGCGCATCCTGTGCACAACACTCTACATGCCAGCTTGGAAGGTCACAAGGAAGACTTCCAGTTCACATCCAAAGACATGATTTAGAGCGATGCTGAGCACTTGCCAACTTAAATCTCTGAAGGCAGGGCAGAGGGACTGTTGGAGATAATTCAAAGACAAAATTCTAAGCAAAGTCTTTCACAGCAATATCGTGCTGATGCAACTGCATCTTTTGAAAGTGAATGATGTCTCCACTTCCATACTGCTAGAGCCAAGCAGTAAGCAAGGCAGAAAATACAGCTCCCTTCAAAGCCAACTCCTCCGCAGTAAAGCAGAACTCATACAGAAAGTTGACAGCCTTGGGTTGCTTTTAATTTTTATAATATACAGCTTGCCCTAGTTTATACATGCTGCAGCATTAGACAATTAGACATGCTGAAGTATCATTATTCGCCTGACTCGCAGCTGAACATCCTCTGTCTCTGCTCCCCTTCTCTCCCCTGAGTGTGGACCATTATCTTTGTTTTTGCAACTCTCACAGAATAGCTGCCCCACAATGATAATTAGTCCACTGTTTGCTTGTTTTAATAGCTGTATTTTATAAATCAAAAATGGCATTATTTCTCAACAATCTTATTTGCAAATTTTTTCCTAGGGTATTTCTTTCAATTGTTTTTCCTCTATTTTCACATATTTGTGGGGAAAGGACTTAATTGAAGTTAAGATTGCCAAATTTAAGTTCACAAGCTAAATATATTATAGAATTATGATTTTTTTTGAAATCACTAGCCTTTTGAAGAAAGTGGCAAAAAGCAGGGGAAAGAAAATGGGGTTGGGAAAAATGCAACAGCTGCAAATACTTTACAGAGCAACCCTACTATAAGGTTTACAGCTTTTTCCCAAGGCATAGAAACAATACTTCCCCTGTGACCTTGAGTAAAATTAATATAACGGAAGGATTGCTAGCCACCAGACACTTGTAAAATGTCTAAGTGTTGATAAACTTTGCCAGAGAGACAGCACATGTAAAGCTGCACAATATCTAGTAAAACATTGAAATGCAGTACATATCGAGCACTTGAGAGTGGACGTTGGAAAACATTTTCTTTCAGTTATTTTAAATTATATGCTGCTTCTAGCCAAAGTTAGTTTTCCATTCTCATGCCAACAAATCAAGTCATCTGACCATGTATTCCTATTTATTTACAATATCAGATAATGTTGGAGAGACTTTTAAAATTGCTTGCTGGGATCACTTTTTGTCTAAACCTACACTGCATTAGTTACCATTAATACTGCTCTGTAGCACCCAAATGGCAAGAAAAATAGCCACTTTTGAAAAATTCCTAAAAATGACACTACTTTAACATCCATCATCTTGCTCCTTGAAGCCCTAAGGAGTTCTTGTGTAGTCCTCGGGGAGGCTTAGAACAGCTATCACTAATAGTAGATATGCCCTATTTTTAGATCTACCTGCTTGTGACATATAGCTTCCTAAAATTAGTTTCTGTTTATCCATAAATTTTTTTCTTCTTTGAACATCATGGATTTGTAGTAGAGAGGCAGGTGGGAGAAAGAAGAAAACACTCAGGCTACAACTTCTTAGCTACCTACTTAGGTTCTTTTATGAACATTTTCAGGTAAGTTTCAGGAACTTTATTCATGTAATTGCAAAAGCAAGTTAAAAAAAACCCCTCAGTGTAATTTACCACATGAAGTTTACTATGCCAAACAAGGGAACCCATGGAGCATTTAAACGGAGAAATTACTCAGGCTACAAATTTAGTATTTTTTCCTATACATTGAATAATATTAACCCTCATGCTAGGGTGAACATAAGCATTGTACATATTTTTTGACATGACCTGTGTATTAAGGCTCTATCACTTCTGAGGATCGGTATCCCTGAAACTGGACACACATTTCCAAACTGCCCAAAGTAGAAAGAGCAAAGAATAGTTCAGCATATCCAGCCCAGACAGCTTCAAGTTCTGCCTACAGTCCTTGCAAATACTACAGAACAGGATTAAACTATGGATTTATTTGGAAAGTTCACAGCTTTCCTGTCTCAAGAAAGACTGAATAGCTCATGCTCACTGTATAGCTCAAGAAGTAGTATCTTCTCAGGCAAAAGTTGGTGAGTTTGCTGCAGCTGAGCTTAACATTTCAGAGCCTCCTTATTTCTTTATTCTATCCATCCAGGCAAGACAGTAGTACTGGGAGCTGAAACCTGCAGGGATTTCTTTTCCAAGTTGAACAGTTGTGTTGCTTTCAAGATCTGCTATATTTTTACTAACACTTGCTCAGTAGAAGAATCCCATTTGAGCAGAGATGTGGTCACCAAGGTTATCTTTTTCACCAAATAAAGCCATACAAATTTCAAACCATGGCCTAATATGGCCAAACTCAGAAAACTGCAACAATTAGTTAAAAACCAAAACAGTCAGGTTCATCACCATTGCAACTACCCATGAAGCATCAGGAAATACGTGGCAGTCTCTGGTGTCATTCCCAGTTTCTGGAAGCTCAGCACAGTGCTATGCTCCCATTTCAGATTCTCAGGAGTGGGGAGGCAGACAGTCGTGGTGGGCAGCCCAGCGGGCTGCCCTTGCATCTGTGCTCTTACCTCTCCTGTGTGGACTTCCTGCAGCATAAGGGAACAGGATGTTCATCATTAGTCAGCCACCATCTGTAGCCAAAACATCAGATGGCAATGAGATAGAAGAGGGGAGTTACTATTTTCTTCCAACCCTTTTTCTTCAGCAAGAGGGAGGCAACATTCAAGATGTGAGAGGACAGAAAAAGATGACCACAGCAGAGTGAAATTTCAGTCTGCAGATTCAGGTGGCCGAACATAGCTGAAGTTCACAGACAGTCTCACGGATGCTGGGGACCCTATTCTTGAGCACTCCTTGAGCGCTACACATCAGAAAAGCTACATTTGTCTGCAACAGTGGTCACTGTTTGAGGCAAGATAAACTTTCATATTTAGTCACATCACAGAATAAAAATAGGCAGGCAAGAAAGGAATATTATGCAGAAGAAAAAAAGCTAATAGCCCATTAAATTGAAATATTGTTTCAAAATCCCACATCACTGAGGATCATGATTAAAGAAAAAAAAGCCTATTCTGACCCAACTAGTGCAGATTTTTTCCATAAGGATCACTGTAGCCAGTTCAGGAAACTGTTTAGTTGCCATAGGGGGTTAGTAACAGAGTTTAACTTACGGATTATTTCACAACAAAGCTTGGTTCAAAAGACTGAGACAGCAGAAAAAACTGATGAGAAGTTATTGCAACATGACTCAATGTCTCATGTGAACGTGCACCAGTATTACCAGAACTCTTCAGCCCCAGAATTAACCCGCAGGAAGATAACCAAATATCCAGCAGCTTGATTCCTGTATTCTTCCAACACTACACAACTTCCTTGAGCACTTAACATGATCTGGATGGGTACTTTTCAAATCTCAATCTCTACCTGTCAGATGAGAGGGCAGCCTTTCTTCTTTCAGGTTCACAGACCTCTGAATACTCACACACACACACACCCCCTCACAGCCAGGGAAGCAAAGCATCCATGATGGCCTGTTTACCTGACACCATAGCCTAGTTCACAAAAATGGACTGGCCCTAATTAGTACAAAGATAATAAAAAAAATAAATTTGCAAGAATTGTGTCAACTCCAGGTTTACACTGGACTGGGCAACTGAGAGGAGTGCACTAACAGAGACAAGAGAACTTTCTGAGTACCTGATTCATTCCTTTATACCTTTTCTATCTTTAAATATTATTCTTAGATGAATTTTAAGTATCCAAGACTGTCTTCTGCACTTCTGGATTGTAATCCATCTTATTTAGAGCTATCTCTAGCAAGTCTGTCCCGCACAGCAACATAAACCTGGGGACAATGGGGCTTTTCCATATTCTTGGGAAGGTAGAAGCAACATTGGATGCTTTTAGGAATCATTTTAGGAAAACCATCCCACAAACACACAGTAAGAGCAGGAAGTCCCTGTATTGCTCTCACTTGTGGCCATTTGGCTCATATTCAATATTTTTCCCATATTTCTCAATGGATACTATATGTTTATCAAGCATAAAAGGAATAATTATTAGAATTCCTGTGTGTTAGAATTTTATGTATATCCAAAAGTACATATTAATAAAACAGAAAAATTAGCACTAAGCACAGACTATGTATAGCATAAAAAATATTTCACTACTGAATTGCAATGGAGATTAATAAAGACAGAGCTTTAGAGAGTATTTAGCCATCAATAAATAATGCAATTAATCATGTGCATGTGAATTTGAAGAATAGAAAAATATTATCCCTTCATATTCTGTAACACTGGCAGACTTAGGTTAAATATAGTTTCAAAGTCTTTTTTAGCTGAATCTAGCGTCCCACTCTTTTGAGGAAAGTTGTTGGATCCCACTTAAAAGGCCAATAATCCTGCAAAGAGGAAGACCACATTACCACAAACAACTAAGGAGCACTCCAACAATTATTAGACATTTACCAACAGGCCTGCCATGCTCAAAATAAGTTACCGTTCTTTTATAGTGATTGCAGGATATGTTGCTCTTTTAAATCACACACTAAGCATGAGCGAACAACTCCCAGAAAGAAAAGTCTATGTGGTGAGGGGTTTGGAGCTTCTCTCAGGAAAGACATTTCAGGATCTGTCCCTTACATGCTGACATTATCCCAGGACTTGGATTACAGGAATAACTGATTTTTTCAGGTTGGCAACAAAACAGGGAGGGCAGGGGAGGGTCTTAACTGCAACCCCCCTGCAACTTTCATTTCTTTTCTCACAACAGTGAAAGTAAGCCATTTCACTGGGCACAAAACATGTTTTCAGTACGAAACATTTCATTTGCAGGCGCTTGGAGAAGAATCAAGTGAAAAGGGCCAGATGCACAAAACTGCAGAAGGCCACTGCCTATCCCACTTATAAGAGGACAGAGCACTCACTTGGTCTTAAATTCTCTCCTCCGGAGGGCAGGAATACTCATCATATACATAGTAATATGTTGGCTAGAGGCCCTTAATGGGGGTGGGAACCCAGAAAGGCAGTGCTGGTGGTTACTGTACAGTCTGGTATAAGTTGGGAACAAATTCACAGAGGCAAAGACCAGAATCTCCATTTTGTCACCCCCAGCAGTGGGGGTAGTTAGCTCTGACGCACAGAGCTTGCAGCTTTCCCTAAATTACAAGTTTCATATATAAAATACTTAGATTCAAGCTGAGTAATCTGCAGAACCTGATATTTTTCCTCAGCTAGGGGTCAGGACAGTTCCCTCAGAAACAGAAGCTCTTGATTATAGACTTCACTACATCCCCTTAGCATCAAGAGGCAGGACTGAGGGGTACCCCTGCTTATCTTCTTGCCTCCTCCTGCCTGCACCTAGCTTGGTGCTGGAAGGCAGCAGGTGTGGGTTCACATCTCCACAGCCTCATCTCCTACACCAAACAATATGACTAAGAGTAACGCCTTCCAAGAGTGGCCCATTGCTTTCCGAGAGCAGCCCTCCCCTTACCAGCCTACCCCCACTGACCACCACTTCCTTCTTCCGTACATCCTGTCTACCCAAAAAGTCCATTATAAGCTGAATAACAAACTTCATCTAAGATACCAGAAACTTCTAGCTTGGGGGAAAACATGGCCCTTCCTCTACATTTCCTCCAGTCTGCTTTTGTTGCTCCCTTCTTTGAAGGAGCAACTAATTTGGAGGCAAACTCAGGCCAGGGAACCTGCAGGCCTGCCCTCAGAGAAAGTGATGCCTACACTCTAACAAGCAAACTGGCTGGAGACCTGCCTGCTTGTGCCATCATCCCAGCCTGCTGAGGTCTTCTGCTACTGTTCTCATGGGAGAAGAGGGGTCAGACTCCCTTTTCTACACTTGGGAGATCAAGCCTTGATGATAGACTGTTGTGTTATTGAAAATACCAGTTTTCCAGCTGTACCGCTCACTACACTAATGTGTTCCTGCTTTGGCATTCCAGAACAGCTTCTGTGACCCTCCCTCGGCACGCTCTGCACCCCAGTGCTCTGCAACCACCAGATAGCATTGATATCCCCTAATGAAAACAAGCCCTTCCTTTTGCTGGCTGAGAGGCAGGCACTGTGACTCAGCAGAAGCTACTGTGTGAATAAAGACAGTGGGCCAGACCCACCTTGACACAAACAGCCCTTTGTCACCCTTCTGGTGATGCCAGAGCGCCCTGATATGATTGCAAGTGTGGTTTAGGCCTAATTTAAGGTATTTTTGTGGTGCCAGGGACACGTAAAGTAGCCTCAGAAAAAATGAAATCAGGCTCAGCAAGGACAGAAAGTCTACGATGGTATTTCTGTGGGAACTTTCCCAAGAGTCATCTCCCACTGAAACACTACTCTAGGTTGATGCTCATTCTGCTGGTCACATGTGGCTCCCAGATCTTTTCAGCTCATCAGCCTCTGAACATATGTGATGGCGTCTCTGTGTGGTAGGAGAAAGAAAAAAAAAAAAAAGGGGGGGGAAAAGAAAAAAGGTGGCTCTGCTTCCAACTCCACAAAGGATATGAGCAAGCTGTGTATGCTTCTGCAGCCCATGTCAGTCAGTAAAATTAGATCCTTACAGCCTTCTCCCTTGAAGACAAGTAACTAGCTAAACATCAGGCTGTACAGGGCTCTGTTAGAGGCAGAAGTGCAGCAGGAAAATGACAAGAAGAATGCTGGCTTGGTTCTGCCATTGCCAGAGTTTTTCCAAAAGCTGGTCCTCTCAGAGAGCAGCAGTGCACAGGTTGCAAGGGCTATGTGGAGATGATGGGCACTTCTCAAATTATTACACTATAAATACATACAGTGCTTTCCTTTTTATTATGACTTTTTGATGAGCTTTTTTTCAGTAAAACACAGTAATCAAATATCTGCACATTTGTAATTATTTTAAATTATAGATTTATTTTTCTTGTTTCCTTTGTTTGAGTTTTAAGATGAAAGCAAACAGTCCAAGGTTATCCTGAAGAGAATCTAGGTGTGTGAAGCTCTTGTTAATTCTGCCTATAGGGAAAAAATAGGCTTCTTCAAATCTTTAAAAGAATGTTTCATACCAGAATAAATGCAACAGAATGAACTGACTGCTTGTTTGAGAAGGGCAAGAGGGGGTAATTTCACACAGGTATGGCCAGTACTGTCCCTGGTGTCTATGCTGAAGGTTATACTCACAAGCCTTTTACAGAACTACTGCCATTCCATGCAAATTCCTTTGCAAACTGTATTAGAAACATTCACTGGGATCTTTTTAACCTCTATCTCTGTGTCCCCAGTAAGAGAGAAGTTGATTGAAAATGCAGAGACCAATCAGCACTTCTACGGAATTTAAACTGAGGACACCCTAAAGACATGTCAGTTTGGACATTTGCTGACCTTCCCCCCCCCCCCCCCTTTAAAGTAAGTTAAGAGCATTAAAGAAAAAAATAGTAAAAAGCCTCCTGAAAGAGTTAATTTTTTTCCCTTACAGCTTCTCTAAGCGGAACTTATATTCTTAGTCTGACTTAAGGATATGGAATAGAAAGGCTGCCAACATCTGTTGTGGTCAGAGACAGATAAAAGAGACTAATTCAGAGCTGGAAGAACCCATGTACAGTATTCTGTGTTGCATTACCCTCTTAATAAAACCACGCAAAATAGTATATGATAGTTTGGAAGACAGATGCCCACCTAAACTTCTTCAGTGTAGAGACCCAAGAGTTTCACATTTATTTAAGCACCCTCATCATCACACAGAGATATGGAGAGTGCACAACATGAAACATTTAACTTCTAACTGGGGAAGTCCAAGCTGGGAATATTTCAGAAATACTGAGCATATAATCACAGTGCTATATAATGGGAACAATTGAAAGAAAGAAGAGAGAAAGGTGATTTATGAGCTTAAAGGTATTGGGAGCAATATTGATTTAGCCTGCCAACCATAGAAAAAGTTAGCATAGAACATATTAACATGCTAATTAACTTTGGAAGTGGATTAGCCCAAACTTTTTTAACGTACTGAGTATCCTCACACACATGAAGAGAAGCTAATGCAATTTCATTCACACTCTAATTCAGTTATAATACTTCACGCAGTCAAGCCTTCAGCTTATTGCAATCAGCCTTTCACAAAACAAGTCTAAACTTAAAGGCTAGTTTTGTTAGTTTATTTACCCCATTATCAAACTTTTTATTAAATCTAATAATTTTGTACTCAATAACACACTTATGTATCAAATATACAAAGAACTGTTAAATCATATTTATTGATGTTTTACTACTGTTGGAGACACATTTCGCAACATTAAAAGCCTCAAAATATGTTTTAAATTATAAATAATTATTTGTTTTGTCATACTGGTTTGTTTTGGTGGGTTTTTGTTTGGTTTGTTGTTTGTTTTTTTTTGCAAATGTTTTGAATAACTGATCTTTACTCTAGATGCATGGAAATCAATTATTTAAAATGTATTTTGAGGTTTAAACAACTATACCATGTCTACCTCTTCATAATCTCAGTGTGCATGCATTAAAATCAGGATGCATGCTGCCACTTAACTTGCTACAGCTAAATGAAGTATCTGATACAGCTCCTAGATCCCACTGCATGTATCCCAGTTGTTAAATAACACACCTAGGAGGCTAATAGCAGCCTTTGTGCAAAATGTGATTCAGCAGGATTTTGCCATCCAAAACCTGCCAGCCTCTAGATCTGCATTTCTACGACAGCAGTGGCAGCTCCCTGCAAAAAGACAAGGTCTGAGCAAGAAACAGGAGGCCTTAGTACACCACACAAGTTCTTCATGTTCCACAGTCCAAAATAGACTTATCTGGAGCCAATTTACCCTGTGTAATTTATACCAGGCCCTTGCTGGAACGACTTGCACTCTTGTGGCTCTTCAGATGTATATCCAATAGGGAGCCGCCACTCTGTGAGTGTTAGTACAGAGGGCCCAGTACAAACTCCAGTACCCAGAGACACCATGTGGCTCTGCAGTTCTCCTTGAGAGAAGCTGAGCCAACGGCTACACTCATCCACGGGTGTCTCAGGATGTCTCTCTCCTACTTCTGAAAAGTATAATACAGGTTATTTTCTACTTTTTAAGATTCAGTAGTGCCCCTCAATAAATAATGATGTCAAATACTTATAGGGAGGTTTTTGGTCTAAAAAGTTTGGGGGTTTAGTTTAGCTATAATTTCAGAAGAACAGACCCGGTCCTTAGAGATGCTGAGCACTGGCCACACTTTATGGAAGAAATGCATAAGGAATATACAATTTTCTTATGAATCTGTAAGGCCCTGGTAGCCTTTCACAGCGTTTATGAGCATGAAATTCAAAAGGCACTATGTAATACTCTACATCCTACAATGTAGTGTGGATATCCAGCTTTCAGCAAACCAGCTCCCCGAGCAGAAGCAGGCCAGACCAGGCAGCACCAAGCTCAGCAGATGGCCTCTCTATAAACACTGAAGGACACCCGCAAGAAGCAGAAGTTAGATAATTTTATTGCAATTACAGAAGTCCTTAATTAAAAAAAAAAAAACAAAAACAACAAAAAAAAAACCCTAAAGTAACATTTTTGTTACTTTTTCTTTAGAATGGTTGGAGCAGCTTTTGTTCAATCCACTGCCAAGCTTTCTAGGTATTAATGCACATAAAGTAGATCATATTCCTCTGCAAGTATACCTCAGACCCATAACACCCCTGTGCTATCAAAGGCCTCACACCCTTGTATCCTCATTATTTTTCAACAGGGAGACATGGTACAGGGAAGCAAAGCCTAACATCATGAAAGCAGTCGGTAAGGGAACAGAGTGGTGAACAAAAAGTTGCCATGTCCTAGATCACCACCCTAACATATAATCTAGACCATCCTTCTAGCTCAAAAAGAAGGAAGGAGTTTCCTGGCACTACATGGCCAGCGGTTCCTGAACTGCAAAGGAAGATTGTGGGACACCAGAAGCTTCACCAAAATTGAAATAAGTAGATTTCCATTAGCTGAATATGCAAATAGCTTATGCCAGAAACATGGCAGGTTCTTAGTTATTTGTTTTCATAGGCCCACTCTCCTCTGGGAAAGCACTAGAGATCTTTCCTGGATATTTTTTGCTAAAGTAGCAGAAATTGTTACAGCATCAATATAACATCAGCATTTAATGTTCTCATATTGCAGACCCTCAGCCACACACAGCAGTCTCACCAGCTTTGATATTTATCACTGACAAGAAAGTTCTTTTAAACCCTCACAGCAGTCAAAACACCCCACCAGAGAAAGCCTGGAAGATACCAAGGAGAAAGGACAAGGCTGGATTCATTATTATTTTAACAGCAGCCCACTCTTTCAAATCAGTTGATACTTCTGAAGGCTGTTCGAGTGGTGGAACTGTTTCTAGGCTATTAACTTGGTGTAAGTATTTACTCTGAATAATATTTTGTGATTCAGCTGCCAGATCTCTTTTATCTGTAGCAATTTCCAGTTAGTAGGTGTCATTTGCACATTGCTTTACATATATTTAAGAATTTATGGATTAGCCGTGTGTTTCCCAGCTTTGTAACAGATTTCCAAGCCGCTTGCAAGAGCTGATTCAGCAGTAGGACACCATAGGCTACAATATCATCAAACACATCATGAGCAACAGATACATATTTTGACTTTATCCCTCACACTGTATCAGAGGTGTGTAAAGTACTAGGAATACCAACTTTAGGAAAATAGTAGATATTACTGCTCTCATAAGACCACACAGTAAGTATGAGTAAGTAATGGAAAACATGCCTCAAGCTCTCAGTGGACGGTCACCATTTCAAACACCATTTAAATACCGTTTTCTATGGACTGTCACCATTTAAAGGAATGCCTTTTCATTCTTTAGTCCTTGCATCCATGGATTGTACACACCACTTTTTACAGTCTGCCTCTAACACCACCTCTCCTTGGCACCAAGCAGTCACAATAGACAAGAAGCCAGCCTCAAAAGGTTTACAGTTGAAAACAAAAGAAAAAAATTATCTCAGAAAAAAAAACTTGTAAGATCAATAAACATTAAGCTCCCATTTCATAGATGGATAGAGAGATCTCTCTGTCCTATATTTAACAGACATATACAAGACCTGCAAAGTAACACAGCACAGGTTCTAGCAAGGCTAGGGATCAGCACAAGTTAGAAAACAGAGGGAGCTTGAATCGGTTCTTCAACCAAACACTTTAAAAAAAAAAATCAAACTTCTAGTTATAACAAACTTAGACCAACTTAGATCTCTCTTACCCCCTCCTCCTCTTCATTCAAAGCCTCAGCTTTCTCCACGGTGCATCAAGGAGGGCAACAATCACCCACAGCCATCCCTACCCACAGCACAGTAGGAGAGAAGGGAACCCACGTCCTCCGACCCTCAGCCCTTTATAGTTTGTTTTGCCACCTGCTGTGAGACCCAGCTGGGATGAATCCTCCGGAACTGCTCCACCCAGAACACCAGGCTGTGTAATTCATGCAGACTCATGGCTGTCAGAGTAGAAAAGGAGCCAATCCATCTCTCAGTGTAGCAGCAATTCTGTCTGCTAACCAGGGTAGCAGCAAATTCTGCAGCAGGCCCAGAATAAAAGTGTTGTGAGCTCCTTGCAAAGTTCCTGCAGAAATCTTTCCAATCTTCCGCAATAAAAAGCTACTCTCTCTCCTCCACTAGAAACACCTTCCCAGTGATGTTGCTCTTACAGTCAAAATGATATTGGTACTTTGTTGGCACAGACCTTTCATGAAGGCCACAAAAATAGTTGAGAGTTGTCAAATGATAGAGAAGCACCAACATTTCCCAATGGCAAGAAAAAAGGCTATCAGCAGCAGCCTAAAAACAAAAGGGTTGATTTTTGTTTACAATATTTGACTGCGAGAGCAAACTGGGCCACCCATTTAGAGCTGGATCCTGCTCCCTGACTGCACAGCTATTTTTAACTTCTGTGTTTTTATAATAAGTCTGGCTATGAACTTTGTTACAGCTCCTCATACAAAGAGAATTCACGGACTTTCAGCAAGACTGCTATATTTTAGGTTAGATGGCAATTTTATCCGGAAAGTGACAAGAAAAAAAGTGGCTTCTCTTTCTTGGCAGATATGTTCCCTGTTTGTATTAGGTTATAATTTATTCATGATGGTGATGAAATACAGTCCCCTTGTTTTCAACCTCTCAGCCTGCAGAGCTGGTGGAACTCAGAGAGAGAGAGAGAGAGCATCCACATCTCACACCTTTCCAGAGCACATCTGCGTAAAACTTGAAGGATTTGTTGTCTTCTTCGCTTTTGTTTCTTGCTTTTTGGTTCTTTTTTAATGTGTATAAATTTCTGACTGTAACAAGCGCAGATGGATCTGCCCTACAGGTGCCCAACCGAGCTACTGCTTGTCCAGATGCTTGTCCCATCCAGAACCCACAAGATCTATTTATCTACCAGTAGGCAAAGCATCGTGAGATTCACCATGAAGCTAAATCTGTTACATCCTCACATAAATCCCTTGCCTCCAACAGCCAGAGCTTTGAATAAAATTTATGAGATTTATGATAAAAATCACCAGGCATACAAAAATGTCACTAAGGTTAAGCAAAAGCTTTATAAGAGGTGAGCCTGCAAAGCAAGTGTGTATTTTTATCTGTAGCTCCACCTCTGTCCCTTGGGCCTGTTGCCACAACAGCCAGCTTTGCCTCCTCCTGATGGTAAAGCCTGGTGCAAGCAAATGTGTCACAGAAGTCACTATACTGACTAGCTACCACCTAAATAACACATAATGTGTTGCTTCTAAGAAAACCTGTGAGAGCTGGTAAGCCCAGTCCAACTTTGAGAAGGGTTCCTGCAAAAAAAGCACCTAGGGAGGACAGAGGAGGAGCCATCCTCCCTGTCCAGGGATGCGTGGGACAGGCTGGTCTTGAAGACAAGCAACACTCCTACAGCCTTCGTCACATGCATTTGTTTGGTGGCATGTACAAGCAGTGTTCCTCAAAGCTGGCCATCAGGTAAACAACACAGATGCAGCTGAAAACTCTATTCCTTCCCAGTGGCTCCCTCCAGAGTCTAGCTTTTAGCTTCCTGAACTTTAGGGAAAAGCTTTATTTGGGGGACGGTGAAGGTGTTGATGGCTTAGGGTTTTTTTAGTTTCAGCGTAATTTCATTAGATTCTCTAAGATAGAAAACTTTAGAAATAAAGCAGCCAAATACATAAATAAAAGGAGAGGAAAAAAAGAAAAAAAATTATGTCACCCTCAAGCAGTTCCATCAAGGGATGACATTTTAAATCACATCATGTCTCACACCCATTTCTTAGTGCAAAATAAATCACTTGAACAGAGTGCAAGCCAATTTTTACTTTAAAAAATGTTGTGTCCTAAGGCTCTCTTCTTGAACTTCAAAAGCATACTTCATAATTACTCTACCTATCAAAGGAAACTCAATATTTCACCTCCAACCTCCCTCTGCTTGTGTTACAATTTTTAATTGTTAATAAATTATATTAATTTTAAACTGGTTATTCTCTCTTGAAATTACATCTTTCAATGAGTATGCAAACGTATTTTAAATTAATATATTTACCTTAAAATTATGTATCAGTAATTTGTTTATGACTTTTCTTGCCTCTTAATTCTTGTATTAGGATTTCAATCTTGGGTTACCTTGTTTAATTTTATTTGAGTACTGTTGTCTTAAGAGTCAAAACCTATTTCATAGAGCTTGAGACTTCTGAAAGGCAAACACTTTTCATTATTTGGCATATTTATATATTTTTGTTTGGAGGCATCATAATGCACTGCATGGGCTTTTGTTATTGCAAGCTTAAGATAGGTGGAAAATTTGGAGGTCTTGTTTGCAGTCTAAAATCTGCTCTCACAGGTTCATGCAGTCCCTCTTAAAGAATACATCACACTGGCATTTTTAGAAGGGCTACATTGTTTTCTTTAGCTAGTAGGTATTTTACTTAATGCTCAGTCCTTGCAAATATGTTCAAGAAGGTCAGGCATGGCAGGCTTCAAGTACAGTATTTTCTGTAAAGGAGAGAGTGCTACTTGACAAGAAAGCAAGGTTCCTGTGCGTATTTAGGTCTGATAATGAAGGCATCATTCTTCATAGATTCCAACAGTCAGTATTTAAGAGTTCTCACTGATTTCAAGGCTGGTCACATCTTAAATGGATGAATAACTATTGCAAAACAGTAGAAAAATGTCAGTACACTGTTGCCAGAATGACATAAATCAGCGCTCTCAAAAACTCCAGCATGCAGAATAATACCTTCATGGCAGGACCAACCACAGTAGCTGCAAAACCTTATGCCTGAGAGCAACCTGTGTTGGGAAAAAGGGAGAGAAGTTCACACCCAAGCAGTGTTTAGTTGGCTTCTGAGGCTCTCAGAGTTGATCAAGGCATACTGGAGCACACTGCAAAGGAAAAAACACATCCAGTTGGTGAACCCAACTGTGTGACTGAACAATTTCCCCATTGAAAGAAAAATCTTCCCAGAGATGCCTCTGAGCAGCACACAGGAAAGAAAAACAAAGCAGAGATTGTCCCTGGAGAATACATTGCACATGTTTCATTAAGACCAGTGTCTGCAGGACTCTATTCAGTGCCAGGTGGGTACTCTTTAGTCTGCAGGGTGCTTTTTTGTTAAAAAAGAATAAGACCAGGACTGTCTCACCTTCCCAGTAAATTACACATCCACATACAAATAATTTTTTTCCAAAGTATCAGCAGACAACTGTAAATGCCCCTATTAGAAGAACTCTGTTTATCAATTCTATGAGACAAATAGCCTGTATCTCAGAGAGTCCTACTTCCCAAACCTGCCATATCTTGCCCTCATTATTCTTCATGCACAACAGTCTTCCTGTAGGAAAGAAATAGGGGTTTTGCTCTTCCTTCAGCCAAGCTCTCTGCTCACAATCAAACCCCCTGACTCAACTACTTTTTGTGAGTCCTAGTGACACCCATCACTGATAGATGAACTAAATCACAGGAAGATGGAGGAAGTACAAGTGCACCAAAGAAGAATAGTTTCAGACCAAATTCATGGTCTTGAATAAATCTGAAGGCACGCTCCCAAGTCGCAGCTCAAGTCTCATTTTTGAGATGAAAATGTAGTTCCTAATTCTTCCCATATGTTTCAAACAAAATGTTATGAATGAAAGACGGATCTTCTTCCCACTTGTTCCTTCCTAGCACAACCCACCGAATTCCAGATTAACCCACCTCCTCCTAGTTCCATCTCCTCTGTGTGGTGCGAAGCAAAGCAGGGAGCTGAACCAACAGAGACACTGGACTCCTCCTTGCCAAAGGAGCAGGCGTGTGAAGTAGAAGGCCGCATGTGCTGGAAATTCAGATGTCAAAACACGTTTTTCTCTAGCAATATAAGAGAGGAAGAAATCATGTGGAATGAGGCAGCACAGTTCCTCTCTTTTATGTTGCAAGAGCTTCCAAAAAAGAAGAGTCTTTCAAACAAAAACGAGGCATGGGTAGTTTTCCAAATGTTCTCTTTTATTTATGATAGTTGTCTTCATTTAATGAGCAACGTGTTTTCTCTCAAGTCTGGCATAGCCACTGGCTGAAGCAACAGATGTACCATACCGATGATCTTCAAGAAGGAAAACACATCTGTCTGCAGTAGTTTTTTGGACTCTGAGGAATAAGTGTGCAAGCCTGTGGGAACTTCGCAGACACTTGAAGTCCTAATTTATTCATTGTTGATTTATTTACATACCTTTATGCAAGAGCTTTAGTGCTTCACAATAATGTATATAGAAGAGTTTTAGTAAATAAATTGCATTTGTTACCTATTTTAAGATATCAAGCAAAAGAATAGAAGAGGATTTAGGCATCTGTGAAATGACATGTTGTTAGATCTTTGCATACTGAGATGGGCATTGGAGGTTTGGACGTTTTATAGTGTACACAATTGGCACACCTGGGAAAAAATGCATACACTGCCAGCTAAAATGCCTAATCTCTTCTTTAGCACATTTGTGGTTTAATTACAAAGCCTACTGAACAATTAAAATTCAGGTCAGCACACAGCAGCAATACCAGGCTTTGATGTGGGGTCAGTATTGGTCACAGTCCTGTACTCATTACATAGGTTAATCAATTTAGTGGAGTAAATATGACAGGACTGACCAAAAATCTATGTAATTACCATTGCTCCAAGAGCACAGGCAAGCACGGCTGGTTTATGTGTTTGATACGCAAGCATTCTTTTTTCCAAACAGAGACCTGAAGCTGTTAGTAAAAAGCTGGTTTATTTCTTCCACAAGCAGTCCCTCCCATTGCTGCTGTCCATCTGCACGTGTGACATGGAGCAGGGTGAGCACCCCCACGTACATGAATGCCAGCACCCTCACACACACACACGTCTCATCTTTAGATTAGTAAAAGTGACTGTCTCTGCCCCTGCAGCATCCCACTGGCTGCAGCTGATGATGTTCTCTGCTGTGTGGCAAAGCCACTGTGCAGTAATTTCATGTGAAGTAGTGCACACACTGGTGCTCCTCTCTGAAAGATAAAGGCATCTGTGTGACAGTGGCATTTCAGGGGATATATATTTGTGACTGCCCCAGCCATCTTCACCTCCAGCCCAACTCATGAGATCTGCTGTTTTTGGATACCTTTCAAAGAGTAACTACTTAACAGAATTGGATCACTACAGCCAGATCAAGTATTGCTTTCTCTTGCCCAGACATAGATTCTTCTTGACCCCCAAATAACACAAACCCATGACAAATTTCAGACAGGTCATTATTTGTCCAGCTTGAGGTATGTAACTAAGGCCGAAAATCTCAAACCCCCCTGAACTAGAGAAGAGAGATTGCTGCTGGGTTTTGGGCAGGATGCACAGTGTTTGCTTCCTGACCAGAAAGCCAGGAGTTATCAGGTTGTTCAGCCTGGGATTTTCGCAATAAGCACTGAATTTTCCCCTGGAAGGAGAGTGACAGCGAGGAGGTTTGAGCTGGGATTTTTGCAACAGTCACCAAACTCCCAGGGAAATGCAGTGAGAGCTGAAGAGTTTTGATCCCTCACATGGAAGTTGATAGCAAATTAATATGCATTTCAGTGGGGGCAGGAGGAGGTCTGGGTGCCACAATCCCATAAGCTCTTTTGAAAATCACATCCTTAAATGGTAATATTCTGATATTCCAAATATGTGGGGTTAGGTAATTTTTTCTAATTCTTAAAAAAATATTACTCATAATTTTCTTCTGCCTTTCAGTTCGTATGAGATAAAAGGGGTCCAGCTTTACAAGCAGCAAGACTTACCAAAATAGCTCCAGAGAAGTTTTTAACCATTTTCTACAGTATTTCCAGTATTTTCCCTGGTTTCCTTTCCGTAAAATGTGTGCCATACTGGGTGTAGGACCATGGGTACTATCCCAGCTGAGCGTTTGTCTGGGCTGACACATGGGAATTTGTGACAGGTGTCACCTGAACCCTTTGTGTCACCTTTGTGGCATTCCTCCCTAGGAGCAGCCAGCCAGCCATAGGTGACAACTGACCAAGGGAGGAGGCTGCAGAAACCCATCAGAGGGTACACACAACCGGGTGTGGTAGTGGAGTGCTGGCTTTTCATTAGGGTGTGTCAAAATATTAAAACAGGACCATAAAGAAGGAAATGTTTTTGCAAAAAACCGTGGCTGGTCTCTTTGCAAAACAAACGTTTGATTGCTTCAGAGACAATGTCTGTGTGTCCTTGTGCTTGTTTTCCAGTGTCTATCGCAACAGCCTCTTTATAGGCTACTGGAACAGTAACAACAGAAGCCTTTAAGTACTGCTACAGTGTTAATGCTTACTACTAGTAATAGGCGTTGATGAACAGATCTTTACAGCTAATTTTCTGTTTGAGTCCTACTCCCTACAACACTCTGCTCTCTCAATCTCCCCACCCACTGCATTTAAACGAACAAACCACGTTTTCTTTATGTCATCTCCATCCATCCCAGGAGCTTTGATCACCAAAGGAAACATGTCAGAGCTGGCAGTATTCTCATTCTGGAGGAAATGTTGATATTTCGGACTTATTTTTCTTGTGCATCTGAATGACAGCAAGTATTTTCAATTGGCTTAGTTTTCCAAGGAAAAAAGAACTCTGGTCAGGATAGCTTATTTCACTTAACTTTAACATATCATTTATAGTCTGACTTATATTTATTTTTTAGAATTACTTTATAACTACTTGCTAAAAAGAAAATATAAACCAAACCATTAAGGAAGAAGTTGCTTGGAAACAAAACACTGAAGTTGTTTGTTGTGGCACTAGTCAAAAAGGATGTATTAATATTGTGCTTTTATATTTTCAAATAAAATTCACTTAAATGGCCACAAAGCCACAATGCCTTTTTTTTTTTTTTTTTTTTTTAAATGGCAGTTTGGGTGGAAAAACATTCAGAGCTATTTTCTTGGACTAACTGAAGCTGCCAGGGACAAGAACAATATCTTTTTGCTCTTTCTCACCTTTCTTATTACCAAGTTTTACTGCCAGCTATTCTGTGGACTTCTGCTGTGTCACCAGAGAAATGTGGGAACAGAGGTTGTGTTATGACCCCTTGAACTGAGTTAGTGGAGTACCAACACTCCATTAGGGACTATATAAATATGTGTCTGAAGCAGACTGAGTAGTGGTAGTCACTAGAGCCTTCCCTGTCACCATTCACAGCAGTAGGACTGGTTCCATGCTGTCTGCTTTCCTCTATCTCAAGAAACCTTGCTTGGCTTCCTTTTTTGATTTCCAAGTCTGGAAAACACAAGCAGTTCAAGGGTGGTGCAGTACAGAGCCAGCAGGAGGTGCTCCTATAGCAAGGAAATCTGTCCAACAGAATAAATCCTAGGTCTTGTGGCACCAAAATTCCCTTCTGCTCTAATATGGAAAATGTTTGGCATACTCAAAAAAGGGGTTTTGGCATAGCAGGGAAACAAGTTTGGGCTCTCCTACTGCAGAAACCTAGACAGAAACAATATTTCTCATGTTTTTGAGTTACTGTAATCAAGCATATTGCAAAAGAGGAAAAAAATAAATTGAAATATGTTATTAGGTCCTAGTAGACTTGCAACTTCTGAATTTCTTTTACAAATGCCCATAGAGTATTCCATCTTTATCCTCCCAAGTCACTGAGAATAACACATCAAAGAGCATGTTTGCATTTCTATAATAGATAACAGCATTGACATAAGCTTCAGGGTTCATACAAACTATAAACTGAATTACCAATCTCCTATCTCACATATTTATAAACTGTAAGTCGAGCCTGGAGAAAAAATTCCAACTACAGGTGCAATAATTATTCCATAGCTTTTAAAGAGTCACTTCTGTGCTGCAATCTGAATTCCAGTGGATGGGAATTATCAGTTTGGTTTGTATCAGCCTCTGCTTGCATAGCAGGAGTCAAATGGTAACCTGGACTCTGCTGGTCACTGCCATGGCAAGGCTGACATAGTCGTTTGAACAAGAGATTTTGTAAAAGCTGCAGGTCTGTGTCTCCCCTGGCTGAGGAAGGAAGTAATTTTCTGCTGCCATGCTTTGGCATTCCCCTCAAAACCCACAGGAGCTGGCTTTCTGGCAGTCCTCTGAGACACCAGAGTCAAAAGAGAGCAAGCCCTGATGGCCCAGAGGTTCTGCTTACAAGCGTGAAAGCATTCTAAACCATGATGTTTTTCCTCACAACCAAAGAAGAAAGAATAAAATTATGCTTATTTCTCTCAAACAGAAAGCTCAGACAGAAAATGCCCATTTTTGGAGAAACTAGGTCTCTTCCAACCTTCTTTGACTCCAGAGCATCAATAAAGCCAGGGGACCCTGCCTAAGAGGCAAAGGTCAGCATAACAGCAGAGTGCTTCCACGAGACCACAGGTAACCTAGCTGTAAGAACACTCTGACAAGGGCCAAATGGAGGAAAGTCAAGCTGCCTTTCTCCTATTGGCAGGTGCTGGGTTGTGCATGATTCTCCTAAGCCACAGGCCCAAGAATGTAGTTCCTGGGTCAGGATGCACATCAGTAAAATACAGTGGCTGGGGACAGAGTGAATCATTCATGCAGCAGCTCTCTACACATCCACATTGAGTTCTTTGTGCTATATTGTCAGAAAGGAAAGCAAAGTGAAAAGGAAAACGTTGCTTAAAAGGGCTACTGTGCTTTGTCACGCAAATATATTGGAGTTCCCTTCTGGAACTCCAATACTGGTCTGAGCCATCAGCTTCTCGTCATAGCTCCCCAAAGCGCCTCTTCTCCTGCTGCTGCTTTCCAGCGTGCCCAAAAGCAGAAGAAACAATAGGTGTCAGAGGAAATAATGGCATGGGATTTGAGAAGGGATGTTCTCTTCCTGGGTAATTTGACAAAGACCAGCTGGAGACTTAGATGGGCATCTTTGTTTCTAGACCTCAATTAGACGCAGCATTTTATGTGAACTTGTCAGTAATATTTGGTTCTGGGATATACAACAGCATGTAGGCATTAAAGCCATGCAAAATTAGGAGACTTAAATTATGACAGTTCTGTTTTGAAAATTCAGACCTCTCATCTTCAGGTCTTAAGAAAGCATCTTGTCAGAAATTACTCTAATTTT
The DNA here is from genome assembly GCA_036023395.1 of Myiotriccus ornatus. Taxonomy (NCBI): domain Eukaryota; kingdom Metazoa; phylum Chordata; class Aves; order Passeriformes; family Tyrannidae; genus Myiotriccus; species Myiotriccus ornatus. Next base: position 25,553,228 of record JAYRBT010000139.1, on the reverse strand, counting down.
TCATCTTAAAGAATTTATATTGTGTGAGCCCTACAGTCCCTCTCTACAATACAGATAGGAACAATCCTTGTGGATTCCCTATTGTGTTATGTAAACAGTGGAAGTCCAATTTAAATCCAATATTATTAATGAACTTGCAAACGAAAGCATTACCTTTTTTTTTTCTTTTTTAGCTATATGACAATAGATTTTCTTAAATGTGTTGAGCATTTACTAACTTAAAAAACCTTTTCTGACAGATAGAAGTGATTCCAAACCAGACAAGATATAGGACACACAAGGTTTTGCCGTGTGGTGACAAAACCAGCATATGAAATTCCTTTTTGGAGATTCTCTTAGTCTCTTCAGCATGATCGATTCTTGTTCGCTTGTTACTGCATCAGAGTTGGCATTAGCATTTGGGGTCGGATCAGCGAAAGGATTCTGGTGACAATAGCAGCATTCACGAGCTCTGTCAACGCACCATGGTTTATTTAATTCAGCAAACACTTAGCTTTGGCGGCAGAGAAAGGAAAAGCAATGTAGACAGAAATACTAAGGTAGAAGCGCAGAGAAAAAAAATTTCTCCTGGCTAGACCATGTCTAGATTCAAAGGAAAACTGAGGGGGGAGCAAGGGAGTGGGATTTTTTTTTACTTTGTTCCTAGGTTGTTATTTTTCTGAAACAGAGTCCTGTTCTTGTGCTGCAAGTGGCAGAAACATGAGGTGAGGATCATTCAGTGATGAAGGCTCTGCAGCTGACAGATTACAGGGCAGATTCAGCTCAGTCTCTTTAACTGTGCTTCTCTGCAAACTTCAACACTCTCCTTTTTCTCATTGGATACTTTATCTAAGAGGATCGATACATGGGGGAGAAGAAAGCTCAGCTTTCTGAGAAGCAAAGAGGCAGCACTGAAAAGACACTCCAAAAGGCCCTAAAAAGTACTTGACTCTTGAATAGGTTGGTATTTAAACCACTGGACTGTGTAAGTGAAAAATAAAAAACTGTTCCACTGGAATATACACCAACACTTAAAAATGGAAGTTTACAAACAAGAGATCCTTTGTTCAGTGGCGCCATTTCCTTTGGTGTTTGGAGGCTCTTTTGTTCCTTTCTGGCTCCAAATTGCCCTAAAAACCCTGAAAATAAATCTTGCTCCAAAATCTTGCTTAAAAAATACTTTTAGGTTAAAACACAGAAAAAACCACATGAACATGATGGGGTGGTTTGCTTGACCCACTCTCCTGTCAAACAATTTCAGAATTTGGTAGAAACAGAAGAGTAGGCCAGATCCTCATGCACGTAAGGGAAATGGCCAGCACAAACCCAAAGCGTGGCTGTTAAATAACATGCAGGTGCAATTATTACTGAGTACCCCTGATACCTCCACGTGACATCATACTGTCAGTTGTCTTTCTTTGTTTTTCTTCAAATGGCTTGCAGCTTTTCTGCATGGACTACTCCATAACCACCACAGCTGACAGAGGTGCTTGTACCAGATGCTGTGAAATTTGAAGGAGGAAGGGCTCCAGGGTACAGTAGTTGCTGTGAAGCTCCTTCAGCTTTATGGTGAGCTCTTCTTGCCTTTTCCAGGGCAGCATCAGCAAAAGTTCATCACTCTCTGCAAATAATATACATCTAGGCTGCATTTAGCAGAGGTGGGTTTCTGATGGAGGAGCTGGGCTCACAGAGTTGAGTGAGCAGTTTTGTGTTCTTCTGATAATTTCATTTGGTTTAAGCTTCTAAAGCCCTACAGACTCAGAGAGCTGCCCTTACAGATTTTATGTAAATGAAATAAATCAGTATTCCTGCAAAATGCCTGCTGATAATGTCTTCCCATTATACAGATGTGTCTGAACGGCCAGACCTACTCACCATTGCTAAACAGATGGTGGACTGTTTACAGAACCCTCCTAGGTTAAGTATGTATGGTTAATGGTACAGCCCAGCACAATAACTTGAACAGAAGAAAGCCTTCATTGCGAAGGGAAAGTGCAGCCAACAAACTAGCCCAGCTAGGTGTGCGCATATTGTCCCACAGCTATGTGAACTACACTCAGTCAGGGCAAGCAGATAACAACAAATAAAATGCCCTGGTTCGGCAGCCCTGGTTGCCTTTCCAGGGAGAGAGGGATGAAATTTTCCGCTTATGAAAATCCCTCACAGCTCTGCAGCTTGGCTGTCTCCTCGAAATAAAGACGTTTTCAACCCTCGAAACCAAAGTCGTGCTGGACACGGTGTTGTGCTATATGGCCACAGTGAGCGACACTGCTCTGAGAGGCCCCCGCAGGCTGCCACCACCCTCCCCATGAGCTAACTGAAGAACACAAGCAGCACTTATGATCTGAAATAACACATGTATTTAATATTTGTGACCATTACGGGCCTGCAGTGTTGCGACTGCCAAGAAAGGCATGCCAAGTACGCTTCACCTGAGAGAAGGAATGGGGAAAGGAATGCTTCTCCTGCAGCAAGACAGGGAGCTGTGCCACTGACCCAGCCAAAGGAGGGCTGGCCCCCACCCTCCTTGGTCTGCTTGCCTTGGCCACTGTCTTGGCCACAGAGATGTTCGCGCCAAGCTGCTCAGCCTGGACATGTATGCTGTATGTGTACACACTCATGTACACACATACAGGTATCCAATAGGGACTGGAGTTCTGCTGTGTTCCTCATGGCACAGATGCAGAGGATATCATGGATCTGCTTCAAGAGATGAGCCTCTGGAGCCACGAGCTGGGATTAATTTTAAGCAACTGCTGCCAAGGCTGCTTAAAGCGTGGGCCTGGACACTCTTTCACTGTTGCTTGTGCTGGAGGCTGGGAGATTAGGAATGAGTAACTGGCCTCCTCCAAACAACTCTGTACAGGACCTGAAGCCCAGCAGTACCCTGACAATCGGCTCCTTGACCTCCTCCACAAAGAGTATATGTTTTCTCCCTTTTATCAAGGAACAATTGATATTAAATACTTCTACGTCTTGGTCAATGCTGTTTTCTTTTTCTATGTTAGCCTGATGTCTGAGTCTTATAAAACTGAGATCACAAGACAGTAAGTTAAAGTAAATTAAATTGCCATGGGGCAATATACATTTGTCTGTTGCACATAACTTCACAGGCAAAAGGGCCTGTGCCGCTGATATACCGAGGTTGGAGGGAAAGACTCCCCCAAGGGCAGTGGCAAAGGCTGTGTCACATCCTATGGTCATACTGAGGGCTGCCGTATGCCTCTAACAACCTTCGATTTCAGAGCTGAACATGTAGCAAACGCTTTCCAGCCCTGGGATGGCTAGGAAGCCATTTTCAAGGATTTTCCCGCCCATCTTTCATCCAATGTTCTTTAACACCACTTGGTTTAGCCATGAGTTGCATCTGAGCATTTCAACACCCACCCCCGCCGCCCCACTGGCAGCATGGGTTGCCCCACTGCCTGCCCACCATCCAGGCTGCTCTCTGGCACCTCTGCCAAACACACCACTGTGCCATGTGGTCTTTGTCCTCAGCCAGCCTGGCCCATCTTTCCTCAAAACCACTTCCAACAATCCTGTCGAGGCATGGGCACTTTCTTCCTTGGCCTGATGGTAGCCCACGTCTCTCTCCACGATCCTCCAGCCACACAGCAATCTTAAAGGAAGCTCAGCCCTTGGGTCAGTCTCACGCCATGCATCTGCCTCATCACCCAGGTGATGGCTGACATTTAGGCTCCTGGCAGAACAAAAGTGGCAGAAAAGTGAAATGTTAACTATTGCACACTCATTAAATTATGCTGTATTACATTAATGTCTATTATCAGGGTGATTAGATATTGGAATGGGCTGCCCAGGAGACAGTGGAGTCACTGTCCCTGGAGGTGTTTAAGGAAAGACTGGATGTGGCACTTAGTGCCGTGGTCTAGTTGGCATGGTGTTCAGTCATAGGCCGTACTCCATGATCTCAGAGGTCTTTTCCAACATAATTGATTCTGTGATTCTGCAATAGGGGTGGATTTCAGAATCAGTGTTAAAACTGTTGCTGCTGCCATTTCCTCACCTACCACACAGTAAATGAGCATTTGTGCTTTCGATGGGAGTAAGGCTCAAAAGATCATCCCCTGCTTGCATGAGAGATGACAGGCACCATAGGTCTGTCATCAGAGACCCTTAGCCTGAGGGTAGGATGCCCAGTGAGAGCTCTTGCATTTATGCAGAGCCCCACTGAACTGACACACAGATGCTGGTCCAAGCACGATGCTTACAGGCATTACTCCACACTGAGTTATATTTAACACAGGGGCCTAAATTACACACCAGATGAAGAGAAGTCTCTTTGAAAAGGCTTACAAGGTGCCACCTGTTTCCCAGGTCAGAGTCAGGACTTTTGAAAGCACATATGTTTGACAAGATCCAGATCAACTGAACAAAGTAACATTAATAGGACCCCCTTCCCTGCTTGGGCACCACGCAAGAGACAGCTGCCCTGATGCCTTGTCTGGAAAATTGGTAGCGGCCCCAGGGGATCTTGCAGGCTTCCCCAGCTGCAAGAAGAATCCACAGGGAGGATGTGCAGCAGTAGCAAGGGGGACAAAAGTGTGACCGAGGGGACAGAGAGCTTCTGAGAGATGAGAATGAGCTGAAGGATAATCCATTTCTCCAGATGAGGAAAATTCAAATAAGTTCAAAGATAAGAACTTTCTCCAGAGCATAAGCTTCTCTGGGGCAGAGACCTGCTAATTTGGAGAGCATCCCATGTGTAACGGAGGCTGTGTGGGCAGCTCCATAAACCATGGTGGTGAGCAGGTGGGGCGACCTTCCTGCCTGAATCAGACATTCATTCAGACCCACAACACCAAATTCACAGCACAGGTCAGGATGAGGATGAAGTAAAACCAGCTTATTGCAACCCTGTGCAAAAGCTTTATAAAGCATTGGACCAAAACATCCTCAAGAGCTGCTCTTGCACCCTTCCTCTGGATCCACCTTCAGAGTCTGACCCAGCTCTTTTTTTCAGAACACCCATAGTAGTTCCACCATTTTAATATCTGCATACAAAACCTCCTGATGCATTTTAGTGAACCACAAACTACCTTAAAAAATGCAACACAAAATTAAAGAATTCACTGTTCATAGCTCCAAGTAGGGAACCAAGTAATTAATATACAGCTTAATCTACAGCTTCTGCTATCCTTATACAGCTCTCACGCTTTGGCCTGCAGCCCCTTTGCTTTAATTGCTCTCACTAAAGATAGCACTCTCCTAATGCAAAATAATCTGGTGAATCCTATGCCCATATCTGGGCTAAATGCAGGGTGCTTAAGAGAAAGAGATCTCAACACAACAAGGTGTTTGCTTGCATTCAAGGGAAAACAGAAAGGTTTCCTGGAAGTCAAAATAATATATCACATATGAAATGAAATCCCATTAAAAGCTAATTTTTCAAATTATCTAATATTATTCTTGTTATGGGTAATATTTCATGGATGATCCTTTGTTAACACATAACGGCAAGCCACAGCCTGTCTGCATGCCAAGGATACCCTCTTTAAAGAAATATAAATACCATGGAACGCTTCTGATCTTTCTCATATAGAGATTTTTTTTTTTAATGAAACACTATTCAGATGCTTCATGGCCAGCAAACATAAATAAATGCAATAAAAAGTAGTCTTGGCTGTGAGAGAGGTCTGAAAGACTGAATTTCTCAAGGGACAGACAAATAAACCAGGGAAAGTTTTATTTCATTATCAGCATAGTAGTGGCATGCATACATCAGCTGGTATCAATCTTGCTTATAGCTCGGGGCCAGTGACTGAGGGCATGCTGCAAATTCAAATTCTGGCTTTTCCATCACAGCACACGTTTGGGTCATTTTCTGCAGTTTTCGGTTTTCCAATCTGCACTCCTCTGCTGCCCCACCTTCCCTGTGCCCGGAATGACTGCCTGCAATTGGAGGTTCAGGGACTTTTTAAGCTGGAAGTTGTATCTGACTGGTTGTTTCATAAACAAAATGAATTTGACTAATCCTTTTCTGAATCCATTCATCCTGACAGCCCCCATAACATCTTACAGCAAGAATTACGCATTGTGTAAAAAGGTACTGAAATTAGTAAAAGTTATTAAAATCTTTTAGCCAAGAAGAGTATTATTATCTGAAGTCTTGTTTTGTTGAAAAGCCTTGCTACATAGGCAAGGATGGTCGGCTCAGCTGTCAACTGGAGGGTCACTCAGATACTCAAATTTTGCAGCTGCTCCTTCCTTCTGACCAGCACAAAGCAGGAGAGGAGGTGAGGTAGAAACAGGAGAGAAAGCAAAGCTTTCCATGGAGATGTACAAGCCAGAATCCATCAGGATCAGCCTGATCAATCATGGTGTAATGGCCTGACCTGGCAGATGACCAACAACAGCCACAATCTGAACCTTTGCTTCAACCCTCTGCAATAGCCCAGCCAGTCCCAAAAGGTCCCCCTCTCTCATTACTCTTCTTCTGCAGGGCAGAAACCATCCTCCTCCTTAGGCAGGGCTTATTTCTAGAGGTGCTGAGCATCCACGCTCTGGCTGAACTCAGCAGGAACCACAAGTGGTCTCAGAGACTTAGGGCAGATCGCACAGGGACTTTTGTGATTGTAAGTGCAACCGTTCGCTTACAGTTTTCTCCTCTACCCCATGCTGTCCTCAATGTCAATCTGGTCTTTTTCAGCTCATGGTCTCATCTGTAGGTCCCTGCTCCTGCTCAGTTATGAGTCAAGGTCTGCAGATTCTGACTGAAACCTCCTTGTGTGTGGTGTTCACCCTCCTTCCACAACTCAGCCACACCTGCAGGACTTTTGTTCACATCCCTTTACTTCTTTCAGCCTTAGATAGCCTTTCTGAAACTCTGAATTGCAAGCCCAAAGTGTCCATTTTCTCTGGACATGGATACAAGTAGCCCATGAGATCCATGCAAAGGAAAATGGAACTAAAGGCGAAATGGCCAGCTGCAACTCAGACTGATCTTGCTCTTCAACAAAAGGTGAGCTCTGACTGCTGTCCCTGTATGTCATGCCTCTCTGCCTTTCAGTCCCTGTGAAGACATGTCTTTTTGGATCATTACCAGACCTGAAACCATTGAAGTTGTGATGCTGAGATGACAAGGCTCTGAACAATAGCCCAGACTCCTGCAAACTCCTAATTGTCTTCTTCTGGCACTTTCCTAGCAAATTCTGCTGGCTTTGACTGGCATTCAGAAGTTACTGTTTAATACCTCTGTCAGGCAAATTAATGGCAGTTACTTCCCTGGGAAGTGAGAGACGGTAAATTTAAAATAAGACCCACCTCCAAATAACTTTCTCAGCTAGAAAGAAAATTCACCACCTCGTTACTTGCTTTAAAGGCTTTTCCCGGGGGAGCGCCACATGTTTCACCAAGCGCAGCAAGATCCCTGGTACAGCCTGGCTGCTGTTCCCCCTCCCTGTCCAGCTGCATATGGGTGATGGACTTGGTCAGACAGAGGTCAGAGAATTAAAAAAAAGTAAATAGGAGTCATGCACTGGGAGCACACATTCACTGCATTGCTGAACTGTCTTACTAACCCGGGAGTAGCCTCCCACACTCCCATGCCGTTAGTGCACAGCTGCTGCTGGAAAGTTGCCCACAGAGCCTCCCTCCCCTCCCACCTCTTTCAAAGGACCTTGTCTGGAGCTACCAGGCTTCTGCTGGCAATATTTGTCAGGGAACAGAGGACTACTGTCACTTAAAAACAAGCAAAGGATTACAAGATGCTTTGATTTCGTTGGGAGCACAGAAAGGGAATGGTTGCCGTTTCAAAAGCTAGAAGGAAACACTGGTGCACAGTCAGATTCGCATGTTCATTATATATTTGGCAGAATATATCAACTAGTTTATGCTGAATTCCAAAACAGCTCTAACTATAGCCATGCCAAAGGCTTTTGTAGAAGGATGACTGCTCCACGAGGCACCTTATATACGTATGGGGCTACAGATACTAATTTGCACTGTACAAGTAAGTAGAAATAGAAATAAACATAAACATTTTCAGCATAAGGCTTCCAACGTGTGCGCAAAACCCCCAGCGAAAGGTCCTGAGTGGCTTTCCCTGGTGCATCCAAGAAGTCACAGATTGAGACAAGCACCAGCACTTCTGAGTGCAAGCTAGAGGAGCAGAAGCAGGACTCGGTTGGAGAGGCCTTTGAAAATCTGCCCACAGACACTGCCCCTGGGTGCGGCATCCTGGATCTCGGGGATGGAGAAAATCCCATCCGTTCTGGGACACGTATTACATTTATTTATTCAGGAGCAGAACTTCCCTCTCTAAGAAGGTAGGAAATGTTGACATTAATGGGCAAAACTGCTACACTGCAATTAAAACACACTTCTTCAGCCAGAATCTCACCTAAATGTGGATTTTCAAAGGCCCCCTTGGGGATGTTGTACTCTACTCCCTTTGAACATCTCTTTGGTCCTTTCAAAAATGCCAGCCTAAAAATCCCTGCTGGGGGGCAGCACATTGCTGTGCTTTTTTGAGGTCTTACCTTTAATACAACTTTAACCTCACATTTTGCATTTTTCCATGCATAGCCTTCTGGGGGGTTTAGTTCTGACTCTGAGTCCTGCCTCCTCTTTTATCCACATGCTGTGGATTATCTGATCTGATGAGTCATCAGAAATAATCCTGCAACGGCACTGTTCAGCGTAAGGGTTAGTTTGCAAGCCACTTTGTGTCATCATTTATTTGAATAAACCATGCCACTTGCCCTGTATTTTATCCTGCACTTAAAAAAAGAAGAAGAAAGCAGCCACTGAACTGCTAACTATTTTAATCTCAAAATAAGACACCTTAACATATTTGTGAGATCTGAACCACCAATGTCTTTGTCTAAACAAAAGCTCTTATAGTAAAAATGCGCTGGTAAGATTTGCTCATTCAAATCTCATAAAGCCCATGTTGTTGCAAGGGCTAAGAAAACCTAGCACTTTAAAGAGAGTAATTCTGGGCTAAGAACATTAATGGCATCCCAGAACTGAAAAGCTGGATGTGTAAATTAAAAAGCAAAAAGCACATATACACTCTTAATATCCTAATACCTATTACATGTGATCTCTTTCAAAGTAGCTTTAAATGAGAAGTGCGGTTACTCTTTGATATAGCTGCTAGAAACATAGCCAGGATGCCCTTTGTTATAATTTTAAAAAATCAGTCCACATTTCAGAAAGGCTCATGATAAATGAGTTTTCAAAAACCAGCACACATTATTCTCTTTTTGTTGTGTTTTTTTGAGTTTTTTAATTCCATTTAAAACATAAATCTGCAGCAAATACAAAGCAGTTCCCTTCACTCCGCAGAATCCTCTTGCCTTGACTGTTGGAAAGAATCCCTTTTAGCCACCATGACAGAAATGATCATACGTGCAGTGAGAAATCCTCTCCACGCCACACCTCAGTTCCCCCAAGGCTACCAGGAACTGGCGTCACTGCTTCATCATCTGGGACCCAACAGCCTCAGCAGCGTGCGGAGACCGCAGCAGGTGACCCACATCGATGAGCAGCTGGACAGAAGTCTCGGGGCTGTTGGCCACAGTGTCTGCAACCCAAGCCTGACCCAACGGCAAAGCAGCTATCTGGACACTGTGTTTGTAAAAGCACTGAAAAAGGACTGCAGCGCCAGAGGAACCATCTGCCAGGTACAAAGCAAGGCTGAGGGAGGACACTTTGGGTTTTGCCCCCAGAAATCCTGATCTGTTACTTACAGCTTTTCCTATGGCGTTCATCAGAGGAGCAGTGAGCGTCTTTAAACACAGCATTGCATTTATTGCCATCGGGTAAAAACGAGTCTTAGAAGTATTATCCTTGTTTTAGAGGCGTGGAACGGGTCTCTACTTCTAAACACATCCATACAACCAGAGGCAACCGGGGCTGGCTCCCCGGTGATGCTGTGCAGCACCACATGTGGGAGACCACAGGGATAACACTGCGGAGACCAGGGCAGACCCTCATCGCATCCCTGCTCTGGGCCTGCTCACCCCATCTCCTGATGGTGGAGGATTTATTTGCTTCAGAAGGAATTTGGGAATTCAGCCTATATATTCAACTTGCACGTAAATCATGGACGTTATCTAAATGGGGTGGCAAATGCAGACCCAGGGAACACATATAATTCACCCACATTGCCTTGAAAAGGCACCGAAAAAGCTTGATATGAGAAATTTCTGACTTTCTTTCTTGTGCTTTGCAGTCCTGAGGGAGCAGGGGGAGCCCAGAGGTGCAGGGTGGGTGGGCAGGGTGTGAGGGGCGGCAATGGGGTCACTGGGGTTCCCTTCCCGCACCCCAACTCTGCCACCCATGCACTTCACAGCCCCTAAGGTAGTCTTGCAGCACCTCAGCATCGGGTGCGCGCCTGTCCCGCCGGGGAGCCGCAGGGCAGAGCGCGGGCTGCCACAAAAGGCGCCTGGCCAACAGCGCACCCACCCCTCGGGGGCCACCCTCGACATTTCATCCCAGGGGAGAAAAATCCGCGGAGGGTTTGCCTAGAAATACTCCCTCCGAACGGTCAGTGGCCTCTCGGGCAGAGGGAAAGGGACTTTTTGCCGCTGTTTGCTCGTGTGTCAGGCAATATAAAGGAGATTTGCCCCGGGGCTGCGCAGCTCCGGCCCGGCCGGGCGTTGTGGACGCGCTGTCGGGCGGCACTTCCCGGCGGAGCCCGCTTGGCTCCACAGCCTGGTGATTTTAAACAAAAGGGTTGTGTTTTTTTGGTTGGCTGGTTGATTTTTTTTTTTTCCAGAAAATAACTGCAGCCCACCTCTGCAAGAATATATTTTACTTTTTTTCCTCCCTCCCGCCGGTCCTCCCCCCCCCCATGTGCTCCCCCCGCTCCTCCCCCACCCTGCCTCCGAGCTGGCATGCGTCCAGGCCGGAGGATATTTTTTTCCCTTTTCTTTTTTTTTTTTTTTAATTTTACTTTATTTCCACCGCACATTTCTACTCCAGCTCCCCAAACTCTTTGATCTCCCCCGCTGTCTCCTTACCCGGAAGAAAACCCCGGCTCTCTCAGCTGGGAGCTCGGCGCACACGTGGGCGCCCTGGCGCGCCTCCATGCTCCTGCCAAATTTAGTCACACAAAGGGCCCGGGGGGGGGGCCCGAAGGGGGATGAAAGGGGCCGCCGGCGGGACATCAAAGGCGCCGCCGCCCCGCCCCGCTCCCGCCCTCCCCTATATAGGGGGCGCCGGCGGCGGGCGCCGCTTCGCACGCGAAGGTGTCGTGTGTCCCCCCCCAGCCCCGCTGGCTGCAGCCGGGGAGGGGGCGGGGGGGATCGTCCTTGGGAGCCCCGTTCCCCCCTCTCCCCGGTCAGCCCCTCTAAAGCTCTGTGGGGCTCATGCCGCTGCTCCGGCCTCTGGTGCTCGCCCGCCCCGGAGCCGACGGCGGGTTTGCCCTCCCTGTTCGCCCCCCCGCCCCTAAGACGGGCAAGCCGGGATTGCCCGTCGGGGAGCGCTCAAAATGCGGGTGCCTTCAACACTGAAATGTCAAAAAAAACCAACTAACAAACAGCCACAACCCCCTCTAAAACGCCCAAACCCCCTCAAACGACCAAAATAATTATAATTAAAAAAAAAAAAAGGCAAAACACGCCCAAAAATGATTTAAAAACAAAGCAAAACAAACAAACAAACAAAAAACCCCAAACCACGGGAAAAACACAAACCCACGCTAAAATGAAAATAAAATAAAATAAAAATAAATAAATAAACCACCTAGAGCTCAAAAATAAACCCTGTTAAAGCACCAAACGGCGCGGTGGCCGCTGCGGAGCCCCGTGCCGGGCACGGCGGCGGGCGCGCTCCCGGCGGCGCGGAGAGGGCGGCGGGGTCCCGCCGGACGCGAGCGGGGGCACCCCTCCCTACCTCGGGCCATGCCCCCCCCGGCCGCGCACCCCTTCCCAGCCCCAGGAACCGCGAGTAAAGCGACAGCTATGAATTGTCTCCAGTCAAATCTGACGCTGGAGTTGAGGTTTCCTGAGTTTATCTTCTTATCATAAATCATTACGGTTTCCACACGCACACATCCCCCCGCCCCAGTCCCGCCGCCCCCACCCCGGCCCTTTTTTGCCCTCAAAATCCTTCCACCAGAAACCGATCCGGGAAAAACTCCAGCCCACGTGAAAGAACGGCGGAGGGACGGGGGGGGGCCTGCTCTTCCAGAGGGACCCGGTAATGAAACAGACGAGTGGCCGCACTGCCGGCTCCTCCGGGGGGGGACCTGTGTCTGCTCCCGGGCCACGCCGCCCCGTCGGGGGAGCGGGTTGCAACGCTCAGCCTCTCGACGCAGTTTTTGGTTTTTTTGTTTTTTTTTTTCAGAATGGGACCGTCCCGGAGCAGCTTCGCTCGGCCTGAGCGTCCGGTGTCCGCCGAGCACCAGGAAAGGGAAGAAGGGCGGGAGGGATGCGGAGATCTGCATCTCCGCTCACGAACCATCCCCGAGTTATCTGTCGTTTTCCAAACAACCGCTTCCTCATCGCCTCTCTCAAGCCGCCTCCGGGAGAGAGGGGGTTTCCCTGCATCCGGGGAGCATTGCACAATTCAGTCCCTTCCCAAGGGTTACGTTTCTAATTTCTTTCTTTCTCGATTATTTCTCTGACGCACTTGTTCGACTTGGCAAGTCCATCCCCCGTTTCCCACTACCTTGCTCCCTTTCTCAGGGTTTGGAGGGTCTCATTTCTCAGCTGGATATTAATTACTCGTTCGTGGGCGATGATGCAGAGCCGCGGGCGGCGGCGTGGGCAGCCGGGCTCAGCCCGCCCCGTGTCCCGGCCGGCAGTGCCGCCGCGCCGAACCCGGCATCTGCTGAAAACGGATTGAGCATCCCTAAGTTCCCATTCCTCCGGCTCCCGATTCTTGAAGGTTTAGCAACCTGACGGGGCATGTGCAAAGCACCAAGCGCACCTTTGCGACGGCTAAATCATGGGAAATTGTTTCCTGCAAAATGTGCGCCTATCGCTTTCGCAAAATAAAAGTTGAGGATCCTGACGTTTCCCAAGCTCAGCGTCTGCTTTTGTTTGGATGTTTTGTGTTTGTGGGTTTTTTTGGTTTTGTTTTTTTGTTTTTTTTTTTTTTACTGCCTTGCAGCAGGGCGATGGCGGGTCAGCCGGGAGCTAACGGGGCAGCGCGATGCTGGAGGGACGGGACGGGGTGGAGGGATGAATCTCCGCTATGCTCTGGCTCCATTTACCCGTCCGAAACCGGGACAAGCTCATCCCCCCGGTCTCTCAGAGGCTACTACTTTTCTGCCGGGCACTTGCTGGATTCAGTGGGGATGTCTTAATTGTGCCCTTCGTCCGAAGCGGGCGCGGGTAGAGCCCGGGCAATCCCTCGCACACTTTCCACACCGGAGCAGCGCCATGTGGCGATTGGGAAGGCTCAACAAAGCAGCCCTAAAAAAAGCAGGTCTATCCGCCCTTCCCGGGGATGCGGCTAGTGCCTGTGCCCTCCTCGGCAGGCTCCTGGCTGGGGGGGGAGAGGAGCGGCAGTGTCCCGGCGCAGCCCCCGCGGCGCGGACACGCACACACACGCACACGTGTGTGCATTCAGACACACACAAGGACACACGGACACACAGACACACAGAGAGGCTACTCAGGGCAGCCAGAGCAAAGTTTGCCCGGGGGCAACCCCGCACCCGCTCCCCCCTCCTGCCTCCTCACTGGCCCCGGCCCCCTTCTCTCCCCCTCCCCGCCCCCGCCGCCCGGCCCTCCCTGCCCGGGCGCGGTGTCAGTCACCGCGGCGGCTCCTTTCATCTCCGCCGCCCCGCCCCGACGGCGGAGGGCGGGCGGCCGGGAGCGATGCTGAAGTTGCGCCGCCGCCGCCCCGCGCCCCACCGCCGCCCCCCGAGGGGCGCCGCGCCCGCCGGCTGCGGCAGGAGGCCCCGGGCCGGGCGCTGAGCGCGGAGGCGGCCGGGGGCGCCGCGCCGGCAACTTTTTCCCCTGCCCGCGGGCGCCAAGGGAAGGGGGGGGGGGTTGGGGGCACTTCCCCGCCCGTTCCATCCCTCCCTCCTGCTCTCCCTCCCTCCCTCCTGGGGCTGTTTCTTCCTCGGCCCCCCGCCCCTCGCGGTGCCGCCGAGCCGAGCCCAGCCGTGCCCGGAGCCGCGGACGAAGCGGCGGACAAAGGCCCGGTGGGTGCGCGCCGCGGGTAGCGCCGTCCTTTTCCCCCGGGACGCCCCCTCCCCTTTCCCGCTTCCCCCCAGCCATTTTAACTCGGTCCCGCCGGGGTGGTGGCAACTTCAATCGGAGGCGAAACTCGGGCGGGCTCCGCACCCTTCCGCGTCCCCTCACCCCCAGGGTGAGCCCGAGTCTGGGGGGTTTGAAGAGGGGGTCGGGTCTCCTGAGGGGCGGTCCCCGGCGCAGTCGGGGCACAAGCGGCTGTATTTCGACCTATTCCGGCCGTGCGGCGCGTCGGGACGAGGGTCGCCGCGGGGTCTGTGCCGTGCGGGAGCCGGGGTACCTCGGCCCCGAGGGGGCGGGCGGACAGGCGGGGGTCTCCAGCTGCCGAGAGAGCAACCCCGAGGAGTTCACGGGATTTTTCCTTCTTCTCTCCTCCTTCTTCTCCTCTCTCCTCCTCCTCCGCCCTCCTCCTCCTCCTCCCCCCGCTGCTCCTCCCGCTCCCCTTCCCGCGGCGGGCCGGCGGCCGCAGCAGACGCCGCGCTGCCGTGAGGATGCCGCAGCTGCCGGGGGCCGGGGGCGGTGGGGGGGACCCGGAGCTCTGCGCCACCGACGAGATGATCCCCTTCAAGGACGAGGGGGACCCCCAGAAGGAGAAGATCTTCGCCGAGATCAGCCACCCCGAGGAGGAGGGCGACCTGGCCGACATCAAGTCCTCCCTCGTCAACGAGTCCGAGATCGCCCCCGGCGCCAACGGGCACGAGGTGCGCGGCCGCGGGGGCTCCGCGGGGCAGCGCGGAGCGGAGGGGCGCGGGATGCCGGCGGGCTCCGGCCCGGAGGGAGGGAGCTTCGGCGGGGCACTGAGGAAAATCCTGTTTGCCAAATATTCCCCCCCCCCTTCAAAAAAAAAAAAAAATCCCACCCCAGCTCCCGTCTCCGTAGGTGCGGCGAGCAGAGCCCATCGCGCTCCGCGCCCGGGCTTGGGCTGGAAGGGGTGGCCCCTTCCGCGCTTCGGCCCGGGACGAGAAAGTTGCCGCGAGTCCCCCGACGGTGCGGTGGTATTAAACCCCAAGCAGCCATGAAATTTCTTCAGTAAAATCAGCGGGGTCGGAGCATTAGCCGTAAACTCTTTAAGGGATTTGCATAAAACTGTTTGGGAAGAAATTCCCGACACTAAAACAACTTTAGGGCGAGCGGGTGAACCTTCCTTTTAAAAAAATTTATTTTTTTTTCCTTCTTATTTTTCTCTCTTTTTTTTTTTTTTTTCTTCCTAAAGATGTGGTAAGGAAGGCAACCTGATTTTCTTCATTATTATGATTTTTGGTATCTTTTTACCAAGAGTATTTTGATCACCGAAGCTCCAAATATTTTCCAGAAATTAGCCCCTTTCATTAAATCCGGGGTCTTTCTGATAGAAAGGCTTTGCAAAGCCCCATAGTTATTCATGTTGTCATAAAACAACCGTTTACACAAGCGTTTCTGGTACAGTTTCCTTCCAAGAGACTTAAGACGAAAAAGATGTTTATCTCATGCTCTAACTTTTTTCTTGCTTCAAGAAGCTGTAGTGCTGTGATCGATAAATGAGCATCCATACAATGACTTTTCTTCTTTTTCTTCATTTCTGACGGTGGATTCCTTGCGGTCAGGTTTCCAGACAGACTCAAGCACAGGATTCCTACCATGATAAAGGCAGAGAGCACCCCGAGGAAGGTGAGAAGCGCGCAGTCCTGACAGGCAATATTAGTCTTATTAGTCCCTCTGTGAGCATCTGCACAGTCCTTACACTGGAACTTGGGTTCTTATGGGAAACATAAATTTACTACCTTTTGGGGAAGAGGGATGCCAGAGTGCTTTCAAAGCGCATTTAAAAATGAGATGAACATGCAGCACGTTTATCTTGAGTGACCAAATGGTATTTCAGTTGTTTAGAAACTGATAAGTAGGCCAAATGGATCTTCACTGAAGAAAGAACTATTTTTAGGATATCAGCTTAAATGCATTTATCTCTTCACTCGTACAGTGCAGAGTTGTGTTCTGAAAGTGCCTTTTCCCCTATAGCCAAAGTCTGTCGCTTAAATCTCCTCTTCCATATCTAAACATGGGCAGACCTCTTGCTTTTTCTAATGTACCAGCTGGTTAATTTTAATTGAGGAGGACAGAGGAAATAGCAGAGTTCGTTGAATATCACTTAAGAAGCTGGACACACGTACAAAGAATGCGTGCTGTGAAGGATGGAAGATTATGTTTAAAATTAAATACTTACTATCACAAGCTAAACCTGATCATAAATTCCATATGAAGAGAGATACAGTTCAGTCCTGGTGCTTTCCACGGTTCTGTGGCAATCTTCCTCCAAATTTGTCATTAAACGGCCTAAAAGCAATGATGTCCGTGCTCATAGCATTTTGGCAGTGAGACAGAGGTGCTCAGCTCTGGATAGTTTTCTTTTCAGCCCTGCATCTCCTTAAAACCTCACTTTTAAATAATATCATTGTGAACGGGCATATAGATGGGAGACCTATTCACCCCCATTCTCAGGACCTGGACCCAAATACTTCATTTTCCTACCACATAGTCTCCCTCTCTTGGCTTCCGTCTTGACTGTAGTGCCATGTGCATTCAACAGCCCCCCTCCCAAATTGTTCATATCTCCTTCCAAGCCAGCCCCTGCCCTTTATTTGTTCCCAGTGAGCATAGCCAGAATGAATTGTTTGCTGCAGAGTGGCTCAGTAAGAGAAGAAAATCTAGTTATCACTGTCCTATCCTCCCTTTCCTAACAGTGATGTTGGAAACCCATACTGGCAATATTTCTAAATCCACAAATCCTAGAGGCATGTATAAAATCGGGGGAAACTGCTTTTTGAGAAATGTGATGTCATTACTGATGTTTCTACCTTGATTTGGATGGGGACTAGCAAAATAATTTGGTTCTTCTGTGGCTGCTCTGTATTATAAACTCTTCACTGAGAGTACTTGCTCCTTTAAGAATTAACTCTTCCTAAAAAAATGTTGTTACAAATTGCTTCGGACTGCTTTCTGTCAGTGATAATTTCCATGAGTAAGGAAACATTTGCATGCAGAACATTTTTATATATACATACTACCTGTTTAAGTGCTCTAACTCACACGAAATGCATATGTGGGGAATAATGTAATCATTGTTTCATCTTCCGTAGGAAAGCATCCAGACAGTGGCTTATACAGCAAGGGACCATCATACTCTGGTTATTCTGGGTATATCATGATGCCAAATATGAATAACGACCCCTACATGCCTAATGGATCTCTGTCGCCACCCATCCCCAGAACAGTGAGTTATCTCTTCCAAAGACTGGTTTTGGCAAGCTGGGTTTACTCCTGTTTGGTCTGCAGAGTCTGTTCATGATGGGGTTTTTTTTGGGTAGCTTCAGCTATGGTGGAGGTTGAGCTTCTGCTGTTCAGAACCTCTGTCCAGCGAAGTTTGAGAGCTCTTAGAGGTGTTGGTCGTGACCACGGTGGAAAAGCTGAGATTAGTGTCTGTGAACAGGACTGGGGGCTTTCCTGGGGGGGAGACCTGGTTTACGACTGTAGGATAATGTATGGCAGAATGATGTAAATGCCGTCTTTGTAGTGACTGGGACAGATATGAATTTTCTGGCTTTAACTTTTCATTTGTTGAGGAAAATCAAGGAAGCGGAACTGCTAAAGTTGCATGTCAGAAAGATGAGAAGATTGGATTTTTTTTATGCCTTCAGATGTGGCATTGCTCTCTGCTGATTGATATTTGTTTCTGCCATCAGTTGGTCTGCGTGAAGGCATTATCTATCTGGCAGCATTGCTTTGAAACATACTCTATATCTTCAGCCACAAATTGTGAAATGGTCGTTTAGGAATTAATATCAACCATGATGCAGTAGTTACAGCTTTCCTTTACGTTGTGGCGGGCACTGATTCTTCCAGGTTGGTCCCTCTGTTTCCATTGGTGTAGATGCATGTTTATAGATTTTATTGTACTTTTAATTTTGGACAGTCAATTCCCATTTCTTTTTGTAAACGTCTTGGTATACATATAAAACAGTGGAGCGGCAGTGTTAAAATGAGCTGTGGAAATTATATTAGCACAGTCCGAGTGGAGTGGGAAAAAATTTGCTTGTAGGCATCCTGCTGAAAAAATGCCACTGCTGTTGTGTGTGCTGTGATACGAGAAGTTGGATGCTGTTGTTTCCCTCTGATAAAGCAGTTTTCCCTCTTACTGGCTCTTAGATTTTTACGTGGAGGTCTCTGTTAAATAACTGGCATTGTTTTGCTCTCCAGTGTTCTTGATTTTTATTCAGGGTTGCGGCATTTAACTTCAAAAACAAAAAAGAAGGGGTCCTGATCTGTATTGGTAATTTGACAGTAGCAAAACATGTTAAATTAGTATATGTTTGGAGTTGGAATGACAAGATACTTTGGCACAGGGAAAAACATGTATCTGCCCTTTTTGTATGTCACTGCATCTGAACGATACAAAAACTCATGCAATATGTTGCTTTCTATAGCTCTGGGTTCTTTTGTGTATAAATTCCAGTTCAGAGGCCTACAGCCATTAAGGGTGAAGCAGGATGACCATGGTCTGTTGATATTTGTTGTCGTAAACGCTGTTGTGCAAACAACTTCTGTTTGGTTGTATTGTGGGGAAAAGGATGCAGCTTTTCAAGAGGGCATTGAGACTCAAACCTTCCCTTTTGAGAACTGGGAAACTTCAGACTTTTTTTTCCCCCCTCTTTCCCATGTTACCTTCCTAAGGAACTCCCAAGTGCTGGTGTATGGCTTTGAACAACAAAATCCAATTTAATTATTCACTGAGGATTTTCTCCACATACGTGTGCTGTGGGGCTGCCGTTCTTTACTGATCTGGCATCAGTGCTCTCAGAATATCATCTTGCAGAGGCTCTTGTCTCAGGTACTTGAGGAACTATCCTTTGTGGGTACATTGGAGGGGAGAAAGGGGGGGAAATGCATCTTCTTTCTAATTGTAAAGCAGCCTGCTGAACATCTGAGGGGCTAATTTAGCTCAGTGCTGCTCTTGCATGTTAGAGCAGCACTACTGCTTCAGTAGAATAATGCTGTTGCAGGGCTGCAATGTTGACAAAAACCTGGAGTTCTTTCAGTTTAACCACAAGGCTACACGCTTGAGTTATTAAATAATTTTTTTGTTTAATTGAACTATAATCTTTGTTAGTCTCCTAGCTGACGGTTGAGTTTTAACGTGTGTGAGATCAAAACGCCGCATCCAGGAGATGACATGCTCGCTCACTCCATGACTTACCGCGGCTCCAGCACCGTGTGCTGCTGCTCACCTTTGTGGGGTCCCCAGCCACCGCCCTGAAGGTTTACTCTGGCTCCCCTTCTCAGGGCAACGTGCTGGGGCTGGGGGCAAAGAGCAGCTGAGATCATCAAGCACTGGAAGTGGAGGTCTCCCCTGGGGTGTCAGTCCCCAGCCATTTGTGCACCGAGTGTACCTGCGCCCTGCTATTTGCATGACAAAGATGCTTCTTGTTGATGCATCTGTTGCCTGGAGGTGTTAGCCAGGATTAAAAAGCTGCCCCGGGGCGCTGAATCTTTTTTTCCATCTTGGAAGGACCTGCTGCCTTCAAACCACCCCAAGGGATGCATCCCTGGGGAATGTCATCCAGACACAGGACAAGGACCATCTATGAGGAGGGAGAGCAAAGCTTTCTTGGAAAGGGAAAAAAGTTACTTTCATCAGTATATGTAGGGGGACAAAAAAGCACCCTTTTTTAAAAAAAGAAAAGGCAAATGCTTTACAAGCCTGCTTTTTAAAATTAAAAGTACAAATCTGTAGTCAGACATAACTTGCCAATTAACCGTAGAAGAAGGAAACTGAAGTGTAATTTCAGTGCAGCTTTTGGAAGGAAGAGAGTATATGACAAGGGTTTAGAATCTTCCCAAGTCTGGTAGAGTGGTCTTAGCTTCCCCATTCTCCCTCCCTCCCCCTTTTTTTTATATTTCTTATTTTTCTGGCAACTGATTTACTCCTTGCAAGTTGTATTTGTAGGAGCAGGAGAGCATTAACTACAAGTTCAGGTACAAGCCTCATGCCGCAGTATGTATTCTTACCAGATAGCTGGGTAAGTGGAAAAGCAAAGCAGTTGGTTTGGGTGGCTGCAGGAGAAGTGGCATGTGATGGTACCAAAACCGCAGTAACACCTGGTGAATGTGCATCCTGTGTGCTCGAGATATCTCCTGGTGGTTTCTCAGCATTGTGAGGGTACTGAAGGTGGGAGGTGGAGACAGCTGTTTGTTTTCTAACGTGTGGGTTTTTTCTTACTCTTTGGTTAGTAAGACTAGTTTTGGGGTGGCAAACCTTTCTCGTCTGTTTGATGGGAACATGGGAACAAAGGAGGTGACTGAAGAAGAATCGTTTTCTTTGTTGTAAATTCATCCAGAAAATAATTTTGTCTTCGTTTCTCCCTCATTCCCCATGAATTAAACTTCCTGTGGAAAGATAGAGGATTTCTGTACCCTCTCTTTTGCCTGTTCTTATATGTTCTTAGGGTCTGACTCAACTGTCGCTGTGTAGCTGCTGCATTTGTTAAATAGGTCGGAGGATACTATAAACATCTTATGGCAACTTGCAAAACACAGCATATCTGTTTGAAAATGATGAGGAGTTCTGCTGAGAGAATCTGAATGCTAGGAACAGTGCAAGACCTCCCTAGCCCAAATTTTGGATATTCCTTGTGTACTTCTCCATGGCAGGGGGTGCAGAGTTAGTTCCCATCTTGAAGAACTAACATCCCAGGAGAAATTGTGAGAATAGTGTGGTCAGAAGGAAGAATGAGGGTAGAAATAGCAAAAATGAGTGGCTATAGAGCCTCAGTAAGAGGGTTTTGTTTCCCTAGCTGCATCTTGCTGAGCCTCTGAAAGCTGGCTGATTCACTCACTTGTGGGGAATTTTTGGGACCCCAAGGGGAATATATGGGAGCTGCAGAAGGATACAAACCTGTTTTTTCATTATATTGCCTTTTCATGGGAGCTTGCTTCTGCTGACTGTGCCATTATAGGGAATTGCTGGGAGCTGTGGTCAGCTGAAACCTCCGTGGCCCAACATAAAATAGGGTTTCACAGCACAGATGCTGGGGCTCAGCTCCTGCTCAGGTGTCAGCCATCAGAAAGCTTTGCACTAATTCCCAAGTTGGCATCAGAGCAGGATGCCCTGGGGTCCTTAGGTGGCTGTGGTCCTGTCACAGATCTCTTTCTCCCTGCCACAACCCCAGACCTGTGCCTAAGGAAGTGGATTGCACGGGCAGCTGAGGGACTTGACGAGCCAGAGTTCACCCAGGACTGGAGCTGTGCAGCTTCACCCTGCACGGTGCACGTCTTTTCTCAATGAAGTTGAATGTTGTCAGTTGAATGATGTCGAAATAGCTTCTTAAATAGCTTTGAAATCAGGCACAGAGGAGCACAAAGCTTCCTGACTCTGTGGAAGGAGAACTTGATGGGGTTTATTACAGTTTGCCCAGAGAGGAATTTTAGCACTATTTTTTGAGGATCTCAGCGAGTTGCACCAAATGCTAGTACTGGGGAAGAAAAGGAATCTGCTCAGTGCTAATAGAGGGATCTCTCTGCTGCAAACAGGTCTCTCAGCTGCTCTGACTCAAGCATCACAGCTGATCAGTGTAAGATAGGAATCTGTGAAACACGAACCCAAGCTGTGAATGGTCGTGGGTTGAGTTTTGGTGGTGCTTTCTTTCTCCCACTTAATGAAATGAATCCTCCTCCGTTTGAAAAAGGGGCAGAAGTTGCTGCAGTGCCTCTAGGTTGTCCTTGTCTGAAGCTTGATCTGGTTGCTCATGATAAGATGGCATTATCCAAGTAGAGTCTTAGGTATGTAATTTATCATTACTGTGATCTTTGGCACATACCAGTGAAGAAAACACCCTTTCTGCTTTTGCTGCCTTCTCCTTGTAAGGTTGATGCAATTAGCAAATCTATCTATCTGTGAATGGGCAAGGGGAAAAGAAAATGTTTTCCTGGTGTCTCAGTGCAAGGGCAAGAATTGCATGTGTGTGGCTTCAGCAGGAGGCTTTATCAAAAACTCCACCCCTAACAAATCATCAAAGCTGGAGCTTTTGTATAGCAATATGTGTGTATGTTTATGTCCTAAATATCCTTTTTTCTATATATCTAGGAGTTAATTCAATGTAAACTTTAAATGGTAGAGCTGCTACTTACTTTTTAAAGTGGTTTAAAAGCAAAATGTCATTCCTGTCTCTTCTCCAACTTAATCCCAGCCCAGAAAAAATGTTAATAAGAATAGCTTGTTATGGGCTGCAAGTGCCAAGGAGGATATGGCTCAAGAAGAAAGCCTGAAGCTCCACAGGTTCAGGCATCAAAAGAGGAAAGGACTTTTTCCAGATAGTTGCTGTGCTGCATGGCTGCAGGCATTGAAAAGCCTGGGTACCGCAGGCCTGGCTTCTCTTGAGTACTTAACTTCTGTTTATAGTTAGGGAAAACGCCTCCTGATATGGGAAGGAAATAACCCACACAAAAGCAATTTAATGCTGCAGTGATGTTTCTGAAGTCTTATTAGAGGCATGTGCTTTTTTTTTCTCAGTAGCCGGCCTCTCAAGAAGACAAACATACGAGAGTTCGTTTTGATTCAGACACTGAATATTTGGCAGCTTGAGGTTTATGTGTTGTGTGTCCTGCTGTGATCTCCTGTGCTGCTCTCATGTGGATAGACAGTGATCCAGCATGTGGCTGGTTTAAGGGAAACACTGCTGTGAGCTGGGCAGTCTGTGTGTCCTCGACCTGGTGGAATCAGGCTGTCCTTGGTGCGTGTCCTCCCCACTGCTGCAGGGAAGCTGTGTGCTGTGACGCCCCAGTTGTGCGTAAATGGCTCCCAGACACTCCAAACTGCTCCTGTCCTGGCTAGCAGGCATTTATCTCTAAGCTGGTTTTGGCCATAAGGCATGTTTGGCATCACAGCTGCTCTCATCTGGCCATTGGGTTCAGTCCCTTTCTGCAGGACACTGGTGGCAGGCGGCACAGCTGCTTGGCGTGCTACTCCTGCCCAGGCAGTTCGGGATTAGTGTCTCTGTTGCTCTGGCCCTTCATAAGCGCTAGATTCACTTAAGAAAATTACATTCAGAATAATTTAATCTAGCAACCCAGTGGCTTCTATTTGTGACTTGGGTCTTGTGGATATGTTTATTTAGTTTGGGTTTCCCACTTCAAAGGAATCTGTCCTCTCAGCAAGAAAGTGATTGAGCACTTAAATAAAAATGTATTCATTGAATCTTTGGGATTGAGCTAAAAGTGCAGTAGGGAGTTAACACATGCACCAACTGTGCTAATCAGTCAGGGATTGCCTGTTCTCCTAAAGGGGAAGAAAAGTAGTCTGAACTGCCTGAGGAAAAGTGTCTGGCCTTCCTGTGGCTTCTGGTGGTGGTGTTGCTTGCTGGTGCTTCAGGTTGAGAAGAAGGACCTAGAATCTTTTTGTCTGTTATCTTCAAAGTTACCAAATCCCTTGCTGTAGAAGAGCATTTTCATGGAGCTGAAAGGTTGACTCAACGATTGTTTATTTTCTTCGAATGGCTGTGGATGTAGGTAAGGTTGATGCATGAAATCAATAAGATGAGCTTAGCAAAAATTAAGAGTGTAAAGTTACAGGGTTTTGACTGAAGGTTTATAAAATGAGGAGTTTAACTTAAAAAGTAAGTGTACTACTGTCACCAGCTGTAACACATAAACCAGAGAATTGCTTTGGCTAGGAGTTACTAGGCAAGCCAGAAAGCAGCTAATTCCCACAAGCGTCTGTCTCTCCAAGCATTTACGGTGTTCTAGCCCTGTACTTCAAACAGTGCTGCACAAGTCAGCGGGCAGGTCTGCTTCACCCAAGCCAGGGCAGGGGGAAAAGGTCTCTTGGGAGCATGTGATAACATGCACGTGTTTGCCATGAGGTACCTTCTGACAATACTGGTGCCTCAAATGAACAAGGGTGCACCTCTGTGTGCGCTCCTGGTACGAGGCAGCCCTAGTAATGCTGCGTCGGCAAAGAACAGGAGAAAGATGTTTGTGTGACCTTTTTTTTCCCCCTTCCTTTTCCTTTCTTTCTGATTAGGGAAGCTTTAAAGTAGTTTGAAACAGGCTGCTGCTGTGCATCCATCGCAATGCTAGGCACTGCACATACTTGAGAGCCCTGCTCTGAGAAACCTGGACATTGTGGGAGCTGCAACAAACCCCACAGTGACAGCACAAGGAGTGAGATTTCAGAGAACTGAAAAGCACGATGCTAAAATCCCGTGGATTCTGATGCCAGCTCAGCTTCCCTCTTAGACAACTTGGACAGAGAACTGGATGGGGCTGCAGCCGTTATCAGAGAAAACCAGTCAGGAAATTGTTTGATTCACCATGTATGTTCAAAAAACAGGGAGAGGGAACATGAGACTTTTGTTGGGCAGTTTTTTTGCCTCAGAGGTGGACAGTGATGAGTTCTAAAATGCTGTTCCTGTAGGCTCTGTATTTCAGAGCGTCCTAGTAACACTGTCTGCTCAGAGCCAACACTCTGTAACTGGTCACTTAGCTGTGCTATATGGCTCTATTTCTTCAATTTTCTGCCTTTTTCTATATTCAGAACTGCCTCAGAGACTTATCTTTGTGACCGTCTGTTGTCTCTCCACAGTTTTGGCATATCTTCTTGCCTTGATCTTTCTTCATCCCTATCAAATCTTGCATTGGCAAGCTTTGTCTAGCATAAAAAAAGTACAATATGGAGGTGAGGATTAAAGGTGTCACCACTTGTCAAGAGCAGACTGTGCTCTGGGAGAAGGCCTTGTGCCTGCCGATGTGCTAAAATGCAGATAATCTGTGTCCAGCGATGCAAACGTGTTTACTTTGCTAAAATGCCACAGTCCAGTGATTTGTTGAGGGTCTCTAGTTTCTGAAGTTTGAGTAGTGCTATATCAGGTTTAGGAAGCCTCAGTTACAGAGTGTAGTTGTGTTCTTGCTTGAAGTTTATTACCCGCCCACCACCCATCCTGCACTTCCTTCACTGCAGTTTTGTATCATTCCCGTGTGCCCCCAGCAGTGAGCAAGGTTTCTGTCACCAGCTTGTGTTCTGTCCCATGCAGCAATCCCTCAAAACACCGTGGTGCATCTTCCCAAATTAATTTTTACTAAGTGGCTTTGTTCTCACATCCGTGCCCTCTCCTCAGTATAGGGTTTGTGCCGCTTGTTTCGTGGTGTGGCACTCCTTGTGATCTGGTTGGCAGCACTTGCTTACAGGAAAGTTGAGGTGAAACGGAAGAATAGCCGGTCTTGACCCAGTGCAGGGACCCCTCCAAACTCAGGGAGGCTCTGATTTGTCCCCTCAATGCCTGCACGTGAATTAGTCCCCTGAGAAGTGTAAAAATTGTCCCTGTGTTCACACGCGGGTCCTTCTTTTTCGAATACAAGCGTATGCACGGGTTCAGCCTCTTGGGGAGCTTTTGGGAGTGGGGCGGGGGGAGCGGGTGGGTGAGGGTCAGGTGTGGGGGCTCAGGGCAGTGGGGCAGGCTGTGGGGAGGCTTGGGTCCCCTCCAGCCTGCTGGAGATCAACACGGAAAGGAGAAGTGAGCTCACCCCGGCTGGCACTGGGGAGAGTTTTGATGAAATAAACCATACGTGGAACGTACTAGAATGCATTTTGAAAAGCATAAGCAATTAAAATAATTTACTCCAAAGAATGTCCCTTGTTTCGCTGCCCTGTGACACTAGCATGCTGGGCTGTGTTTTGGTCTGGTTTTTACTGCTCGATTGACTCCTGCCCACAAACTGAAGTTCAGCGCATTTTTCAAGTTTGAATCGAGCACGTTGGATTTGGAAAATTTGTTCCTCAAAACCCTCTCTCTCACACATTATTTTATGTCTTAAATACCCCCGCTATAGGGAGAAAAGGAAGCCGTCCTGGAATTAAAGGAAAAAAAGAAATAAAACTTTAAAAAGCTTAGCTCTTAAGTGTGTGGATTTTTCAGCTTTTGTTGAGACTTTTTTTTCCTATCTCAATTATTTTGAGGATATTTCTAAGATAATAGTGCAGAGATCCTGTTTGAGATGTAAATCTTCAGAAGGAAGGCTTGGACTAGGAGAACATGAGAAAATGCTAATTTATTAGTCAACTCCCCAGACAGTTTGACAGCACTATTGCAAACACTTTTTTTTTTTTATAACTGGCAACTATAATCTTCTTATCGGAGTGACCTGTAAAAGGATGACTTCATACTTTGTAATAAGGAAATACTGTAGGACTGTAGGAGAGCTGGTCAAAACACTATTTTGCTTGAAACACTTTAATTCAAGGGCCCTTCCAAAACAACGTGTTTAGGAAGCTTTCCCTCCTTCTTTGAAACTCTAAATCCTTCCTTTTATTTCTTTTTCCTTCCAGGGATATGCGTGTAAATGAGAGTAGTTGAGGCTAATGGGGCAGAACAATAAATATTCTGTCGGGAAATGCGGCTTAATCAAAGCCAGTTCAGAGCCTCTGTGTTTGGGGCACAAGCAGACTTACTGGGAGAAGGAGATCTCAGAGGTAGGTTTGTGAAGCTTGTCTTCCAGCTCTGGCTCCAGGACTGCAAGTAAATACGGCTGGATAGTTAAACAGTTGTGCGCACTGCGCAAAAAAATGCCCTCCTCTATTAAATGAGTCTTTCTGGCCAATGTCTAGTGGACAGAGTATTTTTTCTGGTTCAGCCAGCACAAGAGCCTACAGGTGGGTCTTGTGTTTATTTCTGGAGGTAACGTGTCACAGCCAGGAGCCTGTAGCTCCCAAGTCAGCTGTGGGCTGATGTTGGCCTTTCTTGTGTTACCTGTGTATACTCTCCTCTGCTGGGTTCTCCCGGGAGGGGATGGCTGGTTAAGCCAGTGGCTGAGATTTGAGTCTAGGAAGTTAAGCCAGGACTAGGAGGAATGCCTGTGGTATTGTAAGTGCTGCTGGTAACTTATAGCTGTTTCGGGGGTGGAGCAAAAGTTTGTGCCTGTGCAATTAAGCATGAAATAGGTAAATTCTGTGTATAATTGGCCCAACCTAGAGTCTAGCATGAGGATGTGACCCGTGGAAATCGCAGCACGTTAAGTGGCTGCCGGCAGATTCCTGGGAGGTATCCCTGGTGCCCATGCTGGCACGGTGTGTGTGTGCATGTGTCATCTGCTTCCCCCCACCCTGCTCCCAAAAGCAAAGGCACAGTCTGGGAGGAGGCTTCTGCAAATGAGAACCTGAAAAGGAACATTTGTTCAGAGACTTAGAGGAAGTTGATGGCAGAGGTGTTTCCTGAGCTTGCTTCAGGAATTCACCTGAAAGACCTCTCTCTTACAAACGTTTGTTTCTTGGGATTTTTTTTGTTTGCTTGGGTTTTTGTAGGAAAACAGATGAGAAGTCTGAGAAAGTAAAAACTATGATTTGTATGGAGGAAGGGAAAATAAGAGAATTAAAGCCAGTACAGAAGGAAGAAAGTTTGTGCTAGTGCTGGCTGTGACTGTGTTTCACACTCAGCCTTTCAATAAAATATCAAACCATCTACTGAAGTTTTGAAATAAAAGCAAGGAGGGGCCTAAGAAAATTAGCCTAAAATGTTCTTGTAAAAAAATTTTCATGTTCCTTCACTGCCGTTGTAGCAGCACTCGTATCTTCCCACTCAGTTTCTCTGTTTGCTCTCCCCCCTGTAGGGGAGCTGGCTGCTTGCCCTCAGCGTCATTATTTGCCTCCCCCACTTTTGTCTCCATCCCTCTCAGAAGTTCAGTGCAAACACAGTTAGATAACCAGTACAGGGTGCTCCCTCTCCCAGGAACCTGCCACTGATTCATGGCTCTTGCACACAGTGTGCTGGGAACCGCTGGCCAGGGCTACTCAGCCATCTGCCCTGGGCACCGGTGTGGTGGGGCCTTTGTTGTTTACCATGAGGGTGGGAGGAGCTCAAAGCAGCTTTTTGGGATGGCATGGTGGGCACCTGCTGAGGGCTCAATGATGTCTGTGCCCTGCTCTTGGAAGCCTCTGGTGGGAAGGGTGGTTTGCCAGGGGTCACTGGCTGGTGTGAAGCTGGAAGCTTTAAACTTCTTCCTGGGCGTCGTGAAATACCTGCTATTTTAACAGGCTGTGTTCACTGTGCTTCTTGAGCAGTGTGCTCCGGTGCCATTGCCTCCCTGGCGTTACCTGGGTTGTCGGTGGTGTTCTCTTTTTTTCTTCACAGCTCCGTAGCTGCAGCCATGAATTTGTGGGCACAGCTGGCAGCTGCACATTCCCCAGCACCACAGCCAAAACTAAAACTTAGTTTGTTAGGGTCTTGCACGTCAGGTTGAAGGGGTTTCAGGAACTGGTGAGGTTTGTTGTCAGGTTCCCCATCTCTCCCTAATGTGGTCACCAAAGAATCCTTCATGAAGAGGAGAAGTGCCCCTGCATGGGCACAGAGAGCTGCCTGTGAAGGTTATGGCGTGGGCTGCACAGGGTGAAAATCAGGCAGGCAGTCTTCAGGTGCCTCTTTTGGGCAAAATAGTGTCTCTTGAATTTCACTGAATAGCTGCAAAAATATAGCAAGTTTTCAAAGAGAAGTAGCAAGTGAACCCTCTCTAAGTGAACACAAAAGTCCCTGTAAGGGAAAAATTAGCAGCAATTACAGTAAAACATACTTTTTATCATAGCAATGTTTGACGCTGGAAGGTAAGGTTACAGCATCATGTAAAAGTTATTTCCCTGCTATTTCTTCGTAGTGGTAAGTGTTTTGGAGACCTTTGCAATGCTGTGCATGCTGCTTGCTCAGTTTCTGGGGGCAGGCATTCATTTCCGGATACTTGAGACTCCTTGTGGGATAGGCAGAAGTCGAATTAGCTGTCCTGTAGATAATGGCAGCAGATACCTCTGTTTATAGTGACTTCTCCAACTCTCTGTATCTTACCACTCTTTCCTCAGTGTTGCTTTACGAGCATCCCTCTGGTTATCAGAGTGAACACCAGAGCCACAAAGAATTAGTCCTGTTTGAGAAAGCAGGCTGTGCACATGAAACAGTAAATTTGTTGAGGATGGCAGGAGAGTAGAGGAGGGGAAAAACTCCAAAACCTTGGATTAACACAGAAAATACTTCTGACTTGATTCTAAAAAAACTATAAGGTTTTACATGTTGGTGAAGAGCTTGCTACATTTGACTCTTAATTTCACTCTCTGTATGGTTAGTGTGTTAAGGAACAGTCAAAGTGAAAATGAGACAGTTTGCCTGCCTTGAAATGACAGGGACATAAGCTCTGTGTCCACAGGGAGAGAGGCCAGATCCTCTCCCTGTTGTCTCTGAGTCGGGATTTTAATGACTACAGGGAGGAAAAGAGTGTTAGTACAGCAGAACAAAAACGATACAGCTAAGAGGAAATTATTTTTATTGCTAATACATGGGTGCTCATAATGTTTAATTCTTTGCAGCTTATGCTTTATTTGCACGTTCTTCCTTCCTCGCTACTCTGCACACTGCAGTGGCAGTGACTGTATTTCAAATTTACTGCTTCGAATTCATATTTCAGAATTACTGCTCTTAAAGGCTCCTATTCAGTGGTTTTACCATGAATAAAAATAATAAAAATATTTGTCAAAGTAGTAGCGGTGCTTAGACTGGGCAGCGTATGCACAGAGTGGTTCAGCTGCTGTGTCCTCCTGGGCTCTTGCTTTTTGCATCCTCCTTATCCCCCCTCCTTTCCGAAACATTTTTTTCAGGGTAGTGTAGACGAACATTTAATCAAAGTTCAGGACAGTCTTTCTTAATAGAGATTTACTTTTGTTTTCACTAGCAAAGCCAGATGAGGAGAGAGGAGGAGCGTGGGAGCATTTGATGCCCCTGAAAACAATATTGTGGCAAGAGTAGTTTTGAGGCAGCCCAGGAGTTGTCTGTACAACTGGAGGAGAGGGACTTTTAAAGAAAGCTTTGCAGTATTTTATACTTTTAGGTCATTATTTATCTTTTTAGATAACTAATGGAGATTTAGAGTTTGTTTTCCATGTGTTGTGTGTCTGGTTTATGGTAAGTGAACTGCTGTCAGTTTGCTACATGGAGCTGCAGAGGGGAGACAACAACCTGGGCATCTGCATTATTTTGCCTTGCATCAGGTGCTAGAAGTCACTAAATGTACCGTCAGTCACAATATTTTTTCCCAATTTGACTTGCTTGCCCAGTTGTATTTTTACTTCAGCCTTTAGGCTTAAAAAAGCATGTGCATAATCAGTTCATTTTGTGTGGTCTAGGCTATAAAAATGCCCCCTCTGTTCTTTCCATATGAAAAACGTGGTTCTAATTTTGGGGAACTTATATAATTTTCTGTGCTTTCTTTTGTATCTCAGATTAAAAACAAATGCTCCCTTCCCCTAACTTTGCATGTTCCAATTACGGAGTTGTGAAAATAAGTCATCCTTCAGCTTTTGTTACTTTAAAACAGCTATCGGTGATGTCAGAGTCAATACTAAAAGCATTAAGAATGCTGGCAGAATGTAATGCAGCTGCAATCCAACATGATGTTGGAAATGGGGTTGAGAGCATAAAGGCTTTCCATATTCCCAGGGCGCACAACTGCTCGCGGCCTTGGCTTTGATCTCTTCAAAGGCTGCTGCCTCCTCCTAGATGGAGAGACTTGGCTGCCACTCGCTCGCATTGAAAAAAGGCAGAGGTCTCTATTCAGGCAGAAATCAATCACTGTGCAGAAACAATTATGTGTAATTCAACCATCATGAAAACAGGGTGAGATTATGGGTTTGTTACCTGAGTGACTGCGTGGAGATGGGGAGCAGCGGACGCGGGAGTCCTGCTGACATGCCACATCTTGATGACAATTATAGACACATGAATGATGTGGCGGGCGGGGGCGGCGAGATGACAAATGCTGGTCACGCTGTCCAGCAGAGCAGAAAATGAGGTTACAATTGGGAGATAATGTTTGCATATGTAACCATATTTCAGCAAGCTGGGCAACTTCAGGGAATAGCAGAGATGGGCGATCGTAAACAAAGTCGGTGTGTGCCATGACTATCAGCTTTCTACGATGCAGAATGAGAAACCTGGGTGCCGAGTCCTGAGGATCTGCTTGTTTGAAACAGCCCAAAGGCATTTTTTGTCTGGGAGGAGGGAGGAATTGCCCAGGAAAAGGAGAAATCTCCTGAGTTTAGCCCTCAGAAGGCAGAGGAAGCAGACAAAAATCCTTCTCCATCCCTCCGTGTCTCGGGACAGGGTGGTATTAACATGGCAATGAGTGATCGCTGTTTATGGACGGAATTAAAGAGCGCATCTCGTGTCTCCTGCCTTCCCCTCCCAGTGGGGATTTAGGCGAGCCTCATGGCAGCGCATCTCTGAGCGAGAGCATTTTTAGATTTGCATGGTAACATTTTGGCTGCAGTAGGCTGTCGGTAGTGTGACGTGATGCTCAAAATATCTTCTGATGTATAATGGCCTCCTTTAATTAGGAACTTTTTTTTTCTTCCCCTGAGTGGTGAGCAATAGCTGACTGTCTTTATAAAGAGAACTGGCATGTGTAGTATCTGCCATGAGAATATTTATTTAAAGTATTATTGCCTATAAAGTCTCAAAATAGTTTTACTCCCCAAAAGGCAAAATAAAACACAGATGACTGATTATAAAATGGTATCCCTGCTCAGTTTGGTACACAGGATGAGCTTTACCTTTTATACTGCTCGGGCTTAGACATCAGAGGCCCAAGAAGCTGCTTTGAGTTACAGATCTTCAAACAATAAGTCAAAACAAAAAATCAATCCCTCCAGTCCCTGGGTGCAGTTAGCTAAAGA
Source organism: Myiotriccus ornatus (assembly GCA_036023395.1). Taxonomy (NCBI): domain Eukaryota; kingdom Metazoa; phylum Chordata; class Aves; order Passeriformes; family Tyrannidae; genus Myiotriccus; species Myiotriccus ornatus. Next base: position 25,521,350 of record JAYRBT010000139.1, on the reverse strand, counting down.
TAAAAGAGAAAAATAAAGTTATGCTAAAGCAGATAGAGGAAAGGAACAGATATGCCAAGGAAACACAGAGGACAAGTGCAGAGTTGAAGTGGGCCCAGTGTGAGCCAACATCAATGAATTTTTATGTTATCAAAAAGTTTTAGGGTTGCCAATTCTTTTCAGACTGGATCCACACTGCTCTGGGGCTGCCTGAAGCATTGTCTTCAATAAAAGTTTCTTCTCCCTACCCCCAGCATACCTCTCTCTCCCTCCTAAATGTAATCACACGCAGGGATTAGGCTGCACCTCACTCAAGGTACGAAACTTTACTGCAGACTTCAACAGTAAATTAAGGACTCTGATAATCCCTTGTTATTACAAATATGAACTGAGATTTCTTTTTAAGTATTTGGTGAAAGGTGCATAATCTCAAAAAAAGTAAAACTGTTTCCTTCTGGGGATATTCCCCCCCCTTCCTCTGCCTCCCAATAAATTTAAATTACAAAGGAATTTTTTAAATAGGGTTTTTTTTAATTTAATGGAGTTTTTTAACCCTTTTTCGTAGCTGATTCATGAAAATTTTAATGCCAGCTAAGTGTCTTGATTGAATCAAGTACGTGGCTTAAGCCTTAACCTATAAAGAAGAAAGCATCACACCCCAGCGTTGCAATATGCAAGCAAACCCCTCTGTGTGCCTCTTCGGGACTGACATCGCAGAGGTGTAACCAAACCAAAAAAATCCTTCTTTGAAAAGATATCTGTTGGCTTTGACCTTCTGTTTCTGTTGCATTTTTGGAAACGTTTGTAATAGGGGTGAGCGCATGTTTGTGTTCTGTTGAGAGGAGCTCGAGGTGTCTGTTGGCATCCCTGGCTCAAGACAGCTGGTGCTGGTACCGATACCTGCCTGTGGGCTCGTGAGAAGCAGACAGGAGAGGGTAATGCTTCAGGTAATAGCTAGTCCAACAGCAGAAGACATATTTATTCAACCAGAAGTGATTATTAGACACAGGTTGCACATTGCATGCAAAAACACCTGGAATGAACTGATATTCAGAGGATTTGGGAAAGTCTTGTTGATGCACAACTTCAGCTCAGTAGCTGGTGTCTCAGGGCCTGTTTCCTATCCGCAGTGTGGCATAATATCCATTTCAGAGATGGGGTAACAGAACAGAAGAGGAAGAATAAAGGGTTTGGGGTATGCAGATGCAAGTATGCTGAGGGAAGGGTATTGAAGTTAGGTCTTGCTCTTCGCTGAGAATTTGAGGGGGCGATTTCAGACAGCTGCCTGGTAACCTGGGGCTGGATCTTCTCACTTCAGGCTACTGAACTGCTGCCTTTGCTGCTTTGAGAAAAACATAAAGCATGCTTTTCTACGTGAACAATTGCATGAGCTGCTACAGAGGTGTTTATGGGATTCTGAACTGAACGGGAAAAGGGTTAGTGAGTATAGATGTTACTACGAAATATGGTATGGAAAATGGTATCTCAAGTCTCTCTTTTCAATAAGGTGAAAGTTACTGTAGCTGACTACTTAGAAGTGATGTTCAGCCAGTTACTACCTTAAAAAAAACCCACTTAAAAATCTGCAGCTTGATAATTATTCCTGTTCATCTCTGCCTAGGTTGCATCGTGAAGATAATATTTTTTTAATTGGTTTAATAGTTCTCCTTATAGTCTTCGTTGAAGTGAGGAACAACATGGCAGGATACCTCTGATCAGCAGAGGCTGCACAAGGGGCTGAACTGAAGCTGGAGGCTGCCCAGCTATATCTGGGTGTTGTGCAGCCACTTTCGTCCTTTACCAGTTTTGGTTTTCTCCAGTCCCAGTTTTAGGTGAAGTCTTGTCATCGGTAATTGTCAGTCTCTCTAAAGAAGCATTTTACGGTTTTTTTTGGAGGCAAAAAACAGGTCCAGCGCTTGGTACCCAAAATGCTGGGTATGGGATGTACTGCTTACCAACTGGTGCGGTTTTGCAGTCAGTGGGAGGAAGACCAGTAGTCCTTGGGACAGCTGATGCAGAGCAAAGACCACTGCAAAATAATAAGTCCTGCCCAGAGGATTTATTTATTTATCCTGCCCAGAGGAGGGGTATGTGCGAGGCCTGTGGTGTGTTGTGATCTTTTCTGTGTCCTTCCCGAAGGATGCTACCCACAAGCTGCAAAATGCGTTGGCTTGCAGGGCTTAAGCAGCCCAATCTCAAATGGAAAGTGTCTCAGTTTGAATTTAGGGGATAATTTTGCTTTTTTGTATGTTTGCTTGAAGTATGTGTTGAATGGGAAGCAAAGGATGCAGCAGAGGTGAATGGGAACTGCAGTGCTCTGCCAGGCCTCTCTGCCCCTCCTGCCCTAGGAAAGCAAGCACTAGTTGCTTTGGGAAGCATCTGCCATGTCCTCTTCCCATTTAAAATATTTTGATTAAAGTATTGGAGACAAATGTGTTGACTGGGCCTGGTTCCTCTCAGTATGAGGCTTTTCTTTCTTTGCCTTTTTTGATCTGGCCTAGCTGAGCATCGCAGCAATAGCAGCTAATTGACTTAGCCTGTGTCAACTCACGGCAGTACAAGAGACTCGGTTATTTCAGCGCTCCCAGTACAGTGTGCAGGGAGTGAAACCAGTAGCTAAATGCTGCGTCAGGCTGGGATGGAGCAGGGGCTAAATGCAGAGCAAGGGCATGGCATGGAGGTGTGTGCTAAGGAGCTGGTTTACTTGTCCTGTGGCCCCCAGGGAGCGCCTGGGAAGCTGGAGTTTGTGGGATGGTGGGCCAGGCACAGTTTCTCAAAGCTGGCCTACTTGGCTTCTAAAGTAAACACTAATTTGCGGTCTCCTAGTAGGGAGGGAGCAGTCCAATAACGCTGGGATACTTTCTGGCCAGGAATGCTTGTTGTTCAGGACAGCATTTAACTTCATCTAATTGGGACGCTCAGATTTCCAACAGTCGGCTTGCAAAAAGGGAGACAACCTGAAGGTGCCAAACGATTTGCTGTGATTTATAGTCTGTGCGTCTCTGGGAGAGCTGCCTTGGCTGGGTCCTCCGGTGGGTGACACAGGCTCTGGGGGCTGCTCGCTGGCATGAGGAGGTGCTTCTGGTAGAGAGGGGGACAGAGTCCTCCTGTGATGGAAGTGGGAGCACCACTGGGTGTGTGGGGAAGAGCTCAGAAACAGGAAGCTGGTTGTGGCTTTGGGAGCGAGGGTGACCAGCCTGACCTCCCGTCGAGCTCCTTTCTGCCCGGGGATTGCTCTGGCAGCAAGGAGTCCTCTGTGGACACTGGCTCAAAGGTCTGCCCTGTTCAAGATCTGTCCCAGTGGAGCTGAGCCTTAAATAACAGGCAGATGTTTGCAGAGCGTGCATTATGGAAATCAGACCAGTCATAACTTGACTGCTCTAAGATAATGCGCCTCTCTTCTGAAGAGTGGCGGCTTAGTTTTTTTTGGCTCGAGGCAGAGACAAATTTGTGTGCGCAAGGCAGTGGCCTGTGTGGGGCTGCCGGGGGCCAAGCTGTGCCATTCCCATCCCTCAGGGCACTCGGGCTGTCCCGGGGCAGCGCCGACCTGGCAGTGCATCCCCTGTTCCAGTGGGAGGGTTTCGCTCCTTCCAGCCTCTCCTGGCTACCCCCACCTCCTGCCCCGAGAGAGCTGGGGGCGTTGTGGCAATTAGGAGGTTGTCTGGGCTGCCATGCAGCTGCTGATTTGCATGTCTGCCTACGTCAGACAACTTCCATGTTGCTGCACATTCCTCCCCAGAGCTGCTAGCACGTGGCCATCTCTGACAAGTTCCTTCCCACGCCCTGGCAGGTGCTACCCGGCATGCACATGATGCGACTCCTGCCTCCGGTGCCCCAAGTCGGTGGGTCCAGCTTGGTGGGGTGGCTCAGCAGCAACGGCAGGTTGGAAATCTGCAGCTGCCTTGCAGGGTTCCTCATCCTAGGAAGTAGTCGTGGGAAGTGCTGCTTTGTCGTGAGCACTTGCACGGGGTCACCTGCAGGAGTAATTCAGTGTTAAAACTAAGCTTTAGTCTTGTTGGAAACTTATTTTATTTTTTATGTTTCCTGCCTTTCCAACCCTTGGGCTGTTCGCGTTGCACTCCGAGAGGTGTTGGTGCGGCAGAAGTCTGTCGCCTGCTCTCCCTTGGCAGCCTCATCAGCTGGACCTGGAAAAGTATTGAATTAGCTGTATTATGCTGCTGATTTGAAGTCATTACTGGTGTAAGCCGATGCAGTTCCATTATTGTTGATGGGATTGGGACTCTTCATGTCACAGGTGAATTGGACTCAATTAACTGAAGCCGTGGTCTTAATTAGCAGCTTGGCTTTCAGTGGCTCTTCCTGGGCCCCGGAGGTGGGACACCCCCTGCCAAGCCTTGCCACCCCACAGGGCTCTGAGTCAAGAGGAAAAGGTGCCACTTTGCCCCATGCAGCGTCTGCAGGTACTGCATGGCATCCTCTCCTCATGCTGCACATCCCATAGACTTTGCTCTGGGGGAGAGGAAACCCAGCATAAAATGTGGAAAATGCAAACCTGCCCCTTTGGGCTTGCCACTGCAGAGCCCTGTGTCTGTGTCGCATCAGCTCTGGATTTGCCTCTGTACCCAAAGTAGTCCAGCCAGTGGGTGAGTGTTTTGCTCTTTACTTGGAAGACAAATAGTCGAGGGTTTTGACAGATGCTTAGCTTGACAAGCAAAGTAGGAGGTTTTGTGTTTTCACTAGCTGACAGGTTTTCAATGGCCATGCCTGGCTTTCCTGGCACCTGGATGAAGCAACCTATCTGTAAGTGCTTTATGAAAAACATGATGCTCATTATTGCAGTTAGATAGAAAAATCCAGGCATGGGGAAGGAAACATCCGCTTGTGGGACCAGTCACCAGTGCCACTCCCAGGGAGGTCCAGGCTCCTGCCTCCCACTTGGCTGCTCTGGAGCAGGGACCTCCACCCAGTGAGTTTGCAAATGGTCTCCTGCAGCCTGTCTTCACCTTTCCATAAGAAAGTGCAGCTCTCCTGAGGCACACTCGTGCTGGGTGCGTGCTGCTGCAGCGGGGCTGGAATGCAGGACCATCCCGAGGGCATGGCTGGCTGCCTTCCCTCTGCTGCTGGAGGGGGCGACAGCCCTCCCAGAAGCGTACGCCCTCCTGCTAAATATAGCATCAGTGCGGGCTCTATTTTTAGTGTGCGTTTTAAGCGCACTTTTCAACAGGAGCTCTGCAGGATTTCAGCAACAGACCCCACAGCTGGGTGTCCCAGAGGTTTCTGTCCTTTCCCAGTGAGGAAGGATGTGCTGGGGATGGAGAGCTCATGTGGTGCATATTGGCAGCCCCATGTGCCACGTGCTCACCCTGCAGCTGACTGCTGCAGGACAGGTGGCGTAGCAGCAGATTGCTGCCTCCTGCTAATGAAGAGCTTCTTCCTCTACCAGGCCACTGGGTTGTTTTGTCCATTCTGTCTCCTCCTAAAGCTAGTAGGAGCATAGTAGCCACTTGGAAAGCTCTCCTCCCTGCTCAGGTGTGGCTGCAGTTGGCCAGCATGCTCCAGAGTTAAAAGGCACTGAGCTCTAAGTGTGGGCAAAGGTTGGTTTAACCTGCAACCTCATGTAAATCCCTTTCAGGCCTGTTCCCCCATTCAAGTCAGAATTTGGTACCGTTACTGTTGCACCCTGTCGTGTCTATCTGTGGACTGGCACTCCTCTAGATGGCAGGAGGGGGTGAGATGAAGACCTGGGCAGTGGGAGAAGGCTCAGCATGCTGCGGTTTAGGCTTGTTGCATGGGACTGAACTGTTTTGAGATGTCGCTGTAGGTGCTCACTCAGCTGTTTGTACTGCAGGAGGCAGCTTTCCTTGGGCCAAGCAGGAGTTGAACCCACCATCAGCCTTGAGGGGACCACCCCTCTTTGCTCCATGGATGTTTGGGAAGAGCTGCTTTTTCTGGTAGCCATCAGGAAGGACTCAGTGGTTCCCTGATGAGTGTCTAAAAGATACATGACAGAAGACCCATGCTTAGCACCTCTGAGTTTCTGATCTGCAAAGTATGCTTGTGGCTGCACATGCTACCAGTACCGTCCTGCATGTGGCCTGTGCCTGGGGGAGGCAAGGGAGAGAAAGGTGCTGCTATTTTTGTTCCAGTGGTGGTTTATGATGATTGTTTCACTACCTAGATAGCCCACGGTGGGTGGCATTCACATCAGACGCTACCACAGATCTGAAAAACAGAAAACAAACAAAAGCTGAGATAAGCGGTACTTAAAGGAAGATCAAAAACTCGCCTGCATGTTTCTTCTTCTTGGGGAAACCTATGGTCCTACTGACAGATCAAATGTAGGTTTACATGTATATTCGTGGGGCTCTCGGTGGGCCCCGTTGCTCCCCTCTAAAAATAGCAAATGAGCAGTATTGCTGAGAGGATATGACAAATTTGGTGGGAATCACCCCATCAACACGGGAAAAAAGTACTCTCTGAAAAGATTATTTTTGACCCGATGTAAATGGTCAAACATTGCCTCACAGTGTTGCTGGGACAGTGCAGTATGTGGTGGGATGCGGTAAAATGGCCGTGTTTCAGACGGTAATCACATAAAGCACACTTCTCGTTACTTTATCTCCCTAACAAACTTGCAGTGGTGTGCACATTGCTTTCTGAGCCTGCTTTATTCCCATTTCAGCTTGGCTTTACTGGAGCAGCCCTTGCTTGTGCTCAGCATACCATGCACCTATGCGTATTTCCAGCCCCGTTACCTCAGATGGGTTGAATCCTGATGGCCGAATGAAAAGCTCAACATTGTCGAGCCGCTCTCTCTTGCTAAAGATTTACGTGCATCTTCATTTCACTTGCATAACTTGCATATGTAGGAGCTGCTCTCTGCTGCTATTGCTGTGCAAGAAGTCAGCCTCTAAACTTAGCTCTGAGCCAAACCATCATCTTCCCCTGAATCTGCGTAGCACTTCATTTCACCATCGTTGCTGACAGGAGGAGGTTATTTAATTCACGTTAAAGTTCCTCTTTCAGTGCTCTTCACTGCCTGTGCTTGGGTTCTGCCCATTGTTGTTTCATGCGTGGCGGCCCTTCTGCTGCAGCAGGGTGAGCAGTGCCAGGCTGTGCCCGGTGTAGGCAGCGGGGCCAGTGCATGCCTGGCACGCATGGCTGTGGGAGCTGCCACTGGTGTTTCAGAGGGCATGGAGCTGACTCTTCCCCGATCTAAGCAAAATCCTGTGCCAGCTGGGTAATGGGGAGAGATTAATGACTGCCTTGGAAGCCAGTTTTCCAGCATACTGTCCGGAGGGCAGGCATCATGATAGTTGTAGCAGCTGGTTTGGAGAGGAGGGAAACGAGGGGAAGATAAAATTGCACGCCCAGAATGCCAGGGTAGCCTGTGTCCATGCTTTGATGTCTTCTCCCTCCACACCCTCCTGTGGGTTAAAAATGAAACTAGACTGCATTTATAATGGGTGTGTGAATATCTGTATTTAGCTGCTGCAAGCAGGCTTCTGGACTGAATCCTCATGTGTGGACAGATACAGTTTGGCCAAATGCAGGAGCGGGTATTTTCTGCACCCTCATTGTGGAGACGCACAGACGCATGTCATCTCATCAGTTCGGATACCACAAGCCTAACAAATTCTGACATACATGTGCATGCTGGGTTATGAAAGGGGATAAAGGGAGATTAAATGTCCCTTTATTCCTCTGTTAATGGTCCTGAAGTGTGTAAGTCACAGGGTGCGGGTTCCCCCTGGCCCCCATCATCACTGCTTTGGGGTTAGGGCTGTGGGGAGATGGCCTCATTCGAGTTTGCAGTGGGGACACGGGCACACTGAAACAAACAAATGTAGCTGTGGACCAGCCTCTGAATCTCTAAGATCAGTTTGCACAACTGGAGAAGCAGGACTGAGCATCCTCCCCACAATGCCCAATGGAGAGGGTAGGAGCCAGCCTCGCACCCTTGGGAAGGCCAGGGCGAAAGATGGGGTTCCTCCCGAGTGGCAGACGGGGTGTGCACTTGAAGGTAGGTAGCTTGGAGGAATTGTTTCCCTCCTGTTACCGTGCAACACTTCTGCATCCACTTCTGCACAGCGCGCTTTAATCAGCAGCCCTCCCCTCTTGGCCCCCGGGCCTTGAAATTCCACAAAACCCAATTAACAGAGATGAGAGAGCTCTAGCATGTATACATATGAAATTTCAGAAGGCTGAAAAAGAGGCTCTTAATACCATAAAGCCTGCCCTAAAGTAAAATTTGCATCTGAAATCTACATAGTTAACCCCGTGAGGAAGACAGCATAGCTGAGTACAACTTTTTTCCCCCCAGAGGGGTAACTTATCCAGGTCTGCTAGGTTTGGCATCAGCCTGCTTGCAGCTGAGGAGTGCTGCAGAATGAGCCTTGTGCCTCATGTGCAGCCTGCAGAGAGCATCAAGGAATTGTAGCTTCAACTTCAGAGACTGTACTGCAGTGTCCCAAGCAGAAAAAAACCCAAAACCAAAAAACAGCCCCATCCTGAGAAGATCATGCAAACTTCTGTAGGTTGGTAACCAAAAGCAGGCTGGGTGGACATGGTGCTTGTGGACTCATTAAAGGAAGTATTCAAGACTGATCTAATTATCACTTACAGATTCAGCACATTCAACCCAGGGCTCCAGGTGTTTCATGCTTTACTAACCTGGTACTCCATTGGCTTGTTTAAATTGTCCATCCTGAGAAAGATACCTCCCTTCAAAATAATCACAAACGAATAAAACACCCTCAGCAAAATCTGCTCCTTTCTGTATCTATGTTCAGAGGGGAACTGGGGAAAAAGCTTTATTCCCCTTCTGTGCTTTTATCTATCTCTTTTGCTATCTTGTTTGTGAAAGATACAAAATTTCTCCTCCTATTATCCTTCTTACAGCTTAATTGCACACTAATTGGGGACCTTACTTCTGTTGCTCTGCTCTTTTTTGAGTGTCTGTACATGTATCCTACACAAGAGCAGTACACGAGTACCCTCTTCAATTAAGAGAAATTAAATAAGAGCTAAAAACTCTTACCCGAAGGCTTTGTGTGATTCCCTTAGTTGATAGCAATGGTTTTGGCTTTAAAGTGGCTGATATCTGGGGAGGATGGTGGTGGGGACTGGGCAGTGTGCTGGGAACACAGGTAAGTATTTCCCTGCAAAAACAGGAGGCCTCAAAGCTGCTTTTTTTATTACCTCCGGATTCTGCAAAGGGCTGGTTATCTCATGCTGCGAGCCAGCATGATCAAAGCCCCGGGAAAGGTCAGGCATTCCTCCAGGAGTGACACTCAGCTGCCGGCAGCGCTCCTCCAGCCCACAGCTCCCACAGCCTGGGCTGCGGCACTGCACTGAAATCCTTTATCTTGTTAACGAGTGAGCCTACAGATTAGTCAGACTGGCCTTAGCTTGATGTCGAGAGCATGTAACACCTGGCCTGGGCTTTCTGAAGAGGAAAGGTGGTTGTTTTTTTAAAAAATAATTTTGTGGGGGAGGCAGCATTTCCTTCCTCCGACTTAGCGTGAGAGAGCTCAATGCTGAGAAGAGCTGTACTCTGTCCCTGTGCTACACCGAAGGGGCTGCTTTCCTCATGTTCTCAGCTCCTAGTCTTGTGCAATTGATACAAACGGTGAGTTCCGAAATACTGGGAGTACGAGAACTTATCTACGGTGTCTTCCAGCGAGAGGATATTGTTTTCTCACTGTTTTGATAGACTGGCGTTCAGTTACTCACTTTGAGCTGGTTATCCCCCATGAGCAGCTTGTGTGTGGACAGAGAAGTTTGGGAGGGTGAGAGGAAGGAAGAGATGTTTAAGATGAGCAAATCCTGTCCGTCTCTGCTTCCGCACGTGAGGTGCCTTATTTTTTCATCTGTCCTAGTTCAGTGGCGTGAGGGAGTCCATCCCTCGAGTTGGGGTGACAAAGATTCACCTCATGGCTCATAGTCCTGTCTGTGGCTGTGTCTGGAGACTGGCTGTCCTGAAGCTGGTTGGTTTGTTTGCATGGGGTATTTGTTATCTTTGTCTTCCGTCATGGGTGCTGACACTCTGGGAAAGGCAAGGGCGAATTCTTCCTACTTTTCACAATGTGAATAGCATCTTGGCTGTGACCCAGCAACTGTAAGATGGTGGAAATGTAGTAACTGCCTGGAATTTGGGGTAATTTTTAGTTTTAAGTGAGCTTAAGGTATTCTTATCCTAGGTGCAGGATCAGAGTAAGAGGGACCGTGCTTTCTCTCCATCAGCATGGGATATTAGACAGACAGGGTACTTTCTGCCATGAAGGGGAAAATAAATACATATTCTTTAGAACAGAAAACTTGATTTCATTTTTTAAAAGGCTGAAATGTCTATGATCTGTATCCACCTGATTTCTTGAATAAAGGGATAGTAAAAATTTCCCTCATCTGCAAATAAATGTGGCAAACTGTGGCTGGCTGTGGACGCGTGGCCTCTTGAGCAAACTGAAAATATGTGTGTGTAGCATCCACGGGGCCTGCAGCAGGAGCACCCATCTCTCCCACCCAATCTCCAGATGATCCTCAGATCCCAGAGGATCCAGCTAAAAAGCCTTCTCCCTCTGCAGAAGAGAGGCAAGGGTCTGCTCCTTGTCTCTGAAATCCCATGCTGGGAGTGGGGAAGGAGTCTGCCAGTTCTTCTGGGAGCAGGGGAAGGAGTGGGGGAGAAAAAAAATAAGTAAAAAATGTTCTCCAGTATTTGGTTGCCAGCTTTGACCACATTCCTGGCTGGTGGTGGCAGCTGGAGGGATTGCTGTGTGGGAGTATCACTGGCTGATTTTGCCCAGCCCCCGTGCCAGCCTATGCCCAACACTGCAGCAGTTCCAGGGCTCACTGCCCCACACCGGTGTGCATGCAGTGGGCAGGTCTCATGTAGGTCCCTTGTGTGTCCACCCCAAAAAAGAAAGGAATTAGTGTTGTGTAGGGGCATCTCTGGTACTCTTGACCATTCTCCCTGTTGGCAGGAGGGAAGGGGTGAGGAGCTGAGTGCTTCCCCAAGCTCTCCTGGCACGAGCTAGTTTCTTTTTCTGATAAATAGTTTAGTGGTGTTCTTGCAGAGTCTAATGCACTGTATTTCTCCCAAGCGCGGGCTTTATTGTAATGAAAAGTACCAAGGAGGGATGCAGTTAGGATAAGAAATTGTTCACCCCTGCCTCTGCCATGTTTCAGGGGAGAGTTAACTGCACAGGGGAGCACTAATTGTGTGAAAAATTGCACTGTTGGTAACGATAGGGTGATGGTAAACTTTGGAAGTGCCTTTTTAATGCAGTCGAGCATAACTCTCATATAATGTTTAGTACGATTGAAATATAATTGCAGGGTGACCCCTTGCTACTAGTGGGGCTCTGTGTGCAGCTCTGAGCCCATCTGGAAGGGTGATTTACTGGAGGCTTGGGCAATCTGGCAATTTAGGCTCTTTTTTACGATGTTTAGACTTCTGCCCGTGTTATAAAGCACAGCCCAGGGTTTTTATGAGGATTTAGGTGCCTGCTACAGAGAACTTAGGTTGTGGGCTGGGTGGTTTTTTTCCCCCTTTTAAGAGTGATTTTTAAATTTTAAAGGGCAGCTCTTGAATTAAAAAAAAAAAAATCAAGTCTAGCAGCAGGCAGAAATATCCTATGCAGGATTTAAAAGGCATCACGTGTCTTGTGCATACCAGCAACCTTTTTTTAAGCTGTGTAGCCAAGTGGGTGAAGGAGCTTAGTGGTAACAGACCAGATGGAGTGGGGTGGGAAGGGGGGAGTAGGTGAGCCCCATATTTCTTCCTGTCTCCCCCATCTCACGGCCTGCCCAAGGTGGGGCCACCCCAGCCACTGGAGAGTCTTCAGGTCACTGCCCAGGATAGCCGTGTACCTGCATGGGTAAGACCTGAAAACCGAAGGAAATGTCTGTTTTTGAGGATGCTGTCCAGTTAAATGAGCCAAGCAGGGCCAGAGGGGTCCAGGAAGCTTTCCACGGGTGAGTACAGCGTGATGGAGCAGAGGTGAGGATGGGTGGGGAATGGAGCTAGTGCAAAGTCAGGGGAGAGCCAATGCCACCAACACCAGGAAGGATGCATTTTCGTAGAATCATAGAATATCCTGAGTTGGAAGGCACCCACCAGAAACGTCAAAGTCCAGCTCCTGGCCCTGCACAGAACGGCCCCAAGAATGTGCCTGAGAGTGTTTTCCAAATGCTTCTTGAACTCTATCAGGCTTGGTGCTGTGACCACTTCTCTGGGAGCCTCTTCTGGTGCCCAGCCACCCTTTGGGTGAAAAACCTTTTCCTAATACCTAAGCTAAAGCTCCCCGACAGAGCTTCATTTTATGTTCTGAGGCTCCCTGGGTCACGAGTGTGCATTTCAACAGGGATAGGCCTCCCTTGGAGGATGATCTAACTCCAAAGCTGACATAGGAGCATCCCTCCCTGTCTCCTTTGTTGGTTTGTCTCTGCATCTGGAAGCAGAGCTTGCTGTGAGGTTGCTCTATCTTCTTTTCAGGGAGTGGAAAAAAAATCTTTCCTAAACTGCCCTAGGAACAGAGCCTGGAGGCACAAAGGTAGGGTGCTCCAACTTTTCTGGATATCCCTTTTCCCTTCCTTTTTTCACTTCTGCAAACAGACAGCTTGCACAGGCCCATTATAATTAAAGTTCTTCTCTTACCTGAGTCATCTCCCATTGTCAGCCCATGTATCTTCTGAGATGCCATTTGGCAAACGAGACTAAAAATGATAAGCATTTACAGTATATTTCGGTATTTCAGCATCCAGCAGTGTTATGTGGTATGTTTACTGCTCCTGTTGATGCCAAGAGTCCAAATGAAACAGTCAGCATCAATGGTTTGGGCCAAAAAAGTGTTTGCAGCCCTGCTCCTTTGAGTCTGTGCCTTGTTCGAGTCTTTCTTTCCTTGTCCTTTTTTGTATGCTGTGACTTTCATATTTTTAGCTACACGTAAATGTAATTTTAGGGCATGTTTTTGCATCTCATTGATGTGACGAACCCTCATGGGAATGATCTATGAAACTAAGTTCGTAGCTTTTCAACACTTTTGTTTGTAATGAAATCATCTTGCACTATGTGATAGAGAAATAATTTCTGTTGTGACCTTCTACTGATGGTTCAAATAACCTGTCTAAGAGACGTCCTGTTTCTGGAGGGCCCTATTGCTTTAATGCCTGTTAAAATTGTTTTTTTCTTCTGTGGAACAGTGCTGCTGAAATTAAGTACTTGCAAATGCTTTTTACCTCCAGATAAACGTTGTAGTTTGCATTTTCAATCCTAGTGAAGCTTTAGCAGACTGCTACTTTTGGCCGAATAATTTGTACATGTATAGGGATTTTTTATTTTTTTTTTTAGTTCAAAAATGAATATTTTATTTTAAGCCTTTGGACCATCTTGCCCACATCCAGTGATGGATGTCTAATGAGATGACTTTTTGCCTCCACTAAATGGTTATATTGTTTGCATTGATGTATGCTAAGACTTGGTGCATTAAATCTTTGGTCATTAGTCGATGCCATTAGCAGAAAAGTCCAAATCACTTAGAGCTGGGATTTAAGACTTTTCATTAAAACCTAAATTTGCATGTTATTGGATAAATCTGTTAATACGGTTTAGCTGGACTCAGGGAAGTTGCTTGAAAACTTTTTACAGTGCATACGCGGGGTCAGTGGTGCCTGAGAGCCTCAAATTGGGAGAAAATGGTCCCTTTAGTGCTTCCTTCATACTTTGCCGTATGCTGAGCAACCCCTGCACCCGTCCCACCTGGCCCTGCCTGCCCCTACCGCCCTTAATGCTGTGGATGCAGCCCCAGCTGTCAGCGTTGTGCTTCAAGGTGGGCTTGGAGCTGTTCCACCTCTGCTGGGAAATCCCCTTGAAGGGTCTCCTTACCTCATGGCAAAGTGTGGGCAGCCCTTCGTGTCACTTTGGGGCCAGAGCAGGTTGGCCTCGGTGCTGGTTTCCCCACGGGAGTCTTTAAGCAGCCTGAGCGTGGTGGGGAGCCAGGCTTTCCAGGAGCAAGGGCCAGTTGAGAGGAGTCATCAGTGTCATCAAATTCATCACTCCTCTATCACTCCATTTCTATCTTTTTTTTTCTTTTTGTCCCCTGCTTATTAGAAGGTGGATGAGGCAGGAGCACTTCCAAACACATCAGTGATGTTGGGCAGCATGACCAGCACAGCATGATCTCTGTTTTGATAGAATTAAGCAGTTGATGCCTTGTCAGCCACTAAGTTGCAAACTTAGGCATGGTAAACAGGGTTTTGAACTTGTAAAGGTGTGCCAGGTGCCTGTATGGGTGTTGAGCCCTTGTCCTTACCTTCTATATGACAGACGTAAGACAACTTCCTGATGCATGTCGTACTCTTGCATTTTCTTAATTGAGAACATTTCTATTTAGTGCAGCTTGAAAACTACAGCTCAAAGAGAATTTGACCCATTTCTCAGTTTTCTGGGCCTCTGATGGTCTTTGTTATGCCATATGGTGTTGAATAAGCTGTAACATAGACTTAATGTAAATACATTTAAGAGAGGTCCTATTTCAAGCACTTTTGATCCACAGTGTGTGTGCAGTGCCGAAAGGCATCTTCCTGTCACCAGGGTGCAGGATGGGTTTTTTTCGTGGTTCCCCTCAGGAGCCTGGGTCTGTATCCTGTGGGACTTGAGGAGGCCAGTGAGGAAAAGTCATCCCATCCTGTGACGCACAATGTCTGCCAGAACAGGAACGCGGGGCTCCAGAGGTTGTCTATGGACTACCCACTTTCACACAGAACTTGTGTGCTTATGTGGTAGATGGTGTTTCACTTGCTTGAGCGGTTTCCCTGATCTGAGTACTGGACTGAAGTGCATCCCTTTGCCTGTGAGAGAGGCCCATTAGCCTGTGGGTCTGAGTACCCTGGAGAAGATGCCAAAGTTGCTGTAAGCAGAGATCCTGATAACCTCGAGGCAAGCAAAACAAGCTTGTGTCTTTGTCTTAACTCATCAGACAGCTCTGGTGACAGAAACCAGAGCAGCTTTGTCCCCGGGGAATAGCTGAAGATGGCACAAGAGGTGACACCAGGATGGACTCCAGCATCCTTCCACCCTATCCAGAACCCCTGGGGCTCTCTGTCAGATAACACTCCTGCTGATTCCCCCCTGGCAAGCAGCTGGCAATTTCCTCTGATGTCCAGTGGCCTTCCTCTGGTGGCTTAGAACAACAGTCCTTATTGTCAAAGCAATTAATAAGCAAGAACCCTGTGAATCAGAGGCTCAAGCCTGGGCTTGTTAAAGTATTGCTGGGCCCAGTACCTTGGAAATACCTTTTCAGCTAATGGGATTGCTTGTATGTGACAAGAATGCACGAGGCAGAAGAAGGGATGCTGTGCAGGGTAAAGGCCTGTGTGATGTGTCAGCATCTGGAGTATTTGTAATGCCAGTGGTCCCATTTACCAGGTTTTGGGACTGTTAGGTAACCCCTGGGGTCGAGTGTGTGATTTGATGCTGCAGGTTCCTTCTTTTGGGTGTGGGCTTGTATTTACATCAGGAAAAAAATGAACTGTTCAGGATGGGCAAAGTTAAAGGACTGCCTTGCAGGAACCAGAGCTTAAAATGAGTACTGGCTGGCAAATTGTGGAGTGTTTGCTAGCAATTGATCTCCCTCCAAAAGAACCTATTGCTGAGTTTGGAGAACAAAATAAAACATTGCTAAGTATTTTAGCAGGGAAAGTGTTCCCTGCAAGCTTTGCTGCAAATTTAATGCCCTATCAGTGATATTTCTAAAACCAATGGGCTGTGTAAAACTAGGTGTAATCTCTCTATATGTGAACTTGCAGTACAGAAACAGAAATGGGCTTGTCCTCCCCTGATCAGAGCCTTACAAGACCTGCCTGGCTCCCCACATGGTTCACCAGCACTGCAGGTCTCCCGACAGCCTTCCTGAGCAGGCAAGAACAAACAAATTAAGAAGTCACGGGAGAGAAGAAAATGGAGATAGCAGGGGATTTCTAATCAAGCTATTTTAATACTGGGTGTGCTTTAATCACTTACTTAATGGCAGTGCTTAATGAACACTTGAAATAAAGCATGTTTCTGTCAGAGATTCAACACCCATGTTTTTAAAGCTGTCTTGAGGGAACTCAAATGCTTATTACAACTTTTCAGCAAAAATCCATCACAGTTGTGCTATATTAATTTCCAAGATTGAAGGGGAGGGAAGAATGAAAAAGTTAGAAAAAGACAAGAATGTAGACAAGCTAATAGTGTGTTGATTTCTCACTAACATAGCGATTAACCTGAATCTAGTTACTCATTGTAATCTCTCTAGATAGATACTTATTCTGGGCTTTGTCAAATCACATTTACACTTTCCTTTTCAATGCTCTCCTGGCTGTTGCAATGAAGTTTTTATTGCGCACCAACCCTCCAGGCTTCAGGCAGAGCAGTTTGCTCTGACTCCTCTTGACTGTCCTTGTGTGCTGCCTGCATTTCCAGGTGTGACATACCCTTTGCTTCAGGTGCTGATCTTTATACCCATAGACATGTGGCATGGCACTGTTGGCTGCTGGAAAAAGGTCACAAACCTTTCATCCTCCCAAATAACCATGGGAATCTCTAGCAAGGATCCTGGGTGCCTCCTTCACTTGCTGATGTGCTGGCAGCTTCTTCTCTCCATCTTCTGGAGGTCTCCCTGACGTGCTGTGGCTCTGTGATTTACTGATGCAACATGTCCTGGGGAGAAGGGGGAAACTTTCAGTGACTGACTTAAAGTAACTTTCATGTTCTGCCCTTTCCTGACTCCCAGCACTAAGTGCAACTTAATTATGTGGCAAAGACCTGAAGTACAGTAAGTGAGGAAAATGGGGACCAGGAGGATTTTTTTCTGACTTCATCAAGCCATCAGTTTGCCCCCTGAAGTGTACGATTTTGATTTTAGTTTTGTTCTAAATAAGTGTTAGCCATTGTAAAGCTGTAAAGTTTCACATCAGCATGGATACAGCATTTCAC
Source organism: Myiotriccus ornatus (assembly GCA_036023395.1). NCBI lineage: Eukaryota > Metazoa > Chordata > Aves > Passeriformes > Tyrannidae > Myiotriccus > Myiotriccus ornatus. The sequence goes on along the minus strand of JAYRBT010000139.1, from coordinate 25,504,432 downwards.
TTTACCTCCTTAAAATGGTGAGTGCCTGGGGTGTCACCCCCACTGTTTGTAAGCATGAAAGGTCAATGAGATAAATGACCTCCCGTTGCCAAGTTGTGAAGCAGGGTTAAAAGACTGCACCTTTTTTATTTGTCTTTTCATAAATCACAATATTCCTAAGCCCCTGTTTCCTGTGAGTGGTGTGTTCCTGTGGGTGTGCTTTCTTATCTCTGGTCCTTTTAGTTGCGGGTGAGGCTATAACTAATGCTACAAACCACCACCCCCATACCCACTCTGTCGCTTTCCCAACTGTCCTGTCCAAGGAGTGGAGAAGGTTATGAAAATTAAGCGTAAAATTATCTCTGATGTTCGGAGCCTAGAAGGAGAGATTGGCTTTGGACATAAAACTATTTGCTCTAAAAAATGGTTTGGGGATAGGAGAAGTAACCTGAGCTCTCTATATACTGACCTTGCTGCATCTTTGCAAAGTTGTCTGTGAAAAGGAGTTGGACCATAGCTCCCAGGGAGGTGGCAGATTGTAATTGCAATTACTGCTGGTGTTGATGAGCTTGTTCCCTCTGTTGGTAACTAGTTTTGGCCAAAACACCTTACTGTTACTTTCTCTTTATTCCATCACTGGTACCCGTGCGCTAAAGCTTGTCCATGATGAACCCAGACATGGCCCCGGTTTTGACATCGCTCCAGAATGACATTTTTCTCGATCTTGCATTTCTATTGCAACAGCTGGTTAGCAAAGGCATAAACACAGAGCCAGTTTAGCTATTAAAATATTGTTGGTATTTTGAGGACGGCTGAAATTGCTATCTTTTGGGTTTGCTAAAATCATCTGCCTAAGAAAGACCTCAGGGTTCCAGAAACTAGAATAGACTAACAAAGAGATGGATTTTTCTTGTCTCTTCAGATCAAGGTATGCTCAAATCCTCCCTCAACAAATGGGCCAATTGATCCTTTTATTCTGAGGTACTGCTGGAACAGTGGTGGAAATGTTTCAGTGGTGGTGGTGGGGTTTTTTTGAGGAGCTACCTGTTGTTATTTAACATATGCTGTCAAAAAGTTGAAGCCGTGTTTTTTTCAAACGACCCTCTTTTTCAGGAATGAAAGGGAATGCCTGCATTTATCCTTAAGTTTCTTTATTTTGTGGTTTGTTTGGGATTTTTAAAATTATTTTAGCCTGAGTTGAGAAGACCATCTGCTAGTATCTGTAACCAGTGCATAACTTGCTGACAGGAGAGGAAAAGCAGTCAGGCTGGGGCCTTCTTTTGGCTTTTTAGAAGCAGCTTTGTGTTTAAAGAAAAGAGTTAAAAAAAACAAAACGAAACCCAAACCATCACCTCTTTGGGTGTTGACCCAGGGAGGCTTCAGTCTTGTGTGCACAGGCTTGCTTGCAAAGCTCTGCGAAGCTCCCTGCCCATCTGCGACCTCCTTTGTAGATGTGTGTCTTTTGAAGGGTCATTAATTTAATATCTCTCTCTGTGCAGCAGCTGGAACAAATGGTCGCCCCAGCTCCAGCAGGAGCTCCCAGCTGCCCGCCTCGCCCAGCGCTGACCTACAGGCATTTTTGCCATGGCTGTCCCAGGCTTTTTATAGGTTTTGGACACTTGTTGCATATAGGATACCTTACAGGTGGGGGCCTTTGCTGAAGTATTAGCTAGCTGCTTGGGGAGGGCTTAGGGTTTGTTTTTTTTTCCTAGTCTTGCTTTTCTTCAGAAGCATTTAAAAAATAGGGGAAAACTTCCTGTATTCAGGCTGAATTCAAGATGCGGCATTTCACAATCAACTCACCAGAGATTAATTTGAACTGTCTCAAGGTGTACTCTTTGGATGAGAGGGCAGGCACATATTTAAGGTAGTGAGTAACTCTGCGAGTCCAGGTGCAGCATTGCCAGTGTAGAGCACTTGCAGGGGTTACCCAGCCCCGTGGCAGCAGCTGTGCCAGTGCCACAGCCAGAGGATTTCTCCCCCCATCCTTGTCCTGCCCCAAATGCCTGATTATGGTTCAAGCTTTACCACCTGGAGACTGTGATTGCTGTTTGCAAGGGAAATGCTTGCTATTGTACTGACCTGGGTTGTTGTTCCTGCATTACTTCAACACAGCAGTAGCTTTAAACAGGTGTCTGGTGCATGGCAAAGCTCATGCTGGGATAATGTCTACTGCTGGGTCAGGGTCCTCTTCCTTGCGAGCTCTTACCCTCTGCCTACAAGATTTTTTTAGGGGTTATGAGGTTTTCTTTCAGATTAGTGATAAAACTGAGTTGTAGTTTCATCTGAACCCTAACTAGCTAAATAATTTGGCACCTGCTGTTTCCAGTACGTGTATGCTCTCCCACTCCCCTTGGTGTTTCTTTGGGGCACTGTTCCCTGCCTGCACTGCCTTATTTCAGCCTGAGAACATGCTTGGGAGAAATAAAAGATACCAACTGAGAAGGCCAAGCTGATGAGAAAAACAGCCCCAGGGAGGGCCGGGGAGAGGACAGTTCCCAAAGGATGCAGGCATAGCCTGTGCTGCAAGACTGTACAGTGGGACTGGAGCCCCGGTGGTCTCTTGAGAAGAAGGCCACCAAGGTTTAGTCGCTCAGGAGTGTCCCTGTGAGCTGAGTCCTGTGGGGCATAGCTGTGTGCCCCCAGGACAGCAGGCATAGGTTATCCCTTTGCCATTAGACTTCAGTGTTCGTAACAGGTTATGATATGTGCGTGACAGGGTGCCCTATAACATAACAGAAGGTCTTCAGGTTTGTAAAGTACAGGTCCTCATTTTTAGTTATTTATTTTTTCCAAATTGCAGATCTTGAGGTAGGCCGTGTGTTTTGTTTCCTTTACTTTCCAGGTCACGTGAAGAAGCTTAGAAGGGAACTGAAGTGATGTGGTGTAGTAGTACACCATGTATGCCTCATTAGAGCTGTGTTAGGGACCATTTCAACAAATGTTCAGCTTCTTCAGGTAGTCTTGGAAATGCGAATTGCATCCTCATCTGCTTTATTGTGTTTTTAGAAGCTGCTTGGGTACCAACTTACCAAAACACTACATTTTGATGGGTGGATGAAGTTTTGTTGTGAAATACTGAAGAACCTCGTGTAGAACAGTGTGTAAATATGTGATTGTCTCATTGAAGGACTGAGCAGGTTTTTCAGGAGAAGGTTTCTCGAGCTGTGCAGAGGAGAAAAGGCGCTCTATGAACTATGCCTGTTACTAGATGTAAATGTCACCAGTGTGCCGGGGAGAGCTGTGTGGTTGCGAGCTTGGTTAGCAGCTGCTGAACGAAGCGTGGAGGACCGAGTTCCCCCTGCATAGAGGCTACACTGACCCAGATCGGGTCTCTGTCAGTCTCTCAAGTGTTTCTGCAACTGTATGCACTGTCTTTGGAGGATTTGGGGAGACAGTTGTAAGGATGGCATGTTTGTGGGAGGAGGAATCCTGTAGGAAATTACACTGGGATGCAGTAGAAGCAGTCTCATCAGCATGGTCCTGTACGTCAGCATGAGGTAAGATTTTGGCCATGTCTCGCAGCCCTGGGAAGCCTCTGGGGCCGTAGTGCCCACTGTGAGCAGTAGGTGGTAGAAGGGGCTTTGGCATCATCCCCAGTCCAGATGTCCCCAGGCAAAGGGTGCAAGCCAGGCTCTGTGGGAGTGAGCAGGGTGCCTGGGGTTTATCCCTCACCCCGGCCTGGGGGTGGGAGGGTTGAGAGGTGGTGAGAGGGACATTCAGTACTGCATGTGAGGTCTTAGTCCCCTGCCCTGAACCCTTTCTGTGAAGAGGGCTCGGATAACCCATCTGGGTTGACTTGTAGGGCAGGTGTCATAACAGAACCAATTTAAGTCCATAGGGCTTTTGGAAAATGCATCGTCAGGTCTTTCTCCTCCTGGTTTCACTGTGCATGTGTCGCCCTGTGTGTTCTCCTGCTGTCAGTCACTGTGGCCATCTTGGTGGGACCAGAGGGAACAAGCAGGCTCAGCCTGTGCCCACCGAGCTCCCGTCTGGTAGTACACTGGGGTGCCCAGCAGGATTTAGCTGCCAGAGCTCCCTGAGTCTTCCCAAAGCGGTGTGGGGCAGGCAGGCTGGGAAGCTTTGCATTATTGCTATTATTTCTTGTTACAGTTTTTTTTTTTCCAGCTCCTGGCTCTGCAGACCCCCAAATGCTCTTAATGGAGATATGGCCTGTTTATATGTTAATTTTAAGCCCGCTGACAAGCGGTTTGCTTTTCTCCTGACTTCTCACGGTTCCCTCGCCCGTTCAAAGCCGCTGCCATGGGCTTAGGGGATAAGGTGCCGAGAATTAGAAAATAAAATAAAATCTGCAGGATGCTGGAGAGTGAGGAGGTACAAGGATTGGCATGCTCAAAGTATAAATGAGTGATTTCTGAAAGGAAGGAACCAGGGGCATGCATGACAATTACATCCAGTACAATACAAAATGTTAATTACTAAATTTTGAGAAATTAATGCTGATTAGCAGCTGTGTGTGTGACCTAAATACATCTATTGCTTGATCTTTATTCATAATATACAGTTTATTGTTGATAAAGTAATGGCTGAATGGTGGGCTGGCCCACGAGTCTTGTGCTGAAGACTGAGGCCCGATTTGTAAATCGTCTGAAATTCATTGGCATCTGTTTTTTGTGGAATTTATACGGTTGGGGAAGATGAATAAGTCTGAGCTATCCCCTTTACAACTCAACTCATAGATATTATTGAGAATTCATTTTGCTTTTATTATTAGGTCCACAAAAATGGACCTAATGCTTGTTGGCTTTAAAACACCTACTAACGCTGCTTTCTCTCTCCATCTTGCAAAATATAAGACAAGGCCGAAGCTTAAATTAAAATCCTCAGGTTCTTATCTCTTTCCCACAGGAAAGCAAATCTGTGTTGAAAACCGTAAAATTAAGAGGAGAGCAAGGATAGCATAATTTAGCAAAAATTCATGGCACCAGATTCTGAGCTATATGACTGGAGGGATAGGTCAGACATTAAGAAGATACTGCCTGCTAATGCAAGTTCCTTAAGGTGGTGCTCTGGAAACAAGGAAAGCGGAAAATGCTGCACTGGTTCCCGTTTGCTCCCTTTCCTCTACTCCTACCGGTCTTAACAATAAATTGAGTTGTCTATTATATAACCCATCTGCTTCCAGAAGTCTAGAGAAATCATGGTCTTGTGCATGGAGCTTTGTCCTAACATCTGTTTTGTGCTGGGATTTCAGTAGTGAACTCAATGAAAATTAATTTCATTGGCCTCTTAAATTATTTTTTTGTTAATTCCTTGTGTTTTGACAGGCTGTCCTAGTTGAGTTTTATCAGTGTGTCTCTCTGAAGGACAGCTCCACTTTTTTTTAAATTTTATTAAAAACCTGTTTGTTCCATAATTACGCTGCTAAGGGGCAGCGTAGAGTGGCAGGGTACAAATTAGGAGTGCCTGTTACCTGCTGGCATCATCACTGTGGCTCATCCCACCATAGAAAGAGCAACTTGTGCTTCAAGCAGTGTTAATACATCAGGATTTCACTGAAACAGAGGACTTCCATTGTCTTGCAGCCTTATCTAAAGAACGTACTTTCGGGCAGCATCGTTCCATCATGCCGACTCCCTCCTCCCCTGTGCCTCTGCAGGAAGTGCTGATGGGAAGTGTGTGCCTTGACCTGTGTGGGCATCACCTTATGGCACCCATTTCAGGACCCTCTCGGGTGTTTGTAGCGCTTTGACTTCACCTTGGCACGATGCAGGGAGAGGCCTCCCGGGTGTCCCCGGGCAGCCAGCAGTTCTCCCCCCTAACTGACCACTCTGAGAGGCCTCTGCCAACCACTTTTATGTGAAATCAGGCTTTTAAGGGTGACTTTTTAGTTACCTGTTAGACAGACCAAGAGTTTTCAACCAGACTCAGTAAAATTGCAAGGGAGAAGATCTGCTGTGTCCGCTGGCGGTGGCAGGGGTTTGTCCCACCTGTGCCGTGCCATGCCACGCTGTGGCTGTGCAGGAGAGCAGGAGCGAAGTTGATGAAGCTTGTGTTGCTCTTTAAGGCTGGAGATGTGGCAAACCTGCACTTTAAGCCTTTTCTTTTAATTTTTTTTTTATTTTTTTCATATGCTGTTCCTGTAACCAAAGGGTTTTGCAGCACTGCTGCTGGCTCTGCAGTCCTTTGCCCTTAGTGCACGGTGCCTGCCTGCCCAGCATGTTGCTCTTCCTGCCCTGCAGCTCTCCATTTGCCACTTCCTCTCGGTGTCTCCCAAGTGCCTTTCTTCCTGCTTCCGGCCCCCACCCATTTCCATGCCTTTCCTCAATATCTGCATCCCTCCTTGGGTGCCAGTGGTTTGAGGATGCCGATTCTGGCAGCAAACCTGGTTTCCATCCACTAGCCCCAATGTCACGTCTGTCCATCTGTTTCCCCCACTTCAGTAATGCAAATATTTTAAGATGGCATTTTGGAAATGTTTTCTTTTTCTTTTTTTTTTGTTTTTTTGTTCAGTGCAGAAGCCCCACCTCACTAACACCGTTTAATTTAATTTTTGTTCTTCTCTTGCAGTCAAACAAGGTGCCCGTGGTACAGCCTTCTCATGCGGTTCACCCCCTCACCCCTCTTATCACGTACAGCGATGAGCACTTTTCCCCGGGGTCACACCCATCTCACATCCCCTCTGACGTCAGCTCCAAACAAGGTGAGCCCATCCTTTCCCAGCACCATGGGGACGCAGAGGGGTCCTCGTGCTGCTGACAGAACTTTATTTGCAGTAGTTTAGAGGGAGGGTTCCAGATGCATGTACCCACTTTCAGAGATGGTAGTTTTGCTGTGATGCTGATATTTAACGTGACTTCTTAAATTTTCATGCTCTTTCTGATGTGATAATTTGGGCTTGCTTTTGTCATCAAAGTCTTTTAAAATCTCAATAAAGAGAGGCCAGTCTTTACCATCTCCAGCGATGCCCGAGTCTTGCAGCGTGCAGATGCAGGGTAATCAAAATCAACCCTGCCCTTCCCAAAAATGGGGGACAGGTACTTCAGTAGTGTTGTTATTGAAAATTTTTCTTTTTCCCTTTCAACTAAAATTGAATTTTATGTCCTTTTATTCTCGTTGTCCATATTCTTCCAAATTCAGTTGGCATAACTGAAGCATTGCCCATAAAAATAATTTTGAGCCTGTACAAGTTAAAGCTTTACAAATGTGACACTTTTTAACCTCATACGGGCTGCCTTCTGCGGAAAGCACCTTTTTAGATGGCTGTAAGTTTTCTCTGCACTCCTGGGACTCCTCAAAGCAAACAAAAAAGCCTCCCAGATCCACATCTGGGAACATCAGACCAGCCCTGCTCTGTCTCAGTCTGCATGGAAGAAGCAAATGGAGGCCTTCTGTCCTCATTTGTCTTCCTCCTTTGCATCAGTGCCCAGGAGAAGGATATTCATACTCATTCCTTGAAATCCCAGGGGTGCCATGTGTTAAGAGAACGGGATTTCCACCTCTTGCTGAAGCTGACTGTGACAGCTGGGGCACACCCTGCTGCTGCAGTTCGTGAGCTCAAGAGGTTTTCACTTACTGCATGCTGGCTTTGCCCACCTGTGCCCCATCTTTTTGCCTTTACCCTGGTTATTTTTGTACTCCTGTACTGCAGACCCAAACTGAACAACATCTGGTTTGTTGTTTCTGCTGTACATCCTCTCTCTCATCTGCCTCTTCTCTACCCTCTCCCCTGTCCAGCATCCCACTGGTCACGTCCCCATCCCCTGAGCACAAGCCTCCTGAGGGGCTCTGCTGGAAGGCACAAAGCTCATGCCCCTCTGGTGTTCCTGAATGGACTCTTGATTCATTTGCTCAGCATCTGGCAAAGATGGGGATGGATAATGCAGGCTGGAGACTACTGGTTTTGTCTGGGATGGTCTCCTTGATGTGTGTGGTCTTTCCATCCATACTCCCTGTTTTGGTGCCAGTGGCGTGTGGGAGCAGCCGCAGTGAAGTAGCCCATGCAGTCGCTGCAAAGAGAGGATTTTTCTTTTCCTCAGGTCCTCTGCCAAAAGCCTCCAACCATTGTTTCTGTCCTCGCCTCCCACTGTGGGCCTGGAACAAGGCACTGCCCTGCCGCCCTAGCCCTGATGCCAGGGTGCCCTCCCTCCTACCAAAATCCTCCAGCAAGGGGGCCTGCAGCAGCTTGCCTTCAGCACTGCTCCTTGCACCCGAGGTGTTTTGGAATGGACACACAGCACCGCTAAAGGCAGTCATTTTTATTTTTTTTTTTTAACCCTCTCATGAGCAAGAAGTTTTTTTGGGGAACACTGGCTGTGTGATTGCTGATAGTGCTCCTGCTGGGCATTAGGTAGCTACTAGCCCCCCATAAGGGGTGAGAAGTTTTGGATTATCAATAACAACTGAGCACCAGTGAAGAGAGAGCACTGTTGTCTCCATGGCTCAGAAATGCAGATTTTGGGGAAGGAGTGGCCCAGCTCCTTTTGCAGAACTTGGTCTGGCAGGCGCAAGGTCATGTCATCACTTCCAGGAGCATCAGTCGTCACCAGAGATGAGAGGGAAGAGATGCTGGGCTTGTTTTTTACCTTTGTTACTTTTTTCTTTTCTTAAACCATTCAGAAAGAGTGTTCCCTCTCATATGAAAGACCTGGGATATATAAAGTGTTTCCTTTCCTGTCAGCTACCAGCTGTTTTACACCTTTGAAAAGACAAGTGGCCAGAAATTTGGTCCTCATTCAGGCTGTGGTCCCAAGTCTGAAAATTTTACTTTTTTTATTCAGACCATAATGCCACCAGTATTGTTTTCTATGCTTTCCTTTACACAGTCCTGACAGATATACTTCAAATCTTGTAATTAAATTCAGAACATTTAAATACAAACTGGGAAGGGGAATAAATCACTAGCATCAATCTATAAGTCTCAAGGTAGCACACACTCTGTCTCGGACCTTTGGAGTGTCACCACATAAATATTTAATACCCTTTTAAAGCAACTGATTTAACATGTGAAGTAGACTTAACAATTCCTTCTGCTTCACCCCCTCTTCCCCAAACACATTTAAATAAACCAATGTCTTTGTGGCCTCTGCAACTGTAATTCCATGTCTCCCGGGGGCACAAGGTTTAGGTGAAGAATGGAGACCACAGACTCTTTTGGGATGAGGATTAGCTTTAATCTTGAGGTGATTCTTGCAGTTGTAGGATTCTGTGTTCTGGGGAATGTGAGCTGATGGATCATTCCTGATGGGACTCTTATTTTTCCGTGAAATACTACCAATGCAAAACAGATTGACCTTGGAGCCCACAGGAGTCAACTTGATGAAGAGCTTAGTTGGAGCTGGAGTGACAATTGGAAGCCAAATGAATCATATCAAGTGTGACCATTACAGGCCTGAAAATGATTCTTAATTAAGCGCTGATCCTCTGTGGTAGCAAGTTTCCAAAATCTGTGAATCCATAAGGGAAACCGAGAAAATATAAAAGTAGCAATTTACCTAGTCTAATAGCTCTGCTGTGCTGCCTCTTTGACAACGCATTATTTTCCTCTTGTTTCATGATGTGTTAGAAGAGGTCCTCAGGATCCAGTCACGCTTGGTGAAACCACTGAGAGCACAGTATTGCCTAATGCATTTTACAGGAGATCTAAACTTGCACAGGTCCTTACCCTTACATTTATTTCCACCTTCCACATTGGCTTTCCAGTATTTCCCTTTGGATTGCAGCATTGTGTGCAAGTTAGTTATTATTTTAAAGGTGGCATGCATAGCCTTTTGCTTTTAACACTAACCAAGAAGGTGGTTATTTCTTACCCAGAGCACTAATTCCATCGTAGTGTTGGCCGTGTCAGCTGTGAACTGTAGGTCACGTACATAGTATTTTGAGGGGAAAGTCATTCATTCTTCTCTGCTCTTTAACAGGCATGTCCAGGCATCCTCCAGCTCCTGATCTCCCTACCTTCTATCCCTTGTCTCCAGGGGGGGTTGGACAGATAACACCACCTCTTGGCTGGTAAGATTTTTTTAGCTTCTTTTCAGACAAAGGTGCATGTTCACACCATTCACTATTGTTGAATCAATTGCAGCATTACAAAATAATAATTATAATAATGTCATTGCAGTAAGAAGTTGCTATTTTATTTTAGTTGAAATTGAATTTGGGTTTTGAACAAGTACAGAAATTAAAGTGCGTAGATTTCACTTTGAAGTTTCTATATTTCTTACGGCTCAGATTTGTGGCTCTTAGCATTTGGAAAGATAGCAGAAAACAGTTTTCAAGGAATGAAATGTAAATTTTTAATAAACAAAATTGCAATTACTGAGGGGAGGAGAGGTAAGAAGGAACTTTGAAGTGTGTGTGTGGGGGGGAAATCTTGAAACTGCCCCAAATGGAGAACAAAATTTTTAGCCTGCTGCTTTTTACAGTTTCTGTATGGAGAGAAGCCTCTGTCATTGGGAGATTTTGCTGCTCTTGCTAATACTAGTGCTCTCAGGATCTCTTGCTGCCACTCAGCAGTGTCATTTTCCTTTTTGAGGAAATGTGGTGGTTTTGGAGTAATAGATTTGACAGGCTGCTGCGCATCTCCTTGGGGTAGATACATACTTGCCCTCCGTTCTGTTGGAGCAGGAACTAAGGAAACTCAGTAACAATTTCAGTGCTTTTAGAATCTGTATCATGAGTGGTCTGTGCCCATGCAATGAAGGATGCAGATTTTTTGGGGTTTTAATGTCTCTATAGGAGGGAAATATGATCCAGATGACAACAAGCAGAGAAAGTAGAGAACAGAAGATGGTGAAATGCTGTATTGCTGGCATATCTTCTAGGAAGGGCCGCATCCCTTTTTGAACAAATTATTATCAAAGTAAAATATGGAAGTATCTGACTGACTATTTTTTTAATCTTTTCTTCCCCCCCTCCTCCCCGTTTTGCTGCTGAGCTGACTCCTCACCTCCACTGCCACCAGGCAGTTGCTGACATGCATTTTCCAGATGTGGTCAATCATTTCTTCTGAATGGTTTCTTGATGCAGAGGCTGGGGGGAGGGAGGAGGGAAAAGAGGGGGAAGAGAGACAAGATCCTATCTTACAAGACTCAGGGTTGTGTTCAGCAGCACTCACCAACAGTGGGACACGCTCAGCTGTCCCTTATCCTATGCCCTTTAGCTGCTTGCTGGGAGGTAGTGCTGTTGAGACTTCCTTCATCTTTTTTTTCCTTCCTCTTCCCTTTGAGCACTGCTCATGTCCAGTAACATACTCCAAGTGTGAAACCTGTATCCTGAACCTTAAAAAGGCCAGTATCCTTTTTTTTTTCACTCTGAAAGCTGACTGGCCAGTGAATAAGTAACTGTGACAGGGCTGATGTGTCTGGTGGTCTTTCTGGCTGGTTCAGGTATTTGGGCTGCTTCAGGTATTTGTTCACATTACCATAACGTGCTTCTTCAGGGTGTTTATCATAGTCATGACTGAACCATTGCTAACTGAAAGTAAGCAAAATGTAGTGATGATGATGATGATAAAAACTAAAGACCTCACATGACGGGCTTGTGACAAAATATTCTGTATATGTGGGAGCATAAAGGAGGTGAAAACTTCACACAAGCTTATCTCACTAGATTGCAAAGTTTGATCTTTTAGTAGTAAGATAGATTTGTGTTTCTATAGGCTTTTAGGTGGTTGGGTTGGGTTTTTTTGTCAAATAAACTTCTGCTTTGTTAGGAAAGCTGGCTATTTGTACATCACTATAGCATATACTAATGGAGAGAGTCATAAGTTTTCAAAGACTTAATAAAACTGTTCAAAAGGCTTTCTGGCTTAATAATTCACTGTGTGGTGTTCTTGCTCTGATCTACAGTGGAACTATTTGGAGGAAGATGTGTTTTTCCTGAGAGCTCATTTAACAAATCTGATTCCAGTGCTTACATTACTAGGTTAGAGAGACATAGAGGTAGAGGAGTGTGCATGTGTGTATGTGTGCACTGGAGGAGGAAGGCTGGTTGTTTTGCTTTCCTTCCCAGTGGAAGCTTAGATTGGGAATCTTTCAGTAGCAAGGGAGAAAGTTTAAAGTGTTTAAGTGTTAGTTTCATTAGGAGAACTCTGGGAAGTGTTAGCTCTTACTATTTATTGTGACTAGTACTGAGTTCCCATCAAGTGCTTGTAACTCTAGAATAACTACTGAATACCATATCGTATGATTGATGGGTTCCTTTCTTCTGTGACCTCAGGCAAGGTCAGCCTGTATATCCCATCTCGAGTGGATTCAGGCAGCCCTATCCATCCTCACTCTCAGTCGACCCTTCCATATCCAGGTAGGTGTAGGAGGTGAATGACTGACTGGGGAGTAACTGCTTAGAGGGCAAGTTGCTCTTCCGCTTGTATCTTGGTCTGCCTTTGCTTGCTTTTCAGTCAGCTAAAACTTTATGCATACATTTTTATTTAACCTATGTGTTTATATACAGTTTGCCTGGATCCCACACTGGTCTCATTCAGCATTTTCTTGTCAGTCTCTGAAGTATTGCAATGAGGAACACCAGTGAATTGTCAACAATTAATTGAGCTGAAATGAGTCATTAATTCATTTCTAGATGCAACATATAGTGTGCATCCTTGGGTTTTGCTCATGCCATTATGCAAGCAGGTGGATTGTCACTCTAGTCTGTGTTCTCTAGTTCTAATTTTAAAGTTGTTGGTAATTAGTCTTGAATCACTTAGATAATGCTCTATGTGGAAACTTGCTCACAAATAGGTATTTCATAGCCCAAATCCACTAATGGCAGGGGATGCCAGCATAGTGTGTTTGTACTGGTGTGGAATCAGGCACTGTGTCTTTATGTCTAAGTGCAAGCAAGCAATGCTAATTGAGACTTGGCCATGACACACTCCAGACCGCCTGTGCTCTGCTTTTGCATTCTAAAGATGGCTTCTGCATCCTGTGCTTGGTGTACACAAGGTTTGAATGTACTATTCTTGGGGTTTTTCATGTGACTTTTAGAAGACACATCCTCTTCCACAGGGATTTAAGACAGGCCACTTGAAGTAGCGAGTCCTCTTGCCTCTTTTTGTGTGGGCTCCTTTGGATTATCACTGTCGCTTCACTTCTTTACAGGGGAATGATAAGCATGTGCCTCTCAAGGTGATTGGGAAGAAAACCCATTCTTTCTCCATGATAAAATGACTTGGTTACAGGGCTTTTTGTTTCCTTTATTTTGGTGGCATGAAGGAGAAGAGCAAGGGGACTATTGAATGGTGAAATGAGAGGTTCGGTACCATTCCTTAACCATCGCTCATTCAGCAAAACTTGGGACGTGAGCTTGCTTTTGATGTTAATGATAACTTTCCAGCAGTTTAAAATGAAGCATGCAGGTTTTCTGCTGCACTTGAGCTTGCAGTGCTCAGCACCTTCAACATCTGTCTCAGCTATCCTTGAGAATAACCTGGGTTAGTAGGGTGGGATGATTCAGTCAGTGGTACTTTGGTTTTGTTTTCCATTTTCATTACTGTACAAATGAAAGGAAGCTTTTATTAGGACAAAAGTCTCTCCCTGCTCCCATCCTTCATCCAGGATGCAGAATTTTCAGTCTGCTTTAAGCATTTGAGGGAAGAATAGTGGGTTCAGGTGAAGTGATGTTAAAATTTTTACCTTAAGGGCTTTGAAAACTAAAGAGATTCCTTAGAGAGCCATCAGGGACTTCTTGAAAAGACTCTATTTTATTTGTTTCTGCATGGCAGTTTCCTCCTTTGCATTGGCTGGTGGTGGATATTTTAAGAATGTTTATATCTTGATGTGGAAATATATTTTTTTGGTTAAGAAATGTGTGTTTTTATTGCTAGTCAGTGCAACAGTATAAACATTGAGTGTTTCTTGTTTGCATTGCTAAAACTGTTTGCCTGAAGGTAATAAAATAACTTCTCTACAGCCAAAATGTTAACTGATTTTGTTTGTTTTTCTTGAATTAATGGGCTACAATGCAGAAAACGTAGCCAAATATTTTTCATGCACTCTTTAAGAGTTATCTTCATTGTAAGCTTTGTAGCATTTTCATTCTTGGGGCATCCTGCTGCTGTCTTGTGTGCTTGGTGCCTGTCATCAGTAGGGTTACAGACCTTGCTTTGTTTTCTCTTGTAGGTTTTCGCATCATATGATTCCTGGTCCTCCAGGCCCTCACACAACTGGAATCCCTCACCCAGCTATTGTAACACCTCAAGTAAAACAAGAACATCTGCACAACGACAGCGAGCTAATGCATGTGTGAGTCTGCCTTGCTGCACTAGCCCTTAATGTATAAATGCCTGAGAACTAACTCTTATCTGAAGAAGAGTCAAGGATGTTAAAAAAAAAAAAAGTACTTTTCATGACCTCTTTGAATTTTAACTCTTCTCCTGTAACTAAAACAGGAGTTATGGGGTACTCTTTGGAAAGGGCAATGAAACCTGAAGCCATTTTTCATTCCAGTCCAGCACTTTTAAGATATTGGCAACAACCGTCTTGATTCAGGCATAGTCATGAATCTGTCTACCTGTTGCTTGAGTGTGAACTCACGAACTTCTGCTGGAAAAGTTCTTACCTGAACAAAATTTACTAGTAAAGAGCAGCATCACTGCTTAATACTCAAAGGCAAAAGGCCAAGTGGATGAGAAGCTGTCCTTCTGCCTGTGGCAGTGGTCTTTGAGGGTACTGTGGGTAGACTTTCAAAAAGAGAATTGAGGCAAGTGATAAATTTAGAGCAGATTCACCAATCAAATGTTACTTGCTAGAGAATGTCAACTTGAAATCCTCTCTGAATATTAAACTAAGTCAATTCTCTGAAAAGATGTGAAAGTGGATGGGACATGCCTACTGAAATTCTCATTCTTACTATTAAAGTGCTACGGTAATCACAGGTTGGTAATTTTCCACTGATCTTTTCTAGGCTGAAGGTAAATTAATGCTTTGTTTCTTTCCTTTCCCTTTCCCCCACCACGTTTTAGGAAGCCTCAGCACGAACAGAGAAAAGAACAAGAGCCAAAAAGACCTCATATTAAGAAACCTCTGAATGCTTTCATGTTGTACATGAAAGAAATGAGAGCAAACGTTGTAGCAGAGTGTACTCTGAAAGAAAGTGCAGCTATCAACCAGATTCTTGGCAGAAGGGTATGTACAGGAGGGTTTGTGTGTACTCATGTGTGCTGCTAATTTGTGTGTTTCCCTTTAGTTGGGTGTGATTGCTCACTTTCTGCTTGAGGTGATGAGTAATGTGCAACTATCAAATTAGCTATAGAAGATAAAACATGCAACTAAAAATAAAAGCTGTGTCTTGATTTTCTCTCCTCAGCATTAGCAACATCATCCAGTTGGTGTCTGTTCCACTCATGTTATGGTGTCAGTAGCTCAGGCATGAAATATCCTCATTTGCACATGGGAAGGACCATTCAGATCACCTTCTGGGTCCTCCCTTAGGCTGGTGTCCATCAAAGCAGGAAGGGATCATTCAAAGATGAACACTGGATGCCACTGGAGATGGAACTCCTAAGTGAATATAATGTGGCCCAGTTGTAAAGTCACGTAGGTTGGGTGGGACCCATGGAGGTCATGTAATCCAACATCTGCTCAGATCAAGTCCAGTTACATCAGGATGCTCAGGGACCTGTCCAGTCAAGTTTTGAATGTCTCTAAAGTCATCAGCCGAGTACTGATGATCCTAGTACATGTACCAGAGCCTTGCTGAGAGCCATTTGCTTCTGTGACATTGTAGTCATGTTTTGTACTTCCATCTCAAAGAAAACCTATGCAGGCCAACTCACAATCACAAGTGTTGTGTTCACTGTCAGCATTACTCTTACAAGGGAAGGCAGCAGAGGAAAATGCCCATTTTGCAGCTGACTCCCAGAAATGAGAAAATGGGTGACTTTCGTATCAGTCAGAGTTTGAGCAGGGATTATTCAAATTTCCAGTGAACATCTCTTCTTGATCACTGACCAAGGCAGTATTGAGAGGCACTGCAACTCTCTGAAAATCCTGTGCTTTCAAGTGGGAAGTCAGTACGTGACCTTAACTGCCCCTTTTATGTTACAGTCTGAAGACTTCCCCCTCCAAACAGAGCAGAAGTCTATTGGTACTTGTCCCGGTTCCTGCAGCCTTCTGCCTCTGTTGTTCTTGTTACCTCCCCTTAAAGGACGTCTTGGTGATTGCCTTTTCCATGCTTTCATGCAAGTCTCTAGGATCATGTTTTCATTCTCACTCCCTGAGTAAATTGATCTTAGTTCCTTAGTACGTCAGCCTTGTTTTCTTGGCTTGAATGAGGGCAGTGGGTTATTTATCTCCATTTTGGTAATGAATCAAGCCTCGGGGCTCCATTGCCTACTTTTTCTGCAGCTTATACTCCTCTTTTCGAATTACTTTCTCCATGAAAGTACCTCAGATTCCACTTTTCCTGTAGTGCATGAGTTATCCAGTATAATTGCTTTGAGAGTGATTATTGTCAGGTGTTTCATGTTCAGTCATCCTGGTCACTGTTTGCCTTGTGCTACCCCAGAACAGGAACTACCTCTGTTCTCAAGAGCTGACACTTTACATGCTGCTGGGCTCTCTGGTGCCACACCATAGTGTTCAATACCTTCCAGTTTTTGAATGTGCATGTGAAGTTTCAGAGTTGCAAACAGGCTGAACTGCTGTGCTCTCGGTAACACATCGAACTTGCCAAGTTAAGGCAGACAAGCGCTTTAGTTCACATCCTCTGATGTGTAACAAAACAACATATTAAATCATACAAATGTGATCTGATCTGAAATCCTAGTTCTGTAAATTATTCTTGCATGAGTGTCTTAATGATTTCATGTCTGTCTGGTTTTGGTTTTTTTTTTAATAACTGCTTCTCCCCCTACTCCTCCATGCATGTTGTCAAACAAGAAGACACATCCGCTGCAGCAGTGGAACCTGATTCTAAATAAAAGGCCTTAACTCTTTTTGGTTCAGGTCTATGATAGGTGTTTCAACAAGAACAAAATTGTTAGATACCAATGTAATTGGTGCCTTTTTCAATGTGCAGGTGGAGAAGGGTTATTTTTTGGTGTGGTTTTTTTGGGTTTTTTTTTTTGTGGATGGGCGAGGGGTTTGTTGGAGTTTTTTTAGTACATAAAAGCAGGAAATTTATCCCTACTTGGCTACAAAGGTCAACTCATGTAATTTGAAAGAGTGCAGTTCTGTGTTTTCTGTATCTTAGAAACTTTTGTTGTTGCCATTTTCTTTTCTTCTATTACAAAAGGAAGAAATCGTAAAGCAGGTGCCTGGAAGCTCAGTACTTAGAGGCTGATCTTGGAACAGGAGCCTGCTGGTGCCCAGAAAGCCGTCTGTGTTGGCATTGAAAACTTGTGTCTGGCTGCTCCTTAAAACCAAAACAGCAGACCCTTCTGTGAAGGGGAGATTGCTGACCTTTAAAAGCAGCACAAATCATTCCTGTTTTGTCCAGAGCTAAAGGGTGGTTTTTGTTGGTTTTTTTGTTGG
Source organism: Myiotriccus ornatus (assembly GCA_036023395.1). NCBI lineage: Eukaryota > Metazoa > Chordata > Aves > Passeriformes > Tyrannidae > Myiotriccus > Myiotriccus ornatus. The sequence continues at coordinate 25,487,021 of JAYRBT010000139.1, read as the reverse complement.
AGTTTGTTTGGGTTTGTTTGTTGTTGTTTTTTTAAGTAGTGTTGGGAGAGCATGGTTCTTTGAGCAGATTATTTGTTGAGCCCTGTTTCCATAAATGATTTTTGTCTGCTCAAGGCACTTGGCAGTTGCAGAGCTGACAAATGCCTGGAAGTTGGTTAATAAACACAGGTGCTTATAATTGCTAATGAATTTCATTTTTACAGTGGGGAAGGACTGAATCAAAGTCACTAAAACACTTGCTCGTGTCATCTGTTGCCTGGGTATGAGTTAATTCCAAGTCTAATGCTATGTTTATTTTGTTTGCAGTGGCATGCTCTCTCTCGTGAAGAACAAGCGAAATATTATGAACTAGCTCGTAAAGAAAGGCAGCTACACATGCAGCTTTATCCAGGCTGGTCTGCAAGAGACAACTATGTAAGTCGCTCACTTGAAGGCTCTTTTTTTTTAATTAACTTCCTTTTCCTAACCCTTTTTTATTATTTCTTCTTTTCTTCTATGACTTGGGGGAAGTCCTCGATGAAGGGACAGTGAACATACATATAACATAAACCTTTTATTTGTTTGCGCTTCAAGTATCCAGAAAACTTGTTATTTTTTTGTTGTTGTTGAGATGCTCCTTATGAAGTTCACAGTTTTCAAGGGGAAAAAATTAACATGGGAAGTTTTCTCCTGAAACAGTGGCCAGTACTGTCCGGAAGCTTATGTTCTACTGTACAGCTGTGATTTTACTGTCATTTTCTATTTGATCATTCATTATCCCTAAATCTTATTTAGACCTGAGAAAAAAAGGGGCGTCATGCTTTCAGGAGAACTGAGAGCCCAAGAATCTTAATGCAGACTGAACTTTAGCTGAAAGTAATTCAAAATGGTCCATCTGTGAAATAAAGGCTGCAAAATTTGTATAAGTAAACTTCGTGATAGGTCCTGCTGTTACATCATTTAGTGAAGTTAAGAAGTTTTCTTAGAGTTACTCTTGTTTTATAACTAAATATCAAGCAAGTGCTAGTAAAATGTCACACAGCTTGCACTGCACAGTTATACTGTTGTGCCAACAGTGAGCTCTCAGTGTAGTCACATGTGATGGTATGAAACTCAGAAGCTGCAATTCTGAGAGACTGATCCCGAGGATCCTTTCTGTCCCTCCATGAGCTGTGGCATTATTTACTGCGATAGGAAGTGTACATGCTATTTCTGGCTCTGTTTTCCATCTGTATTAGGTGCACAGTAGTTTTTCTCTACTTCAGTGATGTCTTTGGACATTAAATATTGAGGTGCCAAACACAGTGTTAACAGAAACTGTAGAAGCTGGCACAGAATGCATTGACACAGAAATTAAGTGATGGTCTCTGAAGCAAATGCCTTTGTCTTGCTAATAGCCATGCCCAGTTTTGTAAGCACAGGCACAACTGTAAACCCTAGCAGCTTGTTTCTGCCTGTTCTATTTATACAGTCATCTTTTCTAGCCAGAAAAACTGTCATGACCTTATGCAGGTAGGGTTTATTTCCAGTAACCAGTCCCTGTCAACAGAGCTGTCTTCAAGTACAGCTGGGAACAAATAGGGTCTTAGTGAGAGACTCCTTGGAAACAAAAAGATTTCGGTTGCCTTGAATTTACTTGCTGGAGAATCAAACCACTTTGGAGTCTTGTCAGCTCGTGCTTAGTGGACATCAGCCTTCAAGATTGTGCTGTGGTGCTTGGCCAGGTTGACTTTGAGAACCTGATGTGTTTTGCCACAGCCTGCTGCCTTACAGCACAGGCAGTGGACCTGCAGTTTCTTAAATGCCTTGATAGACATTTGGAGTGCGTAAGGTGGCACGTATGAGTTAACCTCTTTGATGTGCTTCCAGCCTACATCCTGTGTGGAAGTATAGCTCTGACATACTCCAGCCCTGCATGCTACAATGAAGAACTCTGCTAGCTTCCTCTTGCAGCCTTCCTCTCTGCCTCTCCAGCAATGCACACGTTCTGCAGTGGTGGTGAGGCAGTGGCCATAGTAGATCACAGGTTATCACTGGAACCTTTTCAGATATATGTCATCTCATTTTTTTTCTTTTCCCCCCTCTTCAGTTTTTCTAAATTAAGCAGCCAAAAAATGAAATTGTATTAATTTAGCACAGGTGTTACTGCAGTATTTTGAGAGTTGGAAGTGACTTAGGGGTGACTCTTCTGTTTCATGTTGGCTGTATTTCACAAAACAGTACAAGTAAAAAACATACACTGTTTGATTTTAATTATTCTATTTTGGTTTGCCTGGTTATTCAGGATTTTAGAAATGTCAAGAAAATGTTAAACATTGTTATTCAACTGTTGAAATTATCTTTTTATTATGTTTTCGTTACTGATACCCAAAGTAGTCATGCAAAGTTATGTAGTAGACATGAGGAGCACAGTGTTTTCACAATGTGATCGTGTCTGTGTGCGCTGGAGTTGTCAGAAACTATCTCAGCTGGAAACGCTGACAACTAGTTTTCAGCCCAGCCTTCTGTTCCTTCACTTCCCTTATCTCACAGATAGATCTCAGATCAACTTTCAGTATGTTTTAGCACTTGAAGTCAGCCTGCCATAGAGAATAAAACCAACTTTCCTCCCGTGATTTTTCCATGTTAACATCTGTACTAATGCACTTTCCTCCATAAAGAATATTGCCCTGGTGCCTAAGTGATAAAGCATATCACTGTGAGTTCCCCAGAGCCCTTGAAATGTGCTTTCCGACTTCTAGTCTGAGTCCTGACTTTGGGAGGCATTGCCCAGCCCTACTGCCAGTCTTAGGATAAATAAGGACAGAATCTTAAGAGTGAGGCAGGCCCAGACTCTCAGAGCAGACTGGAGATGGAGAAGTTCATCTTCCAGAGCTTCACCATAGCCTGTATTTGGAGCCCTTGCTTGCTGTCTATCAGGGAGCACTACAGTGGTTTGGGATGGTTTCTCACATCACCTGCTGTCCATCCTGTCACCTTGCAGAGCTAGCTGATGGAAAGAGGTGTCCCACCACCTCAGCCCTTCCAGTCTCTGGCCACTGTATGTGGTGGGACATGCACTGACAGCTGCCAGCCACGCTGAGTGGGGGGCCAGAGGATGGGCAGCAGGCTGCAGCCCTGCTCACAGCAACTGCACGGAGATTTGCCAGAGCAAATCTGTTACAGCCTGTCGGAAGGCTTCTTTAAAATATAAATGGATATGACTTTTTTCTTCAAACACACACACAAAAAAAAAGCTTTGACTGACAATACAGGACAATAATGACAAGTCATATGGAGGAATATCAAAGTGGTAGCTAGGGTAAGGCAACGAGATGACTGAGGTTCAAAACTGTGGATCTGAGCTGACCCTTTGTTTCCTGAAACAGTGTGGGAAGCAGGAGCTCTGACCGTTTCCATAGCTGGGGGTGCGGGAGAGGGCTGAGTGCATGGGTTGGGGCGATGGCCCTGCACTGGCACGCTGGTGCCAGTGTGTTCTGCAGGACAGGCAGCTGCCAGGCGTTCATTTGTGTCCTGCACCTCGGGCACGTTAAGGGTGCTCTTGCTGTACAGCAGGAGCTGTTTGGTTATTGCACAGCGCGCACTCTGGGCACAGCCATACAAGACTTGGCTTTTGTTAAGGCACAAGTGTTATCAGAACAGTTTTAGTTGGCTGGTTTGCACCCTGGGGACAAGTCGTGGTCGTCCTAGGTACTTTCAACACCCTGTCTGCTGTTACCATGTATGAACAGCGTAAATATCTGAATGTGTGAAGAGTTCTTGTAAGAGCCATAAATTACGATATCAACATATGTGTCATCAGATTATTAAGTGTGAGAGGTCTTTCAGATGCTTGCGGCTGCCAGCATTAGTTGAAAAACTGCCAGAAATTGTAATTCCATGTGGATGTAAAAATATGTATTGCTGATGTGTGTATTTCTCCATAAATGCCGAGAGCAAGCTTTGTTACCATTGAACCATTTGGAAGTGGGGTAGAAAAGGTTTTAACTGCCCTGAAAACAATTGGGGTTTTTTTTCCAACCACTTTCTCAATGTCCAGATGACTTTTGCTTCTATGCTGTGAGGTTAAATGACAAAAAAAAAGTTTGTGCATGTAATGGTATGGTAAAATTTTCTATTTTTCAGGGGAAGAAAAAGAAAAGGAAGAGAGAAAAGTTGCAGGAATCAGCATCAGGTAGGCTGTGACCAACTCTTACTTGCCATTCACCTCAGGGATATTTTAGAAACCATAGCTTGCGCTATTTATTTTTACATGCTTTTCTCTAACACTTGCTTCTGATGGATGTTTTAAAATACTTCACTTTGAATGCAAGCTTGTGAAAATGCACACAGTATGTGCCTCCTTTCCCTTACCCTTTTCTGAGCAGCAGTCCTGATGGCAGCAACATCTTTGGCTGAACTTACAAATTGCTGCAATTCACTGTCCTGCTTTACTTCTCCTTTTCACCTCAACCTGTGTTGTATCATCCTTAAATTTAAATATGTCTCAAATACTGTGTGGGATTATTGGACACTGGAAACTTTACACTGACCTTCTTGTAGCCACTGTATGTTTTATCACTGTATTTTACATTTCTGTGTACACTAACAGCTGCCTACTAGGTTGGCTAAAAGCATCAGTGAGGTCTCCTCTTTGCCTGCAAAATATATATAGGAAACACCCTGTTTTCCCCAACAAAAATGGCTGGTATAAGAACCATAAAAAAAACCAAACAACAAAACCAAAAACATGAAAAAAATCCACGTAACACTGTAGCAAACAAACTTATTTGGAATGTGCAAAAACTCTGTAAGAGAAATTTGTTAAAGGAAAACAATCTTCTACAGGTACAGGTCCCAGAATGACAGCTGCCTACATCTGAAGCATGGTAAGAACATCTCTAAAGCTTTCCTGCTGATAAAACTGAACTTTAAAATAAGCTTTTTTATAAATTTTATGCAATAATATGAATTTAGCAAAAATTGCAGAAGTATCATATCTCAAAGCTAATGTTACTTTGATTACTGATGGTTTTTATACCGGCTATCTATTAGATGTTCACCATTTCACTGCTTAGCTGTAATATTTTCAAATTGACCACACCTCACTGACTCGCTGCAAGTCTGCCAGTGAAGCACAGGGATGGGTTTATTAAGCAGTGCAAACCCTCCCGGCCAGCAGACTGTCACAGTTCATAAGAGCAGGTTAGATGCTGGCTTTGGAGTACATTTTATGTGTTGACTTCTACAAGATGCTGGCTGGCTGGGTACACTTTTTAAGAACTTGTTTAAATAATTAAATTTAAATATTTAAAAATTATTCACCTGTATACTAACAAAACATCTGCTAAGAAAATGGGACTGTATTTCAGTTGTGTCAGGAATTTCTCCCACAGCTGTACAGTGGCATTTCATGTGTGGTGCAGGTTGGGTTTTTTTGTGGTGGTTGTATTTCCAGCATGTGTTTTCTCTCTTTGTGTCATATCATCTGCACTGAGGGTGGAACAACTGGTGATTACACACACGCAGTAACACCATCTAGTCTGCTTGTGAGCGCACACGGTACTGCAGTGAGATCCTCATTTCTCAGTGTTTGTGTTGGAAGGCTGGTCCTTCTCTTTCTCTCAGTGTGGTATTTTTTTCTAGTAAGAATGGCATTCATTTGACATAATAGTTGCTTCTACACTGTCTAATTAACCAGATTGCTCTTGGCAATTCTCCCTGATAATTCCAGGAATCTTGCAAAAAAATAACACTTTCTAAACTCACCTATGTACTGTGTTAGAAATGGACTCTCTCTCCTCTCTTCCTCTGCCTTACTTGGCCACATGATCCCTGTGGGGCTCAGAGAGGTCAGCATAGGAGGCTCCTGTTGGTCCTCTGCTCTGCTTGGACTTGCAGCCAAGTTCAGTTTCCTCTGTGCGGTGTCTCAGTCATCAGTCAGCATGATTCAAGCCTCTTCTGAGGTTATGCCATTATGCTGGTTAGTCTAAACTTGGTTGGGTTAAGACTTTGGGTTTGGGTTTTTTTAAAGCTGAAGTAAAGTGAAAAGCCAAAATGCATACTCTTTTTTTTCTTCCTGATAAGCATTATACCTACCAAAAAACCACGTATTTTAACCTTGAGTTTTATAATTAATATTTCAGCTTAGTTGCATAGGTCCATAACGGTTGTGAATAGCTTTCCCTTTTATCTTAACACAGTACCAGTAAGCAAAACACTCAGAATTTTATCGGAATTGATGCAGAGCACTTGATTGGGATTGGAATACAACTAAGGTTCAAGTGACAGCTAAAACACAGGGGATATTTGGTTTCTTGGATGATCTAGGGATGACTGCCTTGCCTACTGTTTTGTTGGAGTTTCTCTGCATTTACCATAGTAGAGGATTAATGTTATGAGTGTGGGGGGTTTCTCTCTTCCCTTTGGTTTCCTTCCTTCCTTCCTTCCTCTCTGTAACAGTGTGCATACCCACATCTGTCCTCATGCAATTTCTAACACGGAGTATGAGAACAGTATGTATCTTCTTCCGCGGGAGGGGAGTGTGCTGTTGACTCCATATATGCACATGAAGGGAGTCTCACTAAATGCTGCCTGCCGAGTGAGTGATCTCCACTGGAGATGTACAGATGTGCTCTTGCTGGAAGTAAACGTGCAGAATGATTTAGGGAACCTGAATCAGCCCGACTTCAAAGTAAACTTCTGAACGTTAAGACTCTTGCCCTCTGCAAGCCTAATCCAAAGAATGTTTTGCCCACAAGCATAATATCTTACTAGGCCCACAGCAGAGCTGTTGTAGTCTCTACTGGATGGAGATAATAAGTTTGGGAATAGCTTTCTTGCTCGTACGGAATGGTGCAAGGAAGAGGGGGAAGGAGGGTGGGAGGTCTGGGAAGGAGACAAGCGTTCTGTTATCTGAGAAGAATCAGAAATGAGTAGGTGGCAAGACCAAAGAAAGAATCTCAAGATCAGCATAAAGGAAGATCAGCCAGGGCTGTAATTATGGTGATGTAAGTGAGAAGGATGAAATGGTGGGAGGGTTGTGTGGTGGGATGTTCAGAGGAAAGTAACGGAAGAGACATGCAAACAGAAGTGATTTAAGATACTGTGAAAGTTTTGGGTGTGGGGTTTTGTTTTTTTTTTATTTTTGTCCATGAACCCTTCAGCACGTAGGTGACTTTTAAGGTGGACCTCTAACCTGCTTTTTGCCTTGGACACGATTTGAGTGGTAAAGTCAAGGTGGTAGCATTAAGTTGCCCCTTTTCCAAGGATTGTACACAGCAGCAGGCATCTTATGGCTTCACAGCTTAGGATTTAACTGAGTTCTGTGATCTCCAACATGCTGAATGGCCATTTTGTAAAACAGTTTAGAGTGCTTTAGGAGTACTGTGACCCTGTGCACACAGTCTTTGCTGTATTATCCTGGGGTGCTTTAAAGCTTGTCACCATTCTGTAAGGGTTTTGGAACTGTCCCAAGAAGGATTTTGTTTGCAGTTGACACGGTCCAGCACGACATTTGAAATAATTGATTTGTTGAAGAAATAATTAATATTTATTCTCTTCTTTTGAAATCAACTAAGAGTGGAATAAAACCTGATAATGGTAAAAATAAGTTTAGGAGGTGCCAGGAGGGAAGGGGAAATGAGGGAAGCTAAGATTAAGGACAGTGTAGAGATGACCTGTTGAGCACCTTTCTGAAAGGTGAGTGTTCTCTTTTTACTTTAAGCTCAACATTCTAGAGGATTTGTAAATAGGAGCAGTTCTGTGTTGGAAGTGGAAATTCCTAATTTCCTATTCAGTTTGACTTTTGGAAGGGAAAAAAAGGCAATTTTTAGCATCTCATGAGTATTTTGAAATCAGCAAGGACATAGAATGGCACTAACAAAAAGTCTTTCTGATTGTTCTGCAACATGGAAATACTTAACTTCCTATGACTTGCTCTGTGTGGTAATTGTAAAAGGCACATTATTCAACATATGGCAGGATGCAATTGGGAAACTACGTAATTTAACATCGTGTTTTGGCTTATCTTCAAGGGCTAAAAAGAGTGATAGAGAAGGTTAATAGACATTTGAAAACCTGTGAGAAGTATATTTGTGGCTTTCAAAATTCCTTGACAATTAGCATCTGCATTAGCGAAGCTTCCAAAAATAAGAAAACTTGACTAATACTGATTTACAATCAGAAGAACTTAAAAGGATCAGATTAAGACTGTTTAACTTTAAACAATGAATTATCTTAACATTTCAAACTTCCTACATGGAAATAGGAGCCAAATTTCAGTGCAGAAGTGATTTTTGGGTAGTGTTGTAACAATTTATGACTGGATTATGTTTTCCTTATTACTTAGAAATAGAATGGAGTGAGGCTGTGAAAGCAGACTATAAAGTGGGCCAATATATGGCCAGAATACTGTGGGAAAGAAGCATCCGAATACTGTGATCATGGCTGACCATGGGTTTCTGGCCAGAATCCTAGAAAGAAGATGCAAAGAGGATGTGGTACCTTGATTTCTTAGGCATGTGTTTTCAAACCTGGCTTGTCCAGTGCTCTTAAAATTGCTGCTGGAGTAGTTGAAATTGAAACAAATGCTCCACTCCTTTCCACAGCTTTTGACTGCTCAGAAACTTTAAACAGAGCCTGGAGGACTTGCACAGAATTTACTGAGTATGGGAATTTGTGTGGTGATGGTGGTGCAGAGACATGTCCTGATTTAGTTCAAAATTGTTTCCTCTGTGACCCATGTTTCCCTGTTCCCAGTTTTGTCTAAAAATAGTGGCCTTCGGCACAGGCAAGAGGGACAGAATAAACAGAAAAAAAATTTGCTGGTTTGAAACATTTATGTTATTTCAGATAGGCATAGAAATTTCCAAAGAGTAGGAGACAGATCATAGAATCAAAGAATGGTTTGGGTTGGAAGGACCGTAAAGATCATTTACTTCTAAGCCCTCTGCCGTGGGCCAGGACACCTTCCACTAGACCAAGTTGCTCAAAGCCTTATCCAGCCTGGCCTTGAATGTTTATAGGAATGGGGGATCCACAGCCTCTCTGGGCAACTTGTTCCAGTGCCTCACCACCCTCACAGTAAAGAATTTTTTTCTTAATGTCCAATCTAAACCTACCCTCTGGCAGTTTAAAGCCATTCCCCCTTGTCCTGTCACTACATGTCCTTGTAAAAAGTCCCTCTCCATCTTTCCTGTCGGCCCCCTCGAGGTACTAGAAGACTGCTATAAGGTCTCACTGGAACCTTGTCCAGGCTTAACAATCACAACTCTCTCAGCCTGTCGCCATAGAAGAGGTGCTTCAGGCCTGCTCTGGACTCACTCTAACAAGTGTTTGTCCTTCTTATGTTGGAAGCCCCCAGAGCTGGATGCAGCACTACAGGTGGGGTCTCACCAGAGCAGAGGGGCAGGATCTTTTCCCTCGACTTGCTGGTCACGCTGCTTTTGATGCAGCCCAAGACACAGTTGGCCTTCTGGGCTGTGAGAGCACACTGTTGGGTCATGTTGACCTTCTCATCCATCGACATCCACGAGTCCTTCTCCTCAGGACTGGTCTCGATCCATTCTCCGTCCAGCCTGTGTTTGTGCTTGGGATTGCCCTGACTCAGGTACAGGACCTTGGTGCTTGTCCTTGTTGACCTCCATGAGGTTCGCACAGGCCCACTTCTCAAGCCTGTCAGGGTCCCTCTGGATGGCATCCCGTCCCCTACTGCAACTTAGTTCTGACCTGATACTGATCTTGCCGGGATGAAAGACAGAAACCCTCCACTCAAGCTCTCTGACATCAAGGAAAACAAGAGCAAACCCAAAGAGAAGCCGCTGCCTGCTGAGGTGGCAGGTACGGGGGGCACTGACACCTGCTGGGAGAGGTGCAGCAAAGCAGACCCAGGTCCCTGTTTACCAGCCTGGCAGAGGTTTCCTGTGAAGTGCAGGAGGGAAGGAAGGAAGGAAGGAAGGAAGTGTATAAAAGCTATTTTGGGTGTGATCAGAGCCTATGGGAGGGGTAGGTGAGGGTAGGAGCAAAGCATAGGGTTTATAAATAAAAACCAGCAGAACACTTTCAACTAGACAATCAGCACAGATAGGGAATTAGAGAAACAAGAAAAATTTTGAAGTGTTTTTACAAAATAGGGGTGTAGCACGGTCGGCTACAATGCTGATTTTCAGCATTTCGTACTTTAAACTGACAGAGACAAAAAATAGGTAATTCTGCAGTGGAATGTCTAGAATCTTATCTTGTCGGAGATGCAGATGCTACTGTGATATTAGAGATGCCTAATCAAGTTTGAACTCAGCCACATTTACAAGTGATTAAAAAACCCCATATTGTTTCACTTCTGAGGTGTTAGCAGTAGGCGGCTTGGGCTAGAATGAAGGAGCAGTGGGACAACTATTGTTCTAACTCTTCCTGTGGGATAGGGTGGGGACAGGGAGTTGACGCCTGGTGCGCCATTCTTCTCTGGATAAAAACGGTGTATTTTGGTGGATTTAATAAACTCACCACCAGACTGAGAATTCTAAGGTCATGAGAAAAACTCTGTAGAAACAAACTGTTTCATAAATAAAACGTAAGATTTTGAAATGTGGCTTCATTTCCAATTGGAAGAAAACTTCGGTATTTTACTGTTCTTCTCAGGTCTGTATTGCATTTTCATTTTTTTTTAGTGAATTTACATGAAAAATTTCAAAACGAGGCATTGATTCTGTATTCCTGAACAGCTAGAAAGCAAGTTGTTACTTTGACACCATCAAAGTCTTTCCAGTTTGTTTCTGGAGACTAAGCTTGGGTGAAATCTGTCCTCTAATTTCATCAAAATCATATTCAAATTCAATTCTGTCAAAGCTTAGTGAACCTTAGCACACCCTAGCACTGAGTTTTGTTTCCATCTGCTTCTGATTTTAGAGATTATGATTAGATTGAAGAATTAATTTTATGGTATCAAGGCAGATGAACACACTAGGTGAGACTACATTTTGATGAACAGTTGAGTTTCTTCCCATGTGTGTGTGTTTTGAGATACACAACAGGAAATTTGTATATTTCAGACCAGTAGAGATTTTCTGCCAAGACGACTTAATTGCATCAAAGTGGAGTTGATGTGTTTGAATTCTGTAGTGGTTTCTGTGTACTGTTGTCTTTTGCTGGTAGTGTTGCTCTGTGGATGGCTGTGTGTAGAAGAATTGATGGAAGCTCAAGAAGATATTCAGGTTGCATCTGACTTGCCTTTTGTTTCATGAAAGCAACTATTTAAATTATTCCATGTATTAGAAGATTTAACTGTTGAGATTGTCTTTCAAAGTACATTTTAAATTCTAACCTATGTTTAATTGTGGCAGAAAAGATGATCTCTAAAGGAAATTTTATCTGTGTTATTTCTTTCTATTGAAAGAATTTTCACTTACTGCTTTACCCATACATCATGTCTTTTCTGTTACAGCAGGTGAAAACTGAAGGAGCAATTTCAGAGCCCCTGGAACTCAGTCTATAAAAGAAATAATTTAAAAACTAGTCTTCTGGGTATTTGTTATATGCCATAAAGATACAAAGAGGGGACAAGCCTATTCTTCCTCCCTCTTCCTCACCTTAGGTATATTATTCCTCTTAAAGAAGCTTCTAGAGACAGCTGCCTAGAGGCAATCTGGTTTTTACTATAAACATGGAGCCTCTGTCCCCTCCCACCCCCAACAGGAAAAACATGTCCTGGGTCTTCCAGTAGGATCATTTTAAGATTGTAGCTCAGTCATAGAGGTTGTAGTTTTGTGCTGCCCACACTGGGGGCCTTTGATAGGAGCCAGATGTGCTTGGCATCACTGCTGTTGCCTGCACAAAGCAGGAACCCTAAAATACCTGGGTGTTTTCCATGCTGGCACTAATCTGCTCTGGAAGAGGTCTCTGACTTGGGGAGGTGGGGGGAGGAATATTCCTGGTGCTCACTTAGCACATCTAGCTTAGGTCAGACTGAAAGGACAGAAGTCAGGACTCCAGACTTCACCTGTAGTTAGTGGAGAGGTATTTTCAGATGTAGTTACCCCAGGGCAATTGAACCAGCAGTGAATAATTTGCTGATGGAGTTTCCATTCAGAGTTACGAGCTTGGGCTGAGGCTGACGGCAGCAAGGGGATTGGAGGGGGTCGGACAGATCAAGAAAAACTTAATACTGACATAGTTTCAACATGGCAGCAGCTGTTACAGTTTTAGGGTACCATTTTGTGTCATTTCTTTGGCAACAGAGGCAGTTTAAAAAGTTCCCTCTGCTGCCTGCTGGTATCCATCTCTTGCAGAGAGGGCTTTTTCCTGTCTCCTGTAGGTTTTTCCATCCATGTTCTGTAACAGCTTGTAGGACCCTGCAGCAAATCGGATTACTAAAATGACTGGGGTTTTGTTGGGAGGTGCTTTTTTTGTTTAGAAACAACAAAGATCGTGGAGTGTTTGTTTTTGTTTGCCTATAACATTTAAAGGATCTGGTTTGGGCTAAACCCACAAACCATGGCACAGCTGGGCAGGAAGAGGAGCAGACTGCAGTGCTGGCATCTATCTGCTTGTGCCTGAAACCCTCCTCAGCTCTGCTGTTAAAGAAAACACAGAGGGACTTCACAAACAGTGTGAACCTCTCTGATAAATAACGACCTGGTTTTACATACCCACGTTTTTGGAGTATTGAATAAACCCTGGCAGTAAGTCAAACATGTTCCATTTGGACTTAAAAAGAAAATGGTAGTTTCACCTTCTGGGTCCCTGAGTTTGCCCTTTTGTTTGAAGTACTGGATTAAAAGCCAGGTTTGGAGCTGGACTTCTTGTTTTACATTGTTTTTGGGTTTTTTTATTTTTTAAATACATATAACTACCATTATATGTAGTCCTGTCTCTTATTACAACTGTGTGAAAACAACCCATGGTGGGAAATGGTGTAGAAAAAAAGGACCTCGTTTTAAATACTTACTTTCTCCTGCTTTCTGTGAATAGTTAGCTATTTCTCTTACTCTGTACTTACTCAAGGACTGACCCAAACACTCTTGACTTTCTTCCATAACCTTTTTCGATTAGCATGACCTGAGTGAAGCTGCATAATCCTCTCCCTTGTTCTAGAAAAACTGAGATGAGTTAAAAGTCTAGAGGAGGAGTGCAGGACCTTTGCGGACCCGCCCTTCAATCCATCTCATTCTGAAGCACAGGGAAGACTTCTGATCTCCTTGTGATGCTTTTGCCCTCAGCTGTTGAGCCCAGGCTTGCTAGGAGACTTTAGTTTTACTGTAGTGATTACTAAATTACAGACTACAGTTTTATCACTTCAGGAGTAAGGCTTTTCTTTTTACACTGCATTATTCTTGAATCTTATTTCTGTTTCTTTCTCGAGGTGGTGGTTTGGGGGTTTTTTCCCTCTTTCCTCCTGCAGTCAGATGTACACTGCAAATGGCACAGACAGTGCCTCCTATTGTGGCTCAGGCTCAAGACTTCACATATGTAAAATGTGACTTGCAGCACTTTCTTTGAAGCCTAACCACAGCCAGGGAGCTGTAATTGCAGTCTTTGATTTGTGCCGACTTCACTTGTGGATTGGGCTTTGCTAGGGCATGCCTCACTTGGCGAGACTTCAGCTGCAGCCCCCCAGTGAAGCCTTAGATGTGGGAAGTCTTCAGTCTCCTTAGCACATGCCTGTGGTTTCTTGAAAAGAATCCCGATTTGACCTGTTTTATATCTGTAAGGCAACACCATCATCACTCGTATTTTTTAGGTATTATTTGGTTTATCAGCAGCAGAAGCAATTTCCAGCGTGTACCCTTAATGTGCAGCTGGGGAAAGGCTGGGTTCTAGATGATGTTTTCAGGATAGCTACTGTGTAATTTGCCGTGCTGCAATATTCTCTTGGAAATAAAAGCGTGGGGGGCTTCACTATGCCTGTCCCCTTCCAGAATCACAGCAGCGTGTGCAGCCTCTCCAGCGGAGCAGGGCATAGTTAGGCGCTGAGAGGGGCTACGGAAAGGAGGCAGGCGCTGCAAAAGCTGCCTCTGGATCGAGAAAGAAGCAATGGCCGCTGTTTGAAAAAGCTGAGGGCCAGAGCAAGGCCACGGTCGTTATTTTAACCTCCTGACTTCAAAGACAGCTTGCTGGTAAGGGAAGGGGGGAGGAGGCAGGGAACCATCTCAACAGAAGAGCATTTCATTTCCTTCAGTGAAGTAGACATTCCTGGCTGCTAATGGGGAGTAGCTCTGAATCACAGCACTTGTATCAGACTGCTGTGAACTACTGGCCTGGCGCCTCAAGGCCATTCCTCAACAGGAAGCTGAATGTTTTCATGTAAGACTGAGAGGAAAACCTTCCCAGGAAGAGCAACCTGGACCAAACCTTTGAAAATCCGGGATGAAAAGGCACAAAATAAATATAAAGCTGCAGGGTGCTCTCCCCAGTGCTTCTCTGCTGTTTGCTTGGCCTCTCTTTCGTGCTCCTTGGAAAGGTAGAGCCCTTCGTAGCTCTTTGATCCGCACGTGTTACGGAGCACTGTGCTACTTTATAAAAAATAATAATAAAAAAAAAGGCAGGAAGCTCAGAAGGCTTTTTTTAGTTGGGACATGGGCTGGTTTTATGAGGAAATAGGAACTGAATTAGTCAATACAGACCACCTCTGTTGAAACTGCTGGTTTGCCAGTGGACTTTTAGCTGTGTTGTTTAAGAGGCCTCAGTGGCTTTAAATGTCTTTCTGTGGCTACCAGCAGCAGGTGAAAATTACTCACCATGTATCAGGGATGGCGGTATATGGGATAGGAGAGTCTGCATTGAATTTAAGCTATACAGAACAGTTTGATGTAAATTTTTGCTTGTCTTTTCTACCTCAGTCTGCAGCTAAACTTCAGTGTCCTCAACTTTCCTTTCCACTATAACAGTGGCCAGGTGGGGGACCCCTGATGAAGAGTCAACTTGTTCAGTAAGATTTTAGGCCTCAGTTTACCCTGATTAAAAGCATACAAAATCAGTTTTAGGGGTTTTCTACTCTGGAGTGCATTAGACAGTGTAACTCCTTATTCAGGAGCTGTACTCAGACAAGTATGAGTGAAACACTTTGTGTTGCAAAGGCTTACAGCTGAAACTGCAGCAGATGGGAGCTGAGTGCTCAGTTATAAATGGCCATGGTTTAAATACTGCTGCAACATAATGTAATATAATGTAAAATTTGCTGACTAATTCAGCTTGTAGCTCTTGCAGGCTCAAGCAGTCTATTATGACTAGTCTAACAGAAGTTTGACTTGTGGTTTAAACCATTTCTTAACAAACTTGTTCTGTCATGCCTTGCGTGATTCAAGGTGCTGGCAGTGTGTCTTTATGTGACTAAGCCTTTTGTGTTTTTTTCCTGATGGAAATTCATTTACCTTCTCCACTGAACTGCATCCTTGTGTTAATTTTTGTCATTCTCAAAAGCTCTGCTCACTGAGCCTTCTACTTGATGAGTACATGGAGACACAGAGGTTAACACAGATTTTTTGAGATACCGATAATCCTGAAACCATTACTGTGGAGCACATGTCCCTCTGTGGAAAAATGTCTGACTTGTTAGACAGTGTTTGGGTGGAGGCCCCGTTATAACCCAGTTGTCTGGGTCAGAAGGGCAGGGTGATGGTTGAGTTAGCAATTGCGTAAGTCAGCTGAAGTAACCCAGAGACCTAGTGATGAACAACTGCTCCTCACTGGATGAGCAATGCCTACTAGGCTCCTACTGTGGGGCTTTTCATGTGCTCTAAGAACATAAATTCTTCCAAGATCCTACTGAACTTGACTGCTAGATAAGAGGCCCATGGTTCTCACACAGCTGGAAGATGTTCACTACCCCACTGAAGAGCAGAACAAATCCTCCCCAGTCATGAGAATGGCTGGTAGAGTTAGTGTTCACACAAACCTCACCCACCACATTCCTCTACCAAACTGCTTACAGAACACAGTGGTTTTTTATTTCTGCAGGGAGTAGCACTTGAGACTGAAGTAGAGGTTTAATTGACCTCAACCACTGCAGTACCAAAGCCCAAGGATGTCTAGCTTTGCAACGGATATCTAGGTCAAATGTTCTAGTTAAATTAAATCCACCACAAAAGGGAAGTTCTTCTGTAATATGTTGGATGCTTAAAAGCCCACTTTCTAGTTGGTGTTGACATCTCTTTACAATCCAGAGTATTCTCCATAACTGTACTTGCAAACTTCAAGCAAAAGCAAGTAGCAATTAATTCTGCATTTAACTTTGACATTGGAAATGCACATTCCACTAATATACAGTTGTGTCAGAGTTACAGTGAACCACCACCAGCTTCTTTGAAGGATTTTTTTTTTTTTTAAAAAAGGCTTCATATAGTCTTTATCACCCTCTTTCTCTCTCTCCCCTGTAGGTGGGAAAAGAAATGCTTTCTCAACTTGCAAAGCAAAGGCGGCGACACCAGGACCCCTTCTGGAGATGGAAGCTTGTTAAAACCCTAGGTGTGTCCTTCATCCGCACAGACCACCCCCAAGGAGTCTGTCCAGGATGTCATTCACCCTGATGTCACTGCTAGAGACACTGAATCATAAAGACAATCACTGCCAAAATCCTTCACTATCATGAGGTCCAGCCCCGATATAAATAGAGCAAATGAGCTCCTGGGTCAGCAGAGCAGCTTTTGTCTTCACCTCTGCCTTGCACTCGTAAGCCCCCCGTCTCATCTGTGTCCATATAGAGTCAGCAAACAAAGTAGCATGGCTGTCTCCGCCTGCTTCAGCCAACAGAATAATGTAGACCACAGCTGCCCCATACAGCACACCGAGGAATGGAATTTGCCTGGACCAGGATGACACGCTCAACCTTCTTTTTATTTAATGGTGCGACAGGATCAATTTTGGTTTTAGCTTTTTTAAGAAACTTGAATGCTTTTATATTTTAACTTTTAGTTTGTAATTTCTTTGGTGTATATTTTACTAGGTATGAGCTTTTAAACAAGTGTCAGAAATCTGAAATACTTTTTAAATAAAAGGAGTTTTTCTTTTTGTTTTCCTTTTTTTTTTTCTGCCAGAGGAAAAACCTGTATGGAAAAAAAGGTGGCTGTTTTGTTAAACTATTTGTAACAAATAGTGGCCTCTCAGTCTATATAATAGTGTCCTATAGAACTAAATAAATGTAACAACAGTCAGCTGGTCAGTAGACATGTTAGTCTTGCATCATCTACTCTGTAAACATAAGCAATACATCCAGCAAATCTGACTGCAGTGAGTTCTCCTTCTCACCCATTTCCCTTCTCCTTGTAAAAAGCCCAGCACTTGAATTATTACTTCAATTGTTCTGTATTTGTATCTGTTTTTGTTAGCCTGTTAGTGGGATTTTATGCCAGTTGTTGAAATGAGCATTGATGTACCCATTTTTTAAAATAGTAAGGCACAGCCTTTGCCAAAAATACTGTCAACCAATTTTTTTTTTGTCATTCCAGTTTATGTGCTGAGCATTTGTTTTTTAATAAAAGCTTTGTAATAAAACTAAAGTCAATTGTCTTAAAAACTGGCTTAAAAAAATTAGAGTGGCTTGTACTAGAATCCCTCAAAGGTAGAAGCAAGCCCAGGAAGGCACGGTCACTTCTAAGGCTGAAAACTTTTGGCTTGGTCTTCTGTTCTAGGAAATGCAATGTTTCTGTTCAGCTGTTTGCTCATCTGAGGTGATTTTGGAAAATTACTTTTTTTTCGAAAAGTGAGAAGTCTCAGTTCCATACCAGGAATAAGGAATGAGCAGGTTCAATAATTCCTTGTGCTGCTCAGTTATCTTTGGCCTAAGTGGAAGTACCAAGGATCCCTCCTTCTATCTTCAGTTCCCTAGCAAAACTTTAGTGAACACAGTAGTGGTTTTAAGCTGATGATTAGGAATATGGATTGTTTCTGGATACAGCCCATGCCCACACAAGAGGTAGGAGCCTACAGTTAAATTTCTTATAGCTCTATAAATTATCCTGTATTCAAGGACTGAAGGTGGCTGCAGAAACAGCAGTGGAGAGCCTGGTTTTATTGTGTCAGATCCAGAGAGTCAGCATGGCCTGCCTACTGCCTGCCAGTGGTGTCCATGACATGTTCCTGCCACAGAAGCAGTACAGCTGCCTCACTTCTGTTAGAGGACTTCAGACAAAAAAAAGCACTGTATTCATAGATAAACTAGTCCAATGATCTGTGAGCACCCCTGCCAAAGAAATACTATGAACTGTACACTGAATCACCATTCCTTTTATTCCAGCTCCCAGATCTTGTTTGGTGTGAGACTGGCCTGAGTCAAGCTTGTGCTACAAGAAATTTCATAGGTGACTTAACTGCCTACGGAGGCTTTGGAATTGTTTGTAAATGACCCTTAAACCCTGTTGCATAAGAAATATAATAATTAAAAATGTTATAAAACAGCTTCCTCTTAAACCAGCATGCCCTGCACACAAACTCAATTTTAAGGCTGTGACAAGCATATTAGTTTTTGCAATATATTTCTAGTAACTAGTGATTATATTAGAAACAGAAAAAAGAAAAACAAGTGACAAGGCTCTCAGATGGCAGAAGAAAACATTTCTGAGAGAACAGCAGCTGTATACTGGAGTTTTGCAAGACTTGGCTATGTTTCCATTCCAGTCAATTATCCCAGCCTTTGCTGGAAACCTGGCTTTTGGGTTGGGGTTTGGTTTTGTTTTTAAAGGGAGAAAAAAGGCAAGTACTTAGTGCAGTAATTGTTCTAAATCAAGGATTACTGCAGTGAGATCTGTAAATTACATGTTCCAAACACAACAGTTCTTTCTGAAACTATATAAAACATGACTATTTATATTTTTATGGCTATTTAAAAAGTTATTTACCCATTGTGAAAAAAAAAATTGTTCCAAATAGAGGTGTCAGCCTTACGTAACACGGTGTCCCAAATACACTACGTTGTGAACAGTTGCCTGTCTTAAGGACGAAAGGTCTTTCAGCTCTAATAGTAAAAGAGAAAAAGAATTCGGGAGCTAAAAATAACATCTCCGCTGTTAACATACCGTGAACAAGCACATGTGTTGGGCTCATTCATAGATCAAAGACCCTTCACATACAGCAACTAGTATGTTAACTAATATGCAATAACTAGTAGGTTAACTAATATGCAAGGCTTGGGATGCTGCCATGTGAGCACCTGAAACAGTAACTACGCTATCCCGGAATACTCTCCGTGACTTAGTGTCCACTCCTGGCTTCCACTGCTAATCAGAATTTGTTCCTGTGGGACCAAAAGAGCAACCTGACACAGGCCCTCACTGTACTGCACCAGCTTGTCAGTGGAGACAGATGAACTAGGCAACGTGGCCTTAGCGATGATGGTGTTACCCTGGCTGTAAGACTAGGTTTAAATCCTTGTGATATGGAATAAATTATTCCAGGTGAGACTCAAAACCAGCACCTAAATTTCTGATGTGCAATTTAGGCAGAAGTGAGAATTTAACCATGTCTCCTTTGAGTGCCTGAGGAAATGATTACCCTGTATTTCCCACAGAAAACGTCTTAAAGGATTTAAATGCTCCTACCTAGCAGCTGAGTTAATTATCCAGACATTTCTGTACAAGCATTCACAAACCACTCTCTCCCCCTACACTTCGTTCTGTGCATGTGCTAAAAGCAGTTCTTGCACTGGTCATGGAACAGGTAGTCTAGTTCATAAACAGAGAGATATCCCAGTACCTGGGAAACACAGGGCCTTCCCCTTCCTCTCACTGAAAACACAGCAAAGACACAGAACAGTGGGGTTGAGCCAGGATTATTTACAGCTGATCAGGTCAACATCACAGGATGGTGTGGCTCCCCAGGCTTCTGGATCACCTAGACCAGAGCCATTTCCCCTCTGTTACAAAAAAGAACAATGCTTCAGGCTAACTCTGGCTTCTTACATAGCAAGTGATGACGGATTCACTCGTTGAGCTTACAAGGACTCACCACCTCTACAGAATTATCTTCTGTTTTAGTTCCTGCTTTGGATTAGCTAACAGAAAAGGCAGTAAGTTAGTTGCACAAATGATAGCTCAATGGTAAGGTCAATTGGCAGCAAATGTGGGACCTTAAGGACCCAATCCTTGCTCCCGGCTGTGGAGCAATCAGCTGTCTGCACTCCTTTGAAACCACTGCAGTGCATAAGGCTTTGAAGCAACGATTCTGTTTCATGGTGGCCTCCTGCTCTGATCTACAGGGCAGCTAATTAGGCTAAAGCAAGACTGGCAGACAATGAAGGACAGTGCAGACACTAAGAAATGCCTGGTAACCTCTGCCATAAAGCAACTGCTGTTTGTTCCTTTCATTCACAAGGGCACTCTCAGGCCAGGAAGCCTCTCTTGGAGAGGCCTAACTCAAAGTAGAACATTAGAGGGGAAAGAAGTGACTCCACAAATAGCCAGAAGCCTGTCAGCTATGAACACATTTCTCCTAAATCAGTGAAAAACTACTGGGCTAAAACAGAAGTTAGCCAAAAGGAGAGCAGCTGTAACAGGAAAACGGTCGGCCATAAATGCATTCTGAGATGAAACCAAAAATCTAGAGAGTGTGCCCGAACACATTCACATTTCCAGGAAGAGAAGCTCTGGGTTAATGTATGAATTTACCCTCACAGTTTTGTCACAAAGATCAGCTTTAGAAAGCAAGCAAGCAAACAGGCATCTGTAGCCCCAGGAAAAGAAGCCCATCTGCCAGAAATACGGGAAATGAACCCGTTAATCACCAGCTTTTGGCCAGGTCAAAGCAAGGAGTGGAATACTGCTCTCCATCCTCCCAGGTAAGTGCTCATACCTTCAGGCCATAGGTTTTAAATGACGCCTTCTCTCTGGCTGGCACCGGCATGCTCCTCCTTCCCTGAATCACAGCAGTCTGCTTAGCTGAGGTAATAGTCACTGCATACCTCATCTGGGATACTAAGGCCTTCTTCCTGTGAATGATGTCCTACAAAACACATTTTGATAAACTCACCCATGGCACCTTCCAGAAACCCAACACATATAAGTAAGCGACAGGTTTGTTCATCCTTGTCAGCTACAGAAAATCCGCATGAACCAGCAGAGCTAGGAGAAAAATTTCCATCTGCTCCACACTAAAAGAGCAATTCACCCAAGAACTGGTCTGTCCTGTGGACTGTGCTGAGAAAAGGTAACTATGACATAATAAAATCTTCATCAGAATAAGAAAAATAACATACTCCACAACTTAATGGTGGTCAAGACACTTATTTTGAGAGGAAACTCTGAATTTGTACTAATTTCCTAGAGCTAAGAAAAGTGGATAAAAAAATCCTACAGGATATCTACTAGGCTGAGTTAGGACCATCTCTGTCTTTTTAAGTGAAGAGACTTACACTTAAGGCTGAGGGTGTAACTAAGCAGAATTAACAGCTCACAGAGAAGATGAAATGGTAGGTAGTCCCAGCTACCTACCACTACTAGCTGAACACTAGGCATTACTTCCTCACCTGTTCCTTTGCCAGATTTCATCCAATTTTTTTTCAGACATTGTAGCCAATAATTAAATTAGGTAATTTGCAGAAAATGACAACTCCTAACCAGGACAGAAAAGCCTGGCAAGTTCTCTGGAGCATACAGTAGTTGGGGTTGAAGGATGACCTTGCTAATTCACATCTTGAAATCAGTTCTATTCAAAGATATCTAAAATCTTCTAACACATGCTGGATTTTCAGGGGCCATGTCAATTATCTGTTACTTCTTTCTCTATTCCTCAACAGATTCAGCAAGTTCTCCAAAACATCTTCCTTACATGCAGAAAGCAGGGAAAGTGGCGCTCCTTTTAAACTGATTTTTAGATTTTCTTTCCCTATTTCAATATAAATCAGTTGTAAGTTGAGCTGTGTGCCTGTGCACTACTCCCATAATGTGAATTAAAATGAAATTCTATGTTAAACTGATACCAGCCCAGTGTTATCTCTTACTGAAACAGTTCATTCCCTAAAAACACAATAAAAGCAATTCTTCAAAATCACAGTTTTCACTGGAAACTTTCCTCCTTGTAATGTTAAAAATCTCTGCCACAGTAGAAAGTTCTGCCTTTTGCCAAAAAAGCAATGAGTCTGCAGGTGAAGACCGTGCCTACTGTAAGATCATTTGACATCCTCATCATTGTTTGCCGTAATTCTCCCCTTCCATTGGCATGCTACTTTAAATGTCATGTGTCAGTAAGATAAGTAACATTTTCAGCTGTAAACCTGTGCAAATAATCTTTAGAGTATAATTCTGTCCTTGAGGTAAACTCTATGTTCATCTTTTACTCTACATCCAAATGTCCTTCCAAACTTAGATCCCAGTAAGAATACTGGCTTCAGTTCATAGATTTGCCAGTTTAGCATCAACTTAGGCAACGACAGCTTTCAGTTTTAGCCAAAAATAAAATGCCAAGTCACTAAGAAAGAGAAAGACTTCTTCCTCAGTTTCAATTACTGCTTTTGTTTAAAGAAATATAAAAGATGATATTGGGAAAACCACTTATGTGAAACTGACAGCATCTTCTCCCTGCCGTTCACTCCTTTGTAAAGTAAAAATTTACCACTTTAAAAACCTCATCTCTCTAGCACTAAATAAATTACATTCTCCAAATATCTTCTGTCTCTCACTCTAAAGTAATCTATTTAAATTCCTATCATCGATCTCACACTTCACAGACACTGCCGTTTGCCTAAAAGCACCCTGACTGGGTTTTGGAATCCACAGCCTCAGTCAAATCAGCTCTCTCTCAATGAAGTATTTCCCTGCAGTCTATTTCACCCATGCTCCTTCCTCAAAGGACTCACACAAGTTTTTTAAGGTGCTTAAAACATTATTTGGGTGCCTAACTTTCACTGCTCGCTCTCTGACAATGATGTCACAAGAGCACCCAGATAACCATCCATAAGCAGTTGTGATAACACTTTGACTCAAAAGAAAGTGAAGGGAGGGGGTGAAGAAATCAGGAGGCAGAATTTTTTTGGACTGTTTTTGCACAGTCTGATCGCTACTGTCTGAAATCACTAATTAGCAAGAGCAGAATTTTGTTCCTGCAACGAATTCTGTTCAAGAAAGTAGATAAAGAGCAAACAGAGGAGGAAAAGGATGGAAACTGCAGTTTCCTTTCACATTCTCTCAAGAACTGCAGGGGTGTGGGAAAACTTTGCATTAAAGTCCACGCCGATTCTCTTCTAATATTCCCCATTATTTTGCAAATTAATTTCAAGATTTAAATAAAACTAGGACTCCCAAAATCAGGCTCTTCCATAAAAACTTCTTTAAGTTCTGAGAGGGATTTCAGTGCTGAGAAGAAATCACTGGAAGCTAGATGCCTCACCTGCTTAGACATCCTGGAAAACATCACTAGGCTTCCAACTGAAATAAAAGGCTTTTAGAAACTTTACCCTAAATTGCAATGAAGAAAGAATTGCAACATCAGCTGTAAGGAACCCATTAGCCCTCTTGACATCTTCACAGAAATAAGGACTTGAAGCAGTTGTCAGAAACACTTTACCTTTTACAACATCTTTAAAGAAAACAAAGAACTAAAAAGCCTGTGAAATATAAATGTATATCTTAACACCTGCTTATGCTTACAGCTTTGTAGGATTCAAAACAGCAGCTTTCAAACAAAGTTACTGTAAAGTAGCTGAAGATTCCAAGCTGAGGCCAGGGCTTCCTTCCAGTGGCTGCAGTGCTCCAATCTGACTCAAGGCATCACTGCATACAGAGGAGTCAGGACTGGATCATAGACTGTTGTGTTACCTACACAGGTCCCGCCACCAGCAGAGCAAAGAAGATCCCCTTACTGTAAATGTGTGGTTTTACCAATTTCTATTGCACAGATGTCTTAATAGATCCATTTTTGTATGCAGGGATAATTAAGGAAAAAAGGGGGATTTTATTTGGTGCTAATTCACCACACGCAAATTCCAGCTGTTTACTGTAGACCTACCACCAAGCATACACTTCTTCCCACAGCTCATCAGAAAGCCTCTTGCTGGTGAAAGTGGTTAATCCACAACATTTTTGTTGCTGAAGCCAAGACTCCAAATGGGGGGGTTCGGTTATTTAATGACAAAAAACTTGCATTCTTTAACTAGCGAATACTGTAAGGGTTTGTCCATTTACAGAAAACCACCCTAGAAGTGGTTGCTGGCAGAAAAATTGGACCAGAATAGAAGAAGCTGTTACCAGGCAGGACAGAGATGCACAAAGCAAAGCAGCAGCAAACAACGGGCTAGGAAAAAATCCTGTTATCTGGCAGCACGGAACAGCCAAAGTAAGCGACAAGTTCCTTAGTGCCCGCCAAGCAAAAGCCTTGTGCTAAAATATCCTCCTGTGCCCTGGCCAACTTACAGCATCTGACTCCAGGCTGGAAACAAAACTTGGCCTTACGCCTCACTGTGATGCCTCATGCCACCATGTTTCCAAAAGAAACGGCTCCTTTAATAAGTAGGTTTGATGCTTTGTATTATTCCTGCCCCAGAAGCAACCAAAACTTCCAGCCAGCATCAGAGCTTTATGGTTCTAGTTTCTCTGCAAAGAATGCACTGCTGTGAGTTACTTGCAATTTAGAGAAAACCAAATAGAAAACCTCTAAGGGAATAAAAGAGTGAATTGAACAAGTGCAAAGCTGCTCCATGGGCATGCAAACCCAAATCTGATTAATATAATATCAGTAACAACCCCTGAAGTCATCACAGTTCTGTGATCATATACATTTAATTTAAGACTCTGCATGGCATTGCATTTATAAATGAAACAGTATACTGGATAGCAAATGGTATATAAAAAGTGATTTCACTTTTGACGCGAACTTGTGAGAAGATCATAAAATTCAAGGCAGATCATTCTACAAATCATCTTTACAGTTACCAGACTGTGGCTCTACTTAACCCTTCTCTAACAGAATTCAGTACAAGCATTTCCCTCTGGCTGTGAACAACAGGAAAAGCTACTGAAGGAACATATAACATGAAAAGATCTAGCTCTCTCAAGAATCACAGCATCTGCTTTTGCTCCTGGTCTCAGCTCTTCCAAAAAGCACAGTGAAAAGGCATCATTCAGGTCAGTTTTATAATTGCTCACATGGCTGCAAACTGTAGTGAATAAAAATACAGAGATGTGGGTCACTGTTGTGGTACTAGTAAGAAAAGTAAGAATGTAGCACCACAGCTACAGGTGCACAGCTACTATTGCCTCTCTTGAAAAAATTAGGTCCAAAACTTTCAGCAGTAAATTTTTAGGGAAAGTTGGTCTCTACAAACTACAAAAACTGCTTCTGGTTTGCCCACATCTTTAAAGCCACGTGGTCCTGTGAGGTGGCTTTCTCTTGACTCAAAAATAACAATCATGGATTAAACTTTGGCAATTAGGTGCTGATATCTTAACAAAAATTATTAGTATGAACACTGGTAGTAACCATCAGCTATGTGTCTATAACAATGGACACAGGCTTGCGGAGCAGTACTTTGAGACATGGAAAACATTTTGTATCTCATTATGCTACACAGTGGACTCTACACAAAGAATTCACTAGGCAACTGCAAGTACCTGTAGTTTTCACACACATTTTTCAACCTCTCTGAAGGAGGATAATTTTTCATGAAATAAAAAAGTCAAAAGTGCCTTCCCAAAGCAGCTGCAGAAACGGCACATGCTTCCTCATGGCTGATCATACTCTTTTTTCCCCAAGGAACAATGCAATCCCATCACCTTTATGCTACTACACTGCACACACCTAAATGACTGCCCTCGGAGATGTTGGGCCTCAATACTGCACTGCAATTACCATACAAAGTAACTCAACTGAGATTGTTTGCTAGCACCTACATCCTTTAGCACCTACCTTTCTGGCCACAGGAATACATTACATTGTGTAATGTAACTCATTTGCAGACTTTACTGACCAAGGCCTGGCACGAAGTCAGGAACACAAAAGACCTTTTCAAACCAAGACCACCTTTGGGGCACTACGGAAACAAAAACAAAACAAAACAAAACCCTGAATCTCATTTAGATGCCACTACCATGCCTTTCAGACATGATTCTTTGCTGGAGCACAGGACTGGTAGTACTGGATCTCATGGCTCTGAAGAGCCCATGCTAGATGCTGGAGTTAACTTCTGACTCCTTTTGGAATTACATTTGCATTGTCACCTACTCTTGGGTCAGATGGCTTGGGAGACAAATACAACTAGTCTATGAAAAAAAGATAGATTTCCAAGTTTTTTATGCAGTTTTCCCATCAACCCTTCTTTCTATTGTGTAAAATAAGTCATAAGTTCACAAAACTCTCATCTGGAAAAGAGCTGGGCTATTCACTTCAAGACAGCTGCTCATTTCCAGGGGCTGAACTTCCATCAAAAGACAATTAATATACATTAAATTATTTGGGAATGCTGTTTTCCCAGCTAAATTCCTACCAAAGTGATGTTCTGCAAGTCCCCAAAATGAAGGAAGGAGGAAGCAACAAATTCCACTTTCCAGATTCAAATCCATACTGCATGTTGATATCAGTATCTTCCATGAAAACTAATCTTCTATGGTAGTACACTGGAAAAGCTCAATGACTTGCAAACACAGATGCAGATTCAGAACTTCAGGGCATCTGCACTCTACAGTGCAGCCACTACTACTGACCCACATACAAGTATGATTGTGTTCAGTGCCATTAATGGAGAATATTTCATTTGTTAGAGCAAAGCCAAATTTTAACTTCTACACACCTAATTCCTCTTCAGATCAAACTTCATTGCCACCTCTTGCACTTTATACTTCATAAGCCACTCATGCAGAGCACCCTCCTCCAGTGCAATTAAGATCCTGCTTTCAACTCCCTCTCTAAAGTGTGCTGTGCTCTCCTCCCCAGCTGCGTCAGCAGCTAGGTTGACCACAGATGGAGCACGTTTGGCAGCTGAAATGACCCAGATGCTGAATCTGGAGCCATCTTCCCAGCTGCAGTGGCTGGGCTCATGTCTGACTCCTCAGCTGTTAGCTGTCACGCTGCCCTTGAGCTGTGCCAAGCATACATCTCAAAGCTTTGACTGAATGTGTGAGGCCTGCTGACAGAAAGGATAACACAGTCTAAAGGTTTTAAAAGTGGGCAGTGAGACAAACACCCTTCCCTCTTTTTCTTCTATTCCTCATTTTTTTCACAATCTCTTTTCCACTGTTACTAAAAATTCAGGAAGAGCTCACTGGTGAGAGCAGATCTAACGTAACACATCCTTGTCTGAGGTACTGACCAGCAGGAGATTCCCCTTTGTCAACATTACGTGCAGTGGAAGGTGACTCATGTACCTCTGCATTAAGTCACAGCCCCAGGAAAGGGCTGGGAAATAATCTTTATGAGGAAAAGGCAGTGACAGACAATTCCTTTATTTCACTACCTATTCTTTAGGTCCCCTAGAAATCTCTAAACTATCAAAGCTGTAGAAAACCTTTGACAATTCAGGAGCAACTATTTAATATCCTACTTCTGACCAATTTCCTCACAACTTCAAACCTTAAAAGGGACTTCTACATTCTCCATGCCTCCTCACTGAGGAGCAAAAGAAAAGCCTTACCTTGATTCAATGCCTTCAGCTACCACTATATGTTCTGATCTAGATTTAAGAAGAAGTATTTGAAGTTTTTGTCCTTTACCTCGTCTCTACTCATCCTGGTACAGCACTCCACACGCTGATAAAACAAGCCATTCCCACCCACCAGTAAAGTACCTCCACATGGCCTATTTGCTACTGAGAAAAAGAAGTCTCTTCTCAAATAGCAAGTCAAACACACAAATGCCTCTATTTCAGGTTTCTTGTATGTATTACATATACACATACTGTGCCTGTTAGAGCTCCTGAAAGGAAAACACTGTTTTAGAGAAAGCTTATTTTTCTAAAATACCACATTTAATAGTGAAAAATATTTTCCACATTTAACATTAAACAGCTTATGCCTTGCTGTAAATCTACCCATTTCCAATTTAAAGATGACCTTCCAAGTAAAGGGAGCAGTAGCAAGTTAATTCTGCTTAAATGTTTTCATAAAAAACAAACAGCATTTTTTAAGACACAAGAGTAATACACATTCCCATTTTTAATTACTACTGAAAACAGTAGTATTGAAGCTAACTTTACCCTGTAGCACTTAAAAGTCACTAAACTGATCTACAGGCATTAAGAACCTTCAAGTGAAACAGATTTCATAGGCAAGACTATTTTAGCCAAACCAAGTCGATTTACCAATATATTAGTAAAGAAAAGAGACTCTCTGCAGTACCATTTCTCTCTTACCCTTTCTTTCAGGACAAGCCACTCAAAATCAGATGACCTGTAATTAGGATCCAGTAAACCAAAAAATTTTATCCTCTACTCAGAGATTTCTTATGTGATCATGTGCAAGGAAATGAACATCTGTCAGCCTCAGTTTCTTTATATGCAATCTGAATTAGATGATGGAGGAGGGATGAAGAGGCGATTTGGTGTTAAATAATTATTCATAATTTCTTTAATTAAAAAATATGCACGTAAGCACTTTGTACACAAAGTAAAGGAACATTACCACTCAGCTGAACTGGAACAGCAACCCTCATGCCCACTTGCTTTGCAGTATTTGGAGAAAAAGACAGGATTTGATGAGCTCCCACCATGGACAAATTCAGGCTCCACTAAGCCCCACAGAAATGAAGTTGCAAAACAGAAGGTGCCTCACACAGCCAGACACGTGTTTGTTTACATAGCACAGACTCCCAACTGCAATCCTGAAGTCCTCAACTACAGTCATAGGGTACTGTGCAAAAATGACACTTTAATAAAGCCAATTTACAGGACTTGAGAAAACATACAGAAGCTTTCACCAGCTTCCTAGCTTAGGCCCTTCAGAATAGAAATCACCTAGAAGTCTTCATTATAGTTCTACAGCACCTAGTAAAAGTAGGCCCTCAACTGCTACCTGAATATGCTAGAAAATCCCAACACGAGTGATGAGCTCTGCTTTTAAACGCCGTATTGGGAACCTTCTGTCTGGGTCACAGCCTGCCATCGTGGGATTTTTTATTTATTTTCAAATGTGACTTTCAAAAAATTATTGTCCAAGGCACAGTAATTTACACCTACAGATTAGCACCGCACTTAAGGAAAATCCTTACAAAACAGCTTACTGCCTTTCCGCTGCTACACATTTGCCAGCGTGAAAAGAGACTGCCACCCAGTGGACTCCATCCAAGTACACCAACTGCAAGCCATGATATTCAAAACAGAATTGTTGAAAATTTTATTTTTAAGAAAGTGAGGTTATTTTTAGGATATTTCCCATCACTATAATAATGTTTCAAACAGATAAATTCACTTGTCATTCTGTACTTCACCTGAAAAAATTGACGTTCCAGGAAGGCACTGTACATAGAAGGCTTTTTGGAATTACAAGAAAAAAATAATCTACCAAATCAAGTTTTGACCATAATTAACTAGTGCAATCACTCAGTTCAGAGGTGGGTTATGTTCTAAATGCAGCTTGTGCCATCCTCGGGTAGGTTAAACAGAATTCACCGTTAATATGGCAACGCTGAATACCACACAGATAGTTTAACACCTCCTGAGGAGTGGAATTCATTTGTATTTGTAAAATCCTTCTCCAGTCTTCTTACCCAGCTTCTTTTCTGCTACCAGTTTATTCAGGAGTGGGCTGGGTGCAAAAAGAGGATTGTTGGGCTCTAATAAATGCCATCCTGGAAAGGAAAGGAAGTGAATGAATTAGTAACAGTTCTGTTTATATGCAAAGATAATAGAGATCTGCAGCTCCTTAGAAAAATATTCAGAGGTCAGAAAACTGGAGGAGGTCTGGATCTTATTGAAGACTCTCTGAGAACCTTCAATGGAGCTTCATAAAGCACAGATCAGTATTGATGATTATGAGCAAATCTATCAATTAGTCTTCAGGTACAGTGTACTCTGAACACCTTATAATCTCCAGGAGGAGACTGAGGATCTTTAATGTTTTTTAAAAAATTAAGGAGAACTTTTGAAGCATAGGTGAGTACAAGGACATAAAACAACGGCTAGCTGAAAAGAAATTTAAGTGCAAAGAAATTCCAAGTTGAATTTCTATCTGCAAAATACACAGTCAGTTAGAACAATGCAATGCTACTCCACGGTACTAACTAAAAGCAAAGGAGGTTTCACTGAAAATGCCCTTTTCAAAGTGACATTCTGCCTTGGAGAATATTTAAGCTGTTCATTCAAAAGAATACACCATCAACAAGCCATCACCAATTACGTATGTTTTTGTTACCGTATTGACATTCATCCACTTAGTAACTGAAGTGAAAAGGAGATGATTTACTTATACCTTTTGAGGTATTTCCTGGGTTTCCTATCAATTAAGAATAAAAACACAACTGGCAGAAAAAGGAAGGGAGTCTCAACATTTGTTGCTTTTCATCAGAATTTCTTACCTCCAGTACATGTCTCTCTTCCCACTGATTCTTTTTAGTTATATAAAGTACCATTAATATTATTCTTATTTTCCAATTGGAACTCAGTGAAGTCAGTAAAACCACTCCATGTACAAAGAGTACAAGCATGCAGTACAAATGCTGTACTCACACAGCATTCTGAGCTGAATTCTCATTCCTTTCTCCTGAACAGTTAAAAGGCTATGCCATAAACATTCAGTTTAAATAATTAAGAGTCACATTTGCATTAGAACATCTACAGTGGTGCTAAAAAAGGGGAAAACAGAACAAAATAAGCATGCAGTACCATCTATAATGTATTTACTGGTATCCAACCCAACATAGTCCAGCAGTTCAAATGGACCCATGGGATAGCCAGCCCCAAGCTTCATAGCAACATCAATATCTTCCTTTGATGCATCTCCTAGAGAAAAGATTGACAGTTTGATGAACAGAGAAGATTCCGCATCTACTTGGCACCACGTATAAATAATTAACAGGGTGTTATTTCACCCTGGTGCAGCTCTTCACAGAAATCTCTGCATGTTTCAGAGCCACAAAAACTAGAGTCAGCATTCACATGTGGAGCATAAAGTTGAATCTCTCACAAAAAAAAAAAAAAAGCCCTGCAGGCCTGCTTTCCATTTTTCTAGCTTCCTCCTGCATTTCAATACAGATCATTATGCTACTGATGGAGCCACAGCTACTGTGTTGAACCTATCAGAAAGACTAAAGGAAGAACTGGTCACTGTGAAGAATCAAGACTTTCTTTTAAAGGCAGCAGAATAGGTAAGTAAGGAAATTACTCAATTTCAGCTTCATGAGATCGGCAACAGCTTTTGAATGATGCACAGGACAGAGCTACCCTTACTCTGCAACTGCCAGAAGACAAGTGATATCCAGCTCATGGATAAGGCAGGCATGGAGAGGGGAGCAGTAGCAGCTGAGTAGCACGCTTAGTTACAGCAGCTTTCACTGGGGGATATCTATTGGCATCAGAGATGGCAGATAGGAGAGACCTGAAGAGACTATGCAGGTGCAGTTAAATCTGTGAATTCCAAAGTTGTTAAAAAAAATAAATCAAAATTATCAGAAATTTATTAGTTCTACTTCAGTGTGTGCCTATAAATACAAATTCTGTATTGTCACAGTTAATATTCACCTCATTCTTTTCCTGGGAATACATATTTTACACTGTCATCAAAGCAGATGCACCTCTACTGCTTAATTCTAATACATATTTTGATAAAGGCAGTGCACTTCTTTGCAGATCCTGTAAAAAATGATGAAGTTATACAAACCCCAGAGGTACTTGTTAAGTAACCTTCATGCTCGATGCGTACAGGCATTCAGGGTGTCCAAAAGCTTGGCAGACATAGCCTATGCAA
This sequence comes from Myiotriccus ornatus, assembly GCA_036023395.1. Classification (NCBI taxonomy): domain Eukaryota; kingdom Metazoa; phylum Chordata; class Aves; order Passeriformes; family Tyrannidae; genus Myiotriccus; species Myiotriccus ornatus. The sequence continues at coordinate 25,455,258 of JAYRBT010000139.1, read as the reverse complement.
TTTATATGCCTAAGATCAGAGATTCTTAGAAATAAATTTACAAAATCTCTTGTAAAGGCAACAACTCCAGTGACAGTTCTATATGAAGTAATAATTTATATATATCTCCCTTTACTCTTTAAAGCTGACTATGCTTGGGCTTTTTTTAAACCTCATTTTACTTCTGAGAAACCTGGAAAAGTAACCTTACTTAATTCTAACATAATTTCTGTTCCCCAAATTCAAACACACCTAAATCCTCAGCTCATTTGAAGTTTATGCAAATGTACACACTTGTTCTATCAGCAGATTTATCCCACTTTGTCAAAGTGTGTCCCACTTAGGACACAGCCACTCGACAGTATATAGTTTCATTACAACACAATCAAAAATAGTAAAAGGGCAAGCAATGGTTATACCCCTCATTCATAATAGTCTCTCCTGGTATAAAGCAGACTCTATATAAACTTGACTGCTTTTTAGTTTGTCCACTAAGAACAGGGAAGCACAGATCACCATACATTATAATATGCCCCCTGTTTAAATCACTGTTAATATACTAAAGGTATTTTGCCTATGCAAAAGTGCACATTTAACAGCATGAGATTGTGTATAAATAAAAACTCAAGGACTGGCCTAATACAAAGGTATTTTCAGTGCTTGAGGTTGCCAGGAAAGATACACAATTTCATTCTAATGTAGATGACAATCTGGCTCAAGTGTCTACTCAGAGGATTAACACAAAGGATATGGTAAAAATTCAACCTGACTCAATGGAAAATATGAATTAGAAGATAGCCATCAGTCTTCTCAAAACATCAACCAGCTTTTTAAATAGATTTCATTAAAAATTCACAAATTAACAAGTTTGGAAATATCATATTGTGGAACAAAATACAAACAGAATAAAGATTAAATCAAAATACTGTTTTGCTTAGGCAGAAACTAGTCAATTTTAACATACAAACTCAGTGACTTTTTTCTCCTGCATTTAATTAAAAGTTCTGTTGTCTCCTGAAATGTGCACAATGATACATCTGACTTAACAAAGGCACCTCTTTTGAACACAGCGAAATACCCATACACACTATTTAAAACCGTGACTTCCTCTAAGAGAATAACGCCCCCTCGCATCCACGCCTCTGCCTTTCAAGTCACTAAATTTTCTCTTTTCTCCCTTTGAGATGTAATTAGGTACATCTGTTGATGGATAAACAAGTAGTGTTGTTATATATTTTTTCTTCTGGAGATCAAACCATCTCTTCCATGTGCTTTAAAAGAGATTTTTAATATTTAAAGCATATTAGGTGAAATCCTGAAAATGGAGTGCTTTCATCTGTAAAAAAACAGTGATTTCAAAAACAAAATGTTTCAAATGGCATTCTTAGTAGCATGGCAGTATGAACAGAGCACTTGAAATAAAAGCAATTACACTCTGTAATTTCCTCTTTATCCACTACATTCATTACTGGCTTGTTTTCTTTTCAAAACAAGTACCAATGCTTTGAAAAATTCAGTGGTTCTTTGAGGAATTAGTGATTATTTCTGCCTACCCTCAGTATCAACGTAAGGGAGACCAGCAGTGAGATGGGAGTTCCAGAGGAACCTATGTCTAAAAAATCACGTAGAATTTCACGTGGCAATAGCTGAGCCCAAATCACTTGTACGCCAGTACCATAGTGTGACACTACTGCACTACTTACCTCACCTGAAAATTGGTGGTTTATTTCACAAGTCCCACATGAGTGAAGACAGGAGAACTTTGCTAATGGTCCCATTATGGGATTTTCAATCACTTGATTATCAACGTCTCTTCCGACAGAGAGAGGGAGGTTCCTGAATAGCTGGCAAAGGATGTTTTTACAATGGCACTTACACTCACCTTGTCACCTCCAAGTCAGAAACATTCTCCACCACCAGGAATTTCCCTCACAAGTAACTACTAACTTCGAACTCTGCACAACCTGACATTTCAAAGCGAAGGCAAGATCTTTCCCTTTACACATACTGGCTCATATTTGAACTTCACTATTAACTTCCAGCCTTTAAGATCTGAAAATTTTGAGGGAATCTCAAGGCTTTTCTGAAGTGACATAACATTTAGTAATATTATATGTCAACATTCCCTGAAATCACTACCCCAACAAATACCTCTCTCAAAAAGTCGAACAGCTTCCATCATATATGGCACCAAGAGACGGTTTACAATAAACCCTGGAGTATCCTATGAAAAATAAAAAAGGGATTCTAAGTTCACATTCTTTACCAGTACTACATGCAAACGCTACATGACAAATGAAACAAGTGGATGAAGAAACTTAGTGTGTCATCGATTTATGATACTCCCTGAATTGTATTTTTCATCTGATTTATCTGCTCAGTATTAAAATATAAAAGATGAGTTTCACAAACAAGGAATAGCACATAAACATTCATCATGACGAAGAACAGTAAGACTACTACAAGCCCAACTCAATTAGTCTTAAAAGAATTTAATGTGGCCAGTTGGCAAATGTCTTTTCTTTATCAAAATTCTGATGATGCCATTTTCTGAAGGATAGGAGAAGAGCATTTCCTCTCTAATAGGTTTTTTTATCTGTCCACTACCAGAAACATCTCCCCCACTGCTCACTCTGATACACCACACTTTTGAAAGCTAGGACCATTTCAATAGCAAGCATCAACACTATTAAAGAAAAGATAAAATACATGCTGTCAGAAGATAACAAATGGATACAGAACTTTTTACACAAGCTTTAATCAAAATCAATAATACAAACACAAGAGAAAAGGCTTTGCAAACATAGCATTATTTCGTACACTGTTTCAGATGTTTACTCCATTTTATCTCAATATTTAATCCAGAGAATTCCAAGTAATGTTTCTTTTACAAACAAGAATTGAAAAAAAAAAAAAGTAGTTCAGACACGGAGACTGCATTACTCTCTATCCAAGCTAATTTATAACAATTCATTATATATTCTACACATTACATACTGCAAAACTGTGGCAGAAACAGGAGAAAGTCAACTAAGGCCACAGAGCAATTCAGCAGTACAGCCAGAATTAGAGTCCAGTATCCAGACACTGAGTTACTGGTAACTACTGGATTGCAGGCCCTTCTTTTATGATCAAATGCCTCCTGGGGGCTGTGAAACTCAAGGCAATAGCTTGCATAAAGCTACCCAGACCACAACTTAATGGATTCAGAAAAAGTGTGCTTAGGAAGTAGGATGTTACTCTACAGAAAAAAAAACAAAGCTGCGAAGCAAAGATTAATTTGCGTCTCGTTACTGCAGTCTTAAGAAAAGCTTGGAATGAGCATGTACCAGGGAGGATTCATTCAACTGCCTCACAGTACAAGAGGCAGTAGTCTTGTCTCCGGCACTGCAAAAGATGAGTTCTTGCTTAAGCTCTCCAGTCTAGGCTTTTGCAGGACTTTAAAAACAGACTCCAAAGTTGTAAACCCTGATACTTGTGAGTTTTGCTGCTCTAGACAAATGTCTAGAATCACTTCATGTTTAAGAATTTGTGGTAATTGTGGATGTTTTCTTTGTCAAACAGTTTTTAATAGGGAAGAGAAACTGGACAAGAAGTAACCTGGAAATTCCTGAAGTGCCCTTACATCCACTAAAACCTACCACTTTAACAGTCTGCAAGAACAGTCAAAATATACTCACCTTACAACTGACAGGACTCTTTCCTACTGCTTTACTGAAATCCATAAGAGATTCAAAAGTCTTTTGGCTGGTCATTGGAGTCTTAATGACCTGGGTAGAGGGAAGGTAGAGAGAGAATAAGCACATTTATGAGCAGAATGTCTCTCATTTCATCTCATCCCCATTACAGCAATGATTAAACTGTAATCTACAACAATATTTCAGAAATTCACAAAACACTTGTTTCGAAAAAAACATATTCAATGGATATATATTGGATATATATGTAATAGACACAGAAATCCATTTTAAAGATAGATACAGCATTTTTCACATTTTGAAATTATGCATTGCTTTAAGATACTTTTCCACTCAGCCACTACGGATGGATGGTAAAAGGGACCATCCTTTGGAATCACACTTAAGAGATTACAGTATAACAAGAGAACTTCAAAAGCTACATAGTCTCTGTTGTCTTGGGAAGCACAAAGACATCACTCCAGAGAACCATATGAACAGATACAGTTCCTGATATAACAGGTTGTAGCATCTACCCTGTGCCCAATGTAAACACAACAAACATTTATTGCTAAAGAACATTTAAAATCTATCTTGCAAATGTGACAGCCCTGTAAGCTTTTCAGAACTATGTTTCCGTCTTGATTTTCTTCACAGCTGAGTCTTCTGTCACATATAATATTTTCTATACTTCACCCCCACCATTCCCTGCCCCAACTCCCACCCCCCACAAAAGAAGAAAAACAAAAAGACAGACTTGAAGATGCTGAACTGGTTGTAATATTTGTGTTGAAACCAGCCTCCATGTGCAGTAACCTAAAACTGCTATACATAAGTACATAGGGCTGACCTCCTTGTTCATACCATTAAGGCATAGAATCATTAAGGTTGGAAAAGACCTTAAAGATTATCGAGTAAAACCTTTGACTGAACACCACTGTGTCAACTCAGCCATGGCACTAAGCACCATGCCCAGTCATTTCTTCAACACTTCCAGGGATGGTGACACCACCACCTCCCTGGCAGCCCATTCCAATGTTTAACCACTCTTTCAGTGAACAAATTCCTCCTGATGTTCAGCTGGAACCTCCCCCCTGGCACAGCTTGAGGCCATTTCCCTTGTCCTGTTGCCAGCTGCCTGGGAGAAGAGGCCAACCACCACCTGGCTACAGGTAGCTGTAGAGAGTGATAAGGTCACCCCTGAGCCTCCTTTTGTCCAGGCTAAATAACACCAGCTCCCTCAGCTGCTGCTCATGTGATTTACCCTCCAGACCCTTCACCAGCTTCATTGCCCTTCTCCGGCCCTGCTCCAGCACTTCAATGTCCTTCCTGCAGTGAGGGTCTCAGAACTGGGCACTCAAGGTGCAGCCTCAGCAGTGCTGAGCACAGAGGGACAATGTGGTCCTGCTGGCCACACTATTTCTGATCCAAGCCAGGATGCCATTTGCCTTTTATTGGCCACCAGGGCACACTGCTATTCAGCCACTGTCAACCAGCACACCCCAGGTCCTTTTCCCCTGCGCTGCTTTTCAGCCACTCTGTCCCCAGCCTGTAGTGCTGCATGGGGTGGTTAGGACTGAAGTGTAGAATCCGGCCCTTGGCCTTACTGAAACTCATACTGGTAGCCTTGGCCCACAGATCCAGCCCATCCACATCCCTCTGCAGAACCTTCCTACCCTCCAGCAGATCAACATTCCCACCCAGCTTACTGTTGTCTGAAAATTTACTGAGGGTACACTCAGTCCCCTCATCCAGATGATTGATAACAACATTAAACAGGACTGGCCCCAACACTGAGCCCTGAGGAACCCCATTAGTGACTGGCCGACAGCTGGATGTAACTCCATTCACCACCACTCTCTGGGCCCAGCTGTTCAGCCAGATTTTAACCCAGCAAAGAGTACACCTGTCCAAGCCATGGACTGTCAGCTTGTCCAGGAGAATGCTCTGGAAGGCAGTATCAAAGGCTTTACTGAAGTCCAGGCAGACAACACACACAATTTTTCCCTGTCACAGAGAGATTTCCCCCCATTCTAACAACTGACATAAGGCAAACACAAAAAAACCTACACCAGTGAGGACTGAAAAAAAGGCTTGTTTCACAGCAGAAAAAGTAGTGATCTTTCACTTTGATAAAAATAACTCCAAGGCTTTCAAGAATGAGTTTTTAATATATACTTCAGAATTTTGAAACACTAGCACTAGCTTTTTGAATTAGAGAAAGAAATCCCCTCAAAGTTTTGTGCTTCTGAGTATGAGATCCACAATCTAGGAAAAGAACAGATGTGTTCTTTTCAAAGAACAGTGCTCAAAAGCACTGCAGATTTCTGACTCATGAAAGACAGCTTCCATGAGAAATGACCGGCAATTTCAGTAGCATCTTTCATCATTTTGGTGATTTTCTTGATTTTTCCCCTGATTTTTTCAAAGTGAGACATCTGTTTTACATAGAAAATGTTGTTTACAGTGTTTGCCAGTGCCAATTCTCATTTACAGTAGTAAACCTGAAACAAAAACAAAGCTTTAAAAAGTGTATTGATTTACTAATATTGGCGCCTTTCTACACCAAGCCACTGAAAGCAGAGGTTCCGTGTTTCAAAGTTCTTCAAATACTATCATCAACTGGAATGACTCTGAGGCAGAACAAGTCATGTGAAAAACCCCAACATTATAAAGATTGAGCACAGCAGTCAGACAGGGACTCCTTGTTTTGGTTTTTATAAACAATGATAGGCATCTTTTGTATTTTTCTAATCTCATAGATGCTTAGTTTAGATTTCTCAAGACTATGATTTGTTTTACGCTTAAGACATAGCACACTTCGTTCACAGAAACAAATTACTGCCAACAAGTCCTTCTTAACACAGAAATCAATAATTCTAGTGATCAAGATCAGCCACAAGGGGGAAAGGTGAGAAAAAGAGAGACCTGTCGTTTTGTCTGCAATATGACCCTTACTTTGGAGGCTCAGATAAACTCTTATACTGGATTGTTATTCCACCCTGCATTTCAGTATTTTTAGAAATGGCATGATGTAGCCAAAGAGAGTATATTTAGAAAAGACATCTGAAGAGTTATGTAAAAACTTTTTACACTTCCTTAAAGGCTGAGAAATACTGTAATACCTCCAGACAAAACACATGAAACAAACATGACTGACTTTATTTCAAAAGTGACAAGACAGTAAGGTTTCATTTCATGTCATTTTCTATCAATTCCTACTGGTAGCAGTAGGCAGTGGCCTGCCTGCGTGCCTACAATGATCACTATAAACAACACCTCTGCTGGCAGTTCAGTGGAGAACTCTGGAGCCTCGAGACTGAAGGAGTTACCTCTGTCTCTTCAACCTGCCCCTCAACAGAGACTGCATCACCCTCTTATCACTAGAGGAAGCCAATTCCACATCAAAAGAGCTGCAAACTGAGATCTACTCTTTCATCTAACTCAAGTGTCACTGGTGACAACTGCATTGCTGGGTTGCAGTTGTTACTGTGATGGAATGTGATCATAATAACCACTGTAGGGAGCGGTCCTAAGACACTTACTTCCACAAGCTTCATCATAGGCACCGGATTGAAGAAATGGAGACCCCCAAATCGGTCCTGCCTGGTGGTCGAGTTAGCCATGTTTGTGATTTGCAAAGATGAAGTGTTGCTTGCAAATATCGTATGCCTGGGAATCAGAAATACATGGATTGCATAAATCACAGTACAAGAATGATGTGCTAAACAGAAATAGGCACCCACTCACTAACCATACACAGAATCTTCAGAAATATTCCTGCAGTTTATCACAGTCCTTTTGCTGAGGTGAGAGTACAGCCACTGCAAGGACTGTGTGAGTTTCTGACTGTCTAGGAAGTTTGTTGAATACATTTATCAGATGCTGGGAAAAGAGACTCTGAAAGTAGACAATTTCTTTTAACTCCCCAGATACATTCCAGATAATTCCTTCAGCAACCCTGGAAATCTAAGGGTAATTTTTTTGTTAATCATTTACACATCTACTGAAACCCAATCATTTGCCATGTTGAAAATGCTCTTTGGAGTCTTAAGGAAAATTTGAATCTACTTTTATATATAATGATCAGTGGTAGACACGATGAGCAAACCTGCTACCAGAGCAAAGAGGTGATGGGAAAAAGCAGAGAAAAGATAAAAACGACCACGCACAGGACACTGCAAAGGATACGCAAAATGCCAAGAATTTTAAGCCTTATATGAAGTCCTTTTCCAGACATAAACCAGATTTAGTAACTGCAATTTATAATGGTTTGGTTTGTGGTTTGGGATTTTTTTCCCCAGAAATATTTCAGAACCTCAACTGCCCTGCTGTAATGACATCACACCAAAAACTTAAAGAAATTGGCTTTTTCTTCAAATTACAAAAATCATAAAAGAGATGAAACCCTATCTTCCATTCTGGACTGCATCCTATTGTCCTTTCAAAAAGTTATACTACCAGATTCATCAAATTCATCAAATGTTAACCTAAATATTTTGCTTACATTTTACTGAGATATAACTGAGGGTCACAACAGAGCTTTCAGAGAAGTTATGTCCAAGTCATGGGAACATCTTATAGTGGCATTAAAAGAAAACATTTTAGGACAAAAACACCCACATGGTTTTCCATTGTTTATTATGTTCTTTTTTTCATTACAGAAAAGGAAATAAAAAATACTGGAAATTCCTGTTTACTCTTCTCACAAATATTCTTTTCTTATTTCCCCACCATAAATGGGCCTTACACTGTTCTGAGGTGGGGTACTACAAGAAGTATTCTACATTTCAAAGTTTTGACATTGCAAGGTCAGTGCATTCAAAAGTCACTTATCCTCACCAAAAGTTTGCCACTGTACATAAAAATTCAAATATTCATATAAAACTTAATCACACTGATTTGTGTAATGTAATTATTGCTAGGTTTATATCTGGGTTCAATTAAGTAAGAGATTTTACCCCCTTCTGTGGGTGAATACTTGTACCTTACACAATATAAAGCCCTGAGGGGGGAAAAATACATTTGCACTGTGTACAGGGGCATTTTATTTACACTTTTTGCTCTGACAAACCAATTGATTTCAACTGAGTTTAAAATAGAATTTTCATGCCTCTTTGACTTAGAATTACATAATGCATGCTTCAGGTGGCAGCAGAGTTGGAAGGTTTTGGAAAGCAACAGTACTAGTGAAGCCATAGCAATGCTTTTCCTGGCACCAGAGTGCTTTCTTCTGGTGCCATCTAGTGGATCAGAGGAAGACGTCAAAAACAGAGCTCAACACGAGAGAAACAGACCATATCAATAAATCTGACTCTTACAGCCCAGCTCCCTTACACAGCAAACACTGAACAAGACTTCCTTTGTAACTGTTTTATAACACATTGATTCCAACACAGTGAACAGCTGAAAACCACTGGACAGTTCTGAGCTGAGTTCCCACATATAAAGATAAATCCTAGATCAAGAAATGTTGATGGGCATTCCCACACCCCAGAAATAAACAGAAAGCAAGTACAGAAGTGTTCTTAAAGTGGATACCCAAAAGTTCTTTCGTCATGTTCATTATGATCCTGTTTGGAAAACTGCTGCAGTGCTTAAATAACTAAAAGCCACAATAAATGTTGGGATATCCTATAAAAACCCTTGCCTGACCTTTTCATAATGGAAACACAAGACTGACTCAATTCAAGAAAAGGAAAACAAAACTAAAGAGGGGTAGGAATGCTTTATCCTGCTCTGACGATGATGGTCATGTAACACGGTAACAATTACCATGCTAGGAGGGTGAGTATAACACCAATAGGAACAGAACCTACAACAAGGAATTTTGCAAAGCTCTAAGAACATAAACCAATGTGCTCTCAGACTGATGGCATCCAGGAAACAGCATTTACCATTTTACCTGGACAGTTTCCCAGATAAGGAATACCTCAAGTTCTCCACGTGCTTTGGGGTTGCCACCCTCTTCTGGGTCATTACATTTGTTTTGAAGACTTAAGGGAAATTCACTGCCCATTCACAAATACAACTTCTCTCAATAAAGAATAGCTTTCCCACTCTCTTACATTAACAGATCCACTCTCAGAGGAATTACAGTTCTTTTATAAGAAAACGGAGGGGGAATTAAGTTAATTGTGCTTTGTTTTTTCAGTGCAATACTTCGGTTTTGTGCTGTCCCCAGACTTATCTACATTGGAGAGGTCATCATGGTGCAAAAATGGGAAAGGAACGCATAGCTGTTGCAGCCGAGGAAACACAGGAGCCACAAAATAAAGTGGAAAACAAGAAAAATGCACGGTTTCACACAGGTTCTGTTTCACAGGCAGAATTCATCATCTTGTCTGAGCAACTGTAACACATAGCCCCTTATGTTTCCATCTGCTACCATCTACCCCCCCGTGGTAAGTCCTGACATTTGAATTAAGGCAAGGGCTCCTTCCTCAGAAGCCTGGTCTTTCATGATCTCTGCCTGTAACACACATTTCAGAGGGTCATCAATGCCCAGGGCCCCACAGAAGCAAAGCCTGTCCTGGGACTCAAAGCTATCTTTAAACAAACCTTGTCTTCCATACCAATTAACCATAAATCTACCACCCCCACTGAGCACGACACAACAGTTAGCCCATATAATATGTTTACAAGTTTTGAACTGTTCAGTCTCAGCAAAGGCTGTAGAACGCCTGCACTGACAGGAAGAACCTTCCATTCCACCACAGTGCCATGTGGGATGAAGGAAATCCGCTGCTTCCTTCTAACGCATGGAAAAAATACTCACTAGACATTTCTGCCTTTCCCCATGCTGCTCACAGGACCTGCAACTCTATACTCCTTACATAATTACAAACTACCCTTTGTATCCAATAGCTAATATTTTAACACTTGGCTACTAAATTTAACTATTTTACAGGTTTTCTTTCTTTCATCTAGGCTTTCTACACTGCGACCCATATTCTTTGCCATTCCCTTCACTTTTCTTTATCCTACATGTAAGAGATCTGCATGTTTATCATCATTTCCAAATATCCTTTAAAAATGAAGGCTTCTTGTCTAGTCATTTGTCCCAACCCTGCAAAATCATGTCTGATGCAATGGGAAGGAGCATATCTGAATAACTCCTAGTATCTTTTAACACTCTGTAATGTAAAATTTGATGTTTTAAGGCAGCTATGCTGACAAACAGCTCAGTCTTACGAAACACAGCCTCAGGTGTTCCAAATATACATATTTTTAAATGAGGCTCCAAGTCCCTCTGCTCACATTTCCTTGCTGACTGGTTCTAAACGATTTGCTACTTCGTACACTCTTAACTTTCTCATTAAAGACTAGGGCAAGTGAGGTCTATTTTTGCAAAATAGGCCCAATCTAATCACTACAAGGTATTCTCACAATTGCCAAACACAGCTACTTATTTCTGTGTGCCAGACTAAGAGTAATGCCAAGTAACCCTGTGCTCAGTACATGGTTGATTGTGATGATTTACTGCTTTCAGAAGTACCAGGTGATTTTAATTACTGACCATATGAGAAAGGCCAAAAAATCTCCCCAGGCTGAATTCAACTAATGATAACATCTTTTCTCCCTTGACATTACATTCAAGCCACAGCTTGACTAGTTGACAGGCTTAGCTAGACAGTCTAGACCTCTTAGTCAATACTCTCAGATTTAGCTATACTTGTTAAAATCTCAACCTGCAAACAGTCAAGGTCTTGTGATCCTGAGTCATCAATTACAAGGCTCAAAATTCTGAGACTGCATGCTCAGCTTAAAAGCATTTTTAGGTTTGGATACAATTCAACAACAACCTCAAACAGTTATCAGTTACAGTTCAAAGAAAGTTCCAGGGACTGTAACTGAATGAGTGCATATTAAAAAATTACTTACAGTTTTATACCACACCATAACCAGCAATGATCTGTTTCCAAACTCTTGTATATAAACTTGGTTCACTTAAGACACTTTTGAGGTGACTGAGACTTACAGCTAAGAGGCTGAGACTTCTTAAAACTTGTTCATGCCAGGCATGCTAAAACCAAATACTTTATCGTCCCAATTCCCAATTTAAATATGCGAACAAGAGATTAAGCATAACCCATGTGTTCCAGAACAACATTATTCTACTGCTGTGCATTTGCAATTGGATTTAGATTTGAACTATGGCCAATCTTCATGACCAGACATACCTGGAACGGAAACACATTAAGCAATGCAACAAGCAAATAAACCTGATGAACACACCTAGGAGTGTTTGTAACATAAGCACCCGGTACAACAACTACTCCACACCAACATGACAATCTGGAGTTAGTCTAAAAAATCCTGGCTTTAAAAAAAAGCAGCTAAGAAAATAGAGAACCAACATAAAGCACGAAAACACCAGAAACAATGGTCTAAGTTTCAAAATGTAACAGGAAAAACACACATACTCTGGAGCAAACTTATCCAGCCTCTTGAAGAGTTCATTTTTAACTTCCAGGTTCTCCACAATGGCTTCTATAACCAGATCTGTGCTGTGGACTACTGTTGCTGCATCTGTAGTTGTTGTGAGGTTCTTTAAGGTTTTCTCAATGAACTCAGCACCAGCCTGAAACATATCCAAGTTATAATGTCTATTTACAATGACTTAATTTACTTTTACATGAAAATCCCCTTATGTACTCTGAAGTGTTTTTGAGCCGCCAAAAATGCAGGCAGTCTGCCACATTTCCAAATCAGTGAGCAAGTTCCAAGTGTGTAGAGATACAGCGCTTTCCACTGACAAAAGTGGAAAGCTGACAAAATTTTCCTAGCCAGTTAAATCTGCTTTGAAGCAAATAGGAGACCTTTGAATTAATCCTTTTAGGAAGACCAGCCTTCAGGATAAGAGTCTGAGTGATCAACTGGTTGGTCAATCAGTAGCTACAGTTTCAGTGCAAATGCAGGGGAAAAAAATGTTTTCTCACAAGTAAATCCGACAATTGCTGACATAGTTTGTGAGGACAGGAATCAAACAGAACTGCAAGACTTTTAACCAAGGGTAAATGGAGACATAGTACCAGTAAAAAAAAAAAACCCAACCTGCATGGTAGAATGCAAAGGCACACAAAAACCACAAGCGTTATATGGACAGTTTCCCTTTGTATTAAAAGACTCCCCACAATTATGTATGCATGTATGTATGTATGTATGCTCTGGTTATCCTGGTACAAGCCCTTTTCATTTCCTCCGTCTGCTGCATCATTTCTACCGGGATCAACAATCCCGGTATACATAATACATGTTAATATGTATCAAAAGAAGAAATGAATCTGCTGTGGAATTTAGAGAAACAAGCATAGTAACAAGTAACCCTTAGGTTACAAATTTAGATGCACCAACTGCTCCAGAGTGGCCTGCTGTATGTTAAGTCTTACTCAGTAATGTAAATGAACAGTGTCTTATATATCTAATTCATGTTACTTGCACTCTCTTTTCCTTTGCAATAATCCTGTACCCAAGTCTTGGGTGGGGGGGTGGGGGGAGGAACCCAACAAAACAAAATTAAAAAAAACAAAAAAACCTCACTCCTTACTAAGGTATTAAGACAATTTTGTTATTATTTGCTTTGGAATAAAATTGATGCATTCCTAGACAAGACATCTTTCAACTTCCCTAAATCAAAAAAAAAAAAGGAAAATCCAAGTTCTTCACTACACTGGAAAAAGTTTTCTTTTTAAGTCAGTATAATAACATGCTCTATAATGCATAACTGTAAGCAATATCAGAACTTGAATATGGTAGTTTTTACTTTCCTAAGTTTTATTAGAAGAATAAAGTAGAAGATGTCAACCTCAGGCTTATCTGCAAACTTCTTTTTTGTCACTCTCTTCAAACTCTCTTCAATTCCTTTTGTAGACTTTTTAAGGATTTCATCTGACTGGTCTACTAACACCACAGTGTGACCACTGGCTGCTGCAACCTGAAAGTGAAAAAAAAAAAAAAAAAAATTCAACATCAATGTCATAAAAGAACCAACCACATTGATTTGTGCTGGGGCAGACAATATACCAGGCAATGAATTAGGCAAAAGAGACATTGAACCAAATGTACTTTAATAGAAAAATCATAAAAACCTGCAGATAGTTGAGGTGGACTAGAAGAAATAAAGGTCTCAAACAACTCGAGAGAAAAGGAAAAAGAAATCTGTCTTTGCCCCACACTGACTGCAGAACCTTACCTGTGCCTGGAGGCATCTGAATTCTGAGGCTGTGGCTAGAGAACAAACAGTTGCCTTGAAAGGAACAAGTGGCTTAGCTGTGATCCTTGGAACTTTTAAGGAAAAAGGGCTGTGGGGACCAAAACTGGAATGCTGGCAGGGTGAACAAGTGGCACAAGGGCTGGCCAACCCTGTGTTCCCAGGACATAGTGACAGCTCTGCTGTCAGGCCATGAGCATGTGCCTGCAACAACTGGAAGGTGACAGCGGAGCTGGGAGTAGCAGGGAATGTTTGCCACTCCAGGACTCTGCACAGACCTGAATGACCTGCAGTCTCTCCTTACTACATGCTTAGTGCAAACACTGGGTCAGCTAAAGACAGCGCTACTGGGTTGTCTTTTTGATCGGAATTTAAATTCATTTCAAACATATAAAATCACGTTCACACATTGCATCAGCATATTAAAAATCAGCTGTTCATTATCTGTTACTTCACTACTCATTAATGTTCCTCTTGCTAGTTAGCAACAGCCTATGTTCTCTTTCAGAATTCTTAAATTTACAGAGCTGTAATATAATAACTGTATAAAATGGATGGTTTTTAAAGACACAACTTCAGAGCTTTCCTTCTGCAATACTTTACCTTACATCTAATCTTATATGTAGAGATTAAAAGACTCTCACGTGCCCACAAGACTTACTCCAACCAAACTAGCTGAAATGAAAAATACAGAGGTATCTCATGAAGAAAAGCAGGGTGATATTCTCATTCAATTTGCCTCAACAATACAGCAAGAAATGCCAGACTGCCTCTGGACAGCAGCAGTAGAGCTCTAACAAGGGGTCAGTCAGCAGATGGGCATGTCCTTATCCAATTTTTTTCTTTTTATTTTCACTATGGCTATTTCACAAAAACAACTGGATAAAACCCACTTAAACCAAGCTTGGACTTCTACTCATAACACTTCGTCTGTTGCTGATCATTTGTAGCAGTACAGCAAGACCCTTCAATCTTCAGATGAAAAATCAATACCAAGCACATTTATAAGAGATGCTTCACTGAGTATCCATTTATGAAACCATCACTGACCAGCTGGTGAAAAATCGTGGAAAAATTAACATCTGTTTTCCCTCCATAGTTACATGGACAGGAAATAAGAAAATGGCAAAAGATCATACCATCTCCTAGCAATTCAAACACACACTTGCCTAGACTCTACTACCCACTGATCTTAAGAATGCTAAATAAAAACATGAGTGCTGGGGAGTCAATTAATGCTCTTCTCATGCAGAAGTGCTTTTCACATGGGAGAATCAGAAATTTTAAACTCACGGCTTTCAACCATATATTTTAGCAGAGGTTAGCTTCTCCTGAGAGTATGAAAAAGCAAGGAAAGAGGAGAGACAATTTCTTAAGTGTACAAAAAGGGAGGAAAAGCAGTTTTATTAACAGGGTACAGTGGAGACACCACTCAGTATTATAATCATCTTTGCTTTGAGATAATTTTGAATTGATGAATTGGAGGCAGATGGTCAGCAAAACAATCCTTGCTCCTTAACAGTGGTAGAAGCCTGCAACCCCTGTTACTGCCAAATACCAGACATGTTTCTCTTGACAAGCCGCTCTTCGAAAATGTGCAGACTTACAGAATATGAAGATCACCTCACTTTCCCTGCAAGATTATAAGCTTTGCATAGTGCGCATCTTCCTCAAACATGAGAACAACTTTCTTCAAAGTTGTTCTTCGATAGTTCCTTTAGTGGAAGCCTCAAGCTCCAGCATCAAGATACAGAGGAGTGTTTTTACCAGACAAGTGAAAAAACGATTAGCTAATTCCTTAGTAAAAAAAAAAACAAACAAACAAACAAAATCCCTCCATACTTCTCCTGCTAGAGATTTGCCAGGAATATAAGAAATCTTCAGTTCTGAGAAGGAAACTAATTGATTTATTAAAATGGAGAATTGCTATTTATGAGCTCCAACCTGTCAGTTTCCACCTGGGGATGTTTGCATACTCTCCTTACTCTTTGTGAAGTTTGTGAACTATCCTGGTATCTTGGGCAACAGACTCTTTCTTTGAATTAACTAAATATCTAAATTTTACATCACTGACAGAACTGTTCAGTTTTATGTCCTAAAGCTATCAAGTTAAACCTGAAAGCCAAAGGCCTGAGATTAAACACTGGGAAAATAAGCACTATTTAAATATTAACCACCTCATAATTCTGCAATGACTGACAGCTAAATGCCCATTTTAGCTGCTGCATTCTACTTGTAAAATGTCACTTGATCTGCTCCCTTGGCAAGTTAAAAGATGCTTCTTTCTTGGACCAACATTTTCCACATATTACCACATACTGTCTGCTTTACAAGTAGTCCCACAAGTTCTCTTAAGAACCACCTCAAAGAAATTAAAACATAGACCTTGGCTCTCTTCTTGCCGACTCGTCTGACCTGAAGGCGTGCGGATTAGCAAGAGAACAAGAAATGCGCAAGTCGGGCAAGCGGACAGCAGCGGTGCAGCGACACCTCCCACTCGCGCTCCGCAGCCACCAAGCCCTAGCCCGACCCCGACGCCGCACAACTCCGGCAGCGGAGCAGAAGCGGCGCGTCCCTCCGGGCCCGCACCGGCCCTGCCCCTCGGGGGGTGCCGCGGCCGGGCCAGCGCAGCCACTGCTCCCCGCACAAACGCAGCCCGGAAAGCCACAGCACGGAATCGTCCGAACACGCTCGGCGAAGCGGGAGGTTTCGTTTCGCTTCGCTGCGGCTTTCATTCGCGCCGCTCGACTTCCCCCGCGCCCGGCCCGTCCCGCCCGAGCACAGCGCGGGGCGCTGCGCCGGGGCCGGGCTCGGCTCCGGGCGGAGGGAAGGGGCCGCCAGGAGCAGCAGCGCGGGGGCTCCCGCGACACCGCGGCCCCGGCCCCGCTCCGGCCGAGCCCCGGCCGCCCCGCGGCCGCCATGGTGGCGCCGCCGCCTCCGCTCGCCCCCGCTCGGACCGGGCTCTCGGCGCTCACCTGGGCGATGCCGGCACCCATGAGGCCGCCGCCGATGACCGTGACATGTTTGATGATCAGCTTCTTGGCGGCCGCCGTGGCGGCGGCGGAGGAGGCGGCGCGCACGAACTGTCTCGTGGCGAAGGCCATGGCGGGAGCGCGGAGCGGAGCGGGAGAGCGGCGGGGCCGGGCCGGGCGGGGCGAGGGCCGCGCTCCGCCCCGGGGTGGAGGGGGGGGGCCGTGGCCCGGCCCGGCCCTGCTGCCCGGTGGCGGGGAAGAGACGCGGTGGGTCTTTTACCTACGCTACTTCTGATTCCTTAAGAGGAGTCAGGCAGCAACGCCGAGGCCAGCACAGCCGGAGCTCCCGCTGGCCCCCGGCTGGCCCCGGGCCGGCGGCGGCGGCTGCGCTGATGCCCGTCCTTTGCCGCAGAGGTCACGGCGCTGCCTCCTCAGCGCTCACCCTCCTGCTGCCGCTGGCCATGTGCACAGTCACAGAACCGACAGGGTTGGAAAAGACCTCCGAGATCACCGAGTCCAACCCCCGACCGAACACCACCACGTCAACTAGACCATGGCATCAAGTCTTTCCTTTAACACCTCCAGGGACTGTGACTCCACCGCCTCCCTGAGCAGCCCATTCCCAATGTCTAATCACCCTTTATGTGAAGAAATTCTTCCTAATGTTCAACCTAAACCTCCCCATGTGCTGCTTGAGCTTATGTCTTGTACTAGTGCTAGTTGTACGGGAGAAGAGACCGATCCCCATCCGGCTACAACCTCCCTTCAGGCACTGGTAGAAAGCGACAAGGTCTCCCAAGCCTCTTTTTTTCCTCCAGGCTAAACAGCTCCAGCTCCCGAAGCTGCTCCTCACAGGACTTACCCTCTCGGCCCTTCACCAGCTCCACTGCCCTTCTCTGGACCCTCTCCAGCACCTCAATGTCCTTCCAGTTCACATCATTAGAAGCTCTCTCTCCCTAACAAGTGTCTCCTGACTAGAAGGGGATTTTATTTCCAGGCTAGCACAAGTTATATAGTAAACAACAACAAGAACAAATTACTTCCTTTATAAATACTAACAGCTGAATCATATCAGATGCAGACAGACCTGATTTTCCATGTAATTCATTTATCACCAGAACAACTGGCACCTTAAGTCAGCAACAGCAGCAGCTGACAATACAGCAATTACAGCATATTCTACTTAAGTCAGCATCAGGGTAAACATTAAGCAGTTTTAGTCAAATAAAAGAATAGGAGGATTCTCATATCTCTGCACTTTGTACCAAAGGCCAGTAGGTTAGGCAGGATCAGGAAGAGTCTGGGGAAACAGCTTCACTCAAACAGAGACTCAGAGTTACTGTTCTTTGTGTATACAAATGACAGCTGAGTGGGTAATTAATTAATTTCCCTTAAAAAAAAAAAAAAAAAAGGCAAAATATAAAGCACTATGCCAAGTAACCTGCAACCTTAAGCCCAGGGTGTAAGACACATGATTTCCCTATAGAGCTGTTGCTCCTGAGTGGCCCAGCTTCCAGCACACACCACTGCTCATACCCACTCATTCTCCACAAGCACTTAAACTGTTTGCTCTCAGCTCTCCCCTTCTATATAAAACGATCTCCTCCCTCCCACTGGGCCTCCTCTGGGCCAGAGGCCCCAGCTCTCTGTCTTCTACCCCAGGCTCCCCACCGAGACCCCTTTGCTTCCCTGCCCTCCATGTCCCTCTATGCCAGGAGTCCAACAAAGCTACACCTCATCTTCTGCCCAAGATTTTCTTTCTCGCAGACTGAGCATCTCCTCCTGGTGACAACTCATCTGCCCTTTTATCTTCCTCACCTCTACCCTTCCCTCTCCTTTTATTCCATGTGAGTGTTTTTAAAACATTCTTTGTATCATTTGATCATAACATGCCTGGCACTGTATTTTTCCAATTTCACTTTGTTCCCCCACCACCTTCACTCCTCATCCAAAAACATTTTGTAACATTTTCTCACTCAAAAACTTCCACTGTAAGATGCCAAACACCACAAGCTTAGTCAGTAAGTGGAACTCATTGAAAGGACCATGCAAAGCTGTCACACACTTACTTGGGAATTACTTTATTAAAAATAAAAATACATTGAAGCAAAGTCTGAAGTAATTTTTAGACATAAAGATATTTTCAGCATTCAGAAACAGCCACCCACTTATATCTACATTTTTCAACAAGGCATTTGATGTGCTTCCTCTGCTAAAAAAAGAGAGGGGGAGGATACATTTACAAACAAACCAAATCTGTTACCATTTT
>JAYRBT010000139.1:25400451-25421263 GCA_036023395.1 Myiotriccus ornatus | reverse complement strand
GATGTTGAAAATGCTACCGTATGGTGTTACCAAGCCATTTGCTGCAGCATCAGTGATTTTAGTAAGTGCTCTTGGTATCCCCTCACTAAAAGAGAAAAGCACTGTGGGCAAAACACAAGTACACCATCTTTAAAGTGATGCCCCAAAAATAAAAATAAAAAAAAAATCACACAGAACAAGAGGTGCTTATCCACTAAAAAGGGTGTTGTTAAAAAACTCCTTTTTAAATAGTTGAGCGTTCCGTAAAGATACTGACAACTGGCTCATAAAATAGTGGCTGAACTGTATTAAAAAGGTTTTATTGCAATTTTACAGAAGTTACAGGAATTTTAGAAATACATAAAGCTTCAAATGGTCAAGGTCAGCTTTCCTCCAAGCAATTAAGGCAACTGTCTCTTTAATCTAAACAGCAAATGGATATTTTACTAGCCACAGATTAAACAAAATTAAAAAACTAAGAACACAGATTTAACTTCGAACAAAATGCAGCTTTTTTTTGTTTATATTTGGCAGAAATTCAGTGGTTAATTACAACGTACACCAATAAAATGCAACTATTAGAAAAAATATAAAAAGAACAGGTGAAAATTTAGCTGAACTAAAGACACCTTAAATCTGAGTCTCAAGAGAAGTTTAAATTCTACAGTGTGAAAATAAGAAGCTAAGCTATTCAGCACAGCTGAAACACATTACTGGTTTTGCCTGTTTTCTTCATAGAGGAGTAATCTAGTCTCACTTTGCTCTTAGCCTACTCAAGAAGTTACACTAGATTAAAAAAAAAAAAAAAGCCTGCTTTCCTTCTGTATGCAATTGAAGATTGGTTTCAGTGGCATATGACCAATTCAAGCTTGCCCAGAGATTAAATTCCACATTAATTTTTATAAAAATGAGATTACTTTCATATTTTTAAATGAAGTTACTGATCATATGTAAATTTTGCTCTAGCATATCAGTACATAAATGGATGTTTCAAGTTAAAATAACAACTGTTGCAACATTAAAATCAATTTTTTCAATTTAAATTAGTACCAAATAGCCTCTTGATAGAGCATAAAACTAACAGCAAAACAATACGTGAGTACTAATATTCTGCATACCCCAAATAACTACATATACAAGTTTCAGCATTATCATGCTTCCCGTGGAAATCATTCCTTCTCAGTTCTAGTATCAGTGTAATAAAACCCACCCTCCCTTGAATTCTGCACTTAAAGACAAGACATTCTTCAAACTTTTACCTCAAATTGAGTAATCAAAGCATTTGGTGACTTTACTTTTAACAGGTAAAAAAATCCCCCATGTAACAAACAAACAAAAATCCCCACCAGAGTAAAGACTGTCATTAAAACAAACATTTGAAATAGAGTAGTTTAAAGGAACTTATTTTTCTTTAAAGATAACTAAGTTACAGAGTTAAGGCCCAAGCAAAAACAGTAGAAGTTTAATTAACACAGTAAACTCTCAAACATAATATTTTCTCAAACTGTGAATCCTATCAACACAACTGCTCAGCAGCTGTTCTCCACAGTTACTGAGTTAGCACCCATTCTCTTCAAGTATGGGCTGTGGTTCTATATGCTTTATTTACATTTCCAGGTAACTTTTGGATTTTTATTTCCACAGGCACTTTATTCATAAAAAACACTCTCCGTGTCAAAAGAATATTGAAAATAATTTGAAATCTGAGTTAGACTAGTGCACTGAAACATGTTTCTGTAACACAGCAGATGCTAAGGCTAAAAAAAACCCACTCTCAGTCAAGTGCATGTCACATGCTTGCAAAGGCTTTGTTTTTTGCAGGGCATTCAAACCTGCAGCCATTTATCTCTTTATATTTCTGTAAATATTGCACTTTTTTTTTGTAAATTAAAAAACAAAAGCCCTTTTTCTCTGAAGCATCTAGTAATTAAGAGATAAGAAAGTTAAATTTCAATGTGGCTTAGGACTGTTATGGATGACTTTGTTCTATCTTTGGCTCTTCCAAGTGTCCTACTATTAAAGCAAGCAGTGGGACAAGTAGCAAGACACAATCCAGACTATTGCTACTAGATTATCCCTCTTCACTCAAAAAAAAAAACCCCAGCCTGCCCTGATTTTCTCCTAGATGGTGGGTTTCTGCTTTAATTTAAGTTACTTTAGCCATGGAATATTCTTAGATCTTAGACAAACCCATATTCCTTGAAATACAAGGTGCAAGTGATTCAAGAGAACTTATTCCAGTATATGAGAGAGAAGAGTTCAGGGACCAAAACCTCAGAGCACGACTACTGTAGAGCAGAGCAATGTGCTGCAGTGTTCCAGGCTGCACCCTGCTCACTCACCAAGGTGGACCTGGACACAGCACCCACTCTGCATGTTCATGTGTCCATATCAAATAAGAGCATATTTATTTCAGATCTGACTACTAAGATTCCATATGTGTCACAGGCAGATACTTTTACAATGGCAAGTTAACATGTCAGGGGCCTTTAAAAACAGCTAGAGTCTCAGTATTCTCCATGGATAGAAAGCGTAGGTACTGCTGCCCAAACATGCCTCTTGAAAAGATTCAGGGGTACATTGTCCTTCATTATATACAAAAAAAAAATCATAACCAAAGGCAGGGAGGAAGAGAACAATAACTTCTGCAACAGAAGGCACAAGAGTTTTTCATCTTAAGAGAATGTTGCTTGTGAAGCTTTTAAACAAAGCTAGAAAATGACATTGCCATTTCACAATCTAAACTATCTAGTTCAAGGTCCTTTCACGGGTTTTTATGATGTCCTACTATGAACAGCCTTGATAGTTACATCAAATTTCAAGTCTGTTCTTTAGATATGATTACATGGTCATGTTCCTTCACAAGTTTGTTTCTTAGAAGTTTCAGCAAAAGGTGGATCTACACTGCATAACTGGTGTTCTCCTGCTACAGCTTTGTGCATTTCATATCCTCTCTGCCTCTGAGGCTTCAGCCATGATGATGAAGCCAGAGAATGATTTTCTTTAAACTACTAGCTTCCATCTTAATCCTGCCAACACAACTACTGTATTTTAGACCGAGTTTTAGAAGATTAGCTATCTTAAGAACGTATGAAAATTTAGACTTGGACATGTAGTTTAGACCAACATATTTACTTATAATCTTTTCCTGCATTAAAATACTTACTTTTTTGCAGTTTTTATATAAAATAGAAATAGAAAAGGGTCATTTATATTAAAAGCATTTGGAACAGGCTCAAAATGTAGAGAAATTTTGCTTTATTGAAAAGGTGTTAAAACAGCTTTCCTTAGTGTTCATGTGTAAGAACAGAATACCAGCTCTTAATATCTGAGATCATTAGCACCATAAATGGATGTAGGTTTATGATTTTTAAAGATACGGGTGGTCATGTAAGGAGTCCAACAAAGTATTGCATTTGTTAGTACACAGGCTGACCATAAAAAATTTCTACTTGTGTGTGCCAACTAAACCACATAAGACAACTTCTTTAACATGTTTTTACCATATTCATGGCCAACAATGCAAATAATCATGACAGATAGCACCTTTGGAGAGAAAAAGCTAAAAGATGCTCATGTTATTGCTTTTTTAAAGTACAGCTAGTGCAATAAGGTTTTTTTGGTGGGTTTTTGTTTGGTTTTTTTCTGGTTGTTTGGGTTTTTTTTTATACAGTGAACAGATTGCAACATCTTACAAATCACAGCCCTAGTTCTAACTCTCTTGCACAAATACAGCAAACCACAGCATTCAGTTACCTAACCAAAATAGCTGACATCAGCTATAAAGTGTCATCCTGAAAATTTTCATAGATAAAAGTCAACTCTTGCTAATTGTGAACAATTTATGTAAAATTGAGGCCCAGTTTGCAAATGTTAGTGGAAACTACAGCACAAAAGGTCTTTAAGTATTATCATTTGTTATCATAGCATTATACTGTGCAGTTTTTGCAGAACTGGACACTAAAGCCATAAAAAACTGGCATTTATTAGCTCCTTATCGTGCATGTATTACAGCATTCCTGTATTACCAGGTAGGGTTCCTCAGCAGCCAACAGCTTTTCTTGCCTAATTTTTCCAAGACTGGATATATAGCTCCAACCTATGTGCAGAGTTACAGATTCAACCTAGGAGAAATCAGGCAAGAAAAGCTGTCAGCCAACATGTATGAAAACATGTTGCAGCTAAAAGCGAGGTCCTGCACTGTTTTTGCAGAAGTCTTTTGCAGTTCTCAAAGTCACATGGAAAGCACGAGAACATCAACCATTATTTCTGCTTTTACTTTCAGGTTCCTTGATTATTACACTGACCTCATGATGCTGCCAGAACTCATCTTTTTCACATCTCACACGTTCTCTCCTGAATCAGGAAAATGAACGCAAGCAAACATACTGAACATTTAAAGAGCAAGAACTGATTCCTGGCGGAGGGGTTGGGGGGGAAATGTATGTCCTAGCATGTTAGGTTTTGTACTTAAAAGTAGTTTCGAGTCTCAAATGGTGCAAAGATGTGTCTGACAAGAATGTCTTTTGGCTTCAGGGTTAATTATGGAGTCTTCTCAAATGTAAATCCTACTCTTCTGTATTGAGCCATTTAGAAGATGCATAGTGAGACAAGAGCCCAAATCATCACAGGCTTAAGTGTAAGCAGCATTTTGAGTGGCAACAAATTATGAAAAAATGGAATGCAAACCCAGTTTTTACAGAAATAAAGCACTGATAGCAAGTTACTCAAAATGTAAGAGAGGTTGGAGTTTAGTAATATTGTTCATCCACAAACATTTCAATGATAGAGGTCAAAGTAAGCAGGGAGACAAATTTCCTCTTGATATTCTCAGCATTCCTGTCATCTCTAATGGAAAAAAACACAGTCATTTAAAAAGCAAACAGACCCACTAAATTTAAACGCAATTCACATGCTTGAACCCCAAATTTTCTGCTCCTTTTAGTCAGAACACAGCTCTCCAATGACTGGTTTTATGGGCATCTGCCTTTTCAGCCCCTTCCATACTTTTCTGATTTCTAAGTGACTTTCACTACACTTTTTAGCTATTGCTACCTTTGGCACTGTGCTCTCAGTCTTAAAGGAGCTCAAAACGACAAGCAAAGATGTCTCACGGCCTACTATGTAAGTACAACCTAGTTTACCTTCCCAGAGAAGCCTCTGTGTACTGAATCCAATCCCGCACATGCCACAAGGGCCCCTCTCCACAAACATGTGCCTGCACGGTGCCTGGGTGCCCAACTGCTCAAGATGCTTTCACTTCAGACTACTTTCTGACTGCCTCTTCTTTTAATTAAAAAAAGAAAACAAAAACAAAAACCCCAAACCAAATAAAAAACCCTCAACAAATCCAAAAGTCAAATATATTTCAGCAAAGTTACTTTGTGAAAATTCTCTTAATTGGCACAAATGAGATTCTTCTGTAGTAATTCTTTGCAGTGTCACAAATGCTCCTACAAACCTTGCTCGGCTGACGGCAAATGCAAGAGCTGACATTATTATATAGGCACAGCTTGAAAGAAGAGTATTTCTCCTAGAAGAAACCCATGCATAGATTCCTTAAAAACATCTTAGGCACTGTATACAATGGATCTACATTTTTTTCCATTGACATTTACCAGAACTAAAACTAGTTGTGTTTAACCATACAGCAAGCAAAGGAGAAAAACACTCACTTCCTCACCTAGGGAAAGGACTGGGCCAACCACTACAGAATAATTTGAAACGTGTGAACACTAAATATAATAGTATAATACAGCATCTTTTTCCAACTACAGTACAGATAAGACTGCGTGTAGCATACAGTCAATATAATTTTAGTTCAAAAGTCACACACTGCTCCTTCCAGCAAGAGCTGCTTTCCTCCTTTCTACCTAATTTTCACCTCAAAGGTTAGTTCACAGCAGAGAGCCACCGAAAACAAACTGCTATTTGCTAAACTCCAAGTCCTTGGTAATTAAAACATTTTAATTGAAAACATTTCAAACCTTCCTGAGTTTTTAATCACCCATTTACATTAGGAGAGAAGAAATCTTCAACACCAGTATTTTAGATACACATTAGAGACTGCCCAGTATTGTTACTCCATCTTAAAACATCATTTAGGCATTCTAAATGTTTTGTTAGGAAAGAGGAGTTCAGAACTAGAACGTTTCCCTACAATACACAAGCTACCTGTATCTAGCCTGACATTCTTGTGTGCTACTTTCTAGGTTAATAAGACTTAATCATACAGTTAAATCCATGGAAACTTAAGCCAACTAGAAAAAGCTTCAGTATGTTTTAAGCATTGCAGCACTTTGTTCTTGTTTTAGAAGCTATTTTTACACAAAACCCAATTATTTCTACATTACTTAGAAGTCCGTTGTAGTTTTAGCTCAATTTCATGTAAAAAGCATTATATGACCATCATCTATTTCTGTGTTTTCATCTGTCTTCCTTTTTCTTGCAAATACGAGAACAAAAGCCTTTGTCCTGTTTCACAACACTTCTTTTTGGACTCTGGGAAGCATAATAAAGTAGCATAGGAAGGCTTACTTGTAAGCAAAGTTACTTCAGTGGCATGCTAGGATTTTTTTCTCATGTGCACTTAAGCAGCAACACTCATTTGAGTGGAGCCCAACAGAAGTATTTATTTTGAAGATCCCTTTCCTCAATAACTGAATTTAAGATGTTGACTTCACAGTGCCTTGTATAGAGCACTTCAATTCAGAAATGTTCAACCTTACAATACCATTTTAATTTTGTGTGTTCCTAGAAGAGTTCTGGGTAAGTCCAAAACATGGGTATTGTAAAAACATCAAGGTGACAATGGAGCTTTATAGCTGCAAAGTTTACTAGTAAGGAAAAACTGTTTCAGTGCATCTTATAGACTGGACATGTTTTCAAAGTTACCCCATAAATCTTTAAGATTCAAGGTTTACAAATTAAACCAAAAAAAAAAAAAACCGAAAACAAAACAAAGAGCTATGGAAAAGTTCATTTAAAGTAAATGGGAATGCTTCACTTTGCGCTGCTGTTTATGGATCTGTTTCTAGAACTGTAAATCATACTTCACACCTACTAAAATGAGAAAGAATTCGGGTCAGTACCAAACAACTTACAATAAACTGTCTAGCCAGATACTAATGATGGGAAAAAGTTAACACCTCGAACAGACTCCGATTTAAGACACTGGTAAGTGGATTTGCAATAATCCAATTAAGAGATTGCTCTCTCACATCTTACAAGACTTCCTAGTTCTGTCTCTGTTACTGAGCTTTATTTCTCTATTACATGAAGGTAATGCATCTTAGCATATACAGTCTTGATTTTTTTTTAGTTTCCTTCTCTCTCACACTTTTTATTTTTCAAGGAGGGAAGCAAATGCAGAGTTCATAGCAATGTTTAGCACAACTATTTTTGCTACTACCCCACCTGTAGCGATCTTTCCAAGAAAACTGCAATGAAGGATGACTAATATATATAGTACCACTTATGACCACACGGGAGTGCTAAGCACGTACCAGAAAAAAAAGCGTCCATTTACAGTGGTTTCAAGTACATGTTAATAATTTCTGGCATTAAAATGAAACATCTACAGCATGACCACTTAGCAGCATATTTCTTTAAATCCTCAAGTTAACCTGTTACGTCCATGTTTAAATTTAGATTAGGCATTTAACAAAGCTTGTTTCATAAACACAAAGCACCATCAGCAACTAAGTCATACTGATATGCCAAGTGTAAAAGCGTAGAGTTTAGTTGTTGGTTTTGGGGTTTTTTTGAAGTGTCTGGAAAGTTGAACATGTAAATGCCCTTCAGTAGAGAGAAGGAGCATGTTATAGTCACAACACAGGTGCAGCTCATGTGATACCTCTAAGAAATATTGTATTTAGGAAAAAATAAGTAGTGACATACTGCAAAACATTAGACATATACAGTCCAAATAATGCACTAATAATTTGATCATAGGCTTAAGTGAAGTTCAAGTTTCTCCTGTTTTTACCTACTGCAATCCTTTTTCCTCCTTGGATGAAACTATATTTTCAGCTTCATGGTATTAATATACAACGATCACCAAGATCTTAAAATGAGTAATTTTCATGTAGCAGTTGTGGTTTGTATTGGATAAACTACTATAGCAGTAAGAATCAGCATATACAATTACTTACCCCATTTCATCACCTTACATATAGGCCTAAAGAATCTTCAAATACAACTATACCATCCAAGTTTACAAAAGCAATTAAAAGCTATTGAGAGAGTAGAGAACTGGTGCTTTCTGCTAATTAAACACCACCCCCCCCAAGAGCTTGGATACAATGGAGAATACTAAACACTTACCAAGGGGCTGAGCCAGAACAAAAATCAAGTATTTTAAGCTAGAACTGCCACTTAAAACTTTCCTTTTGTATTACAATAGAACTTTCTACCAAATTCAGCAGTATAATGAAAGCTCACATGGCCCCACAAAAGCAGAGTCTTTACTTGGTTCTATTGCACCACTTTCACACTTTTACCTTCCAGAAATCGGAATAAGTATAAAAAACCCCAAACACCTCATCTTGCGTGAAGTCTACTTTGAAGATACATTAAGAAATCCTACTGAGACACGGTGGTGGTTATGCAATTAGCTATCTAGACTATCTAAGTATTTATTTTTCAGCCCAGATGAAAACCACTGTTTAAGCTCCTCCTGTAAGGCCTCTCATTGTGTTAATTTTCAAGGCATAGTTACCAATAAAGAAATCCATTCATAAATCACAGAAGACAGTATTACTACAAGTAGCTTAACATGACCATATTTATGATATCACAAAGCTTAGATTTCATCTTTTAAAAATTATGCACTATGAACTAGTACTGATATAATAAGTATCTTGGGAGATCTACTGACTGACATTGAACAGACTCATTTATATGATAGAGAAAAAGGACTCCTAAGTGTTTTGATACCGGCTTTTTAGCTGTTCAAAGTCTGCTAGGAGCAAGCAAATGGAAGCATAGTTATGCCCATATACACATAACTTCAGGGGCATGTTATCAGAGTCTAAGCTCATTTAAAATAAAACCAAACATCAGCAGAACTTCTTTCTTAGCTAAGTTTTACCAAGGATGTATGGAACATTGTTTATTATTTTGATAATGCACAAAAATACTCATGTACAACAAGAGCAATGATCCCCTTAGCTGGAAAAAAAATCATATTTTAATACTATTTCATTTTATAACTTTAACTGGACTTTTTAAAAGGAAGTTGTCATAATTTAAATTGTGTTCACACTTGTCAGTCAATTCAAGACATTCTTAAAATTAAGCAGCATTTCCTTTATATTAGTATCATCTCAACACTTGGTGCAGTTTTATTTTTGCATCAGGTTTCACTGAAAATTGGAAAACAATGTTGAGTTAACTGCAGAAAGTAATCCAGAATAAAAATGGTTAAACATGGTATGCTGATTTTCTGCTTTGCTTTCCCAACAATACAAAACATAAACCAACAAGAACCCCATAGCTGTTAATTTGTGGTTTTGTTACATGTTTACCCCAACGTAATTTCCCACTTCCTAAGCCAACTTGTTTAAGTAGACCTTTTAACTGGACTGTAACCCTGGGAAAAAGGGAAGCTACACGTGAGTCCTACAACAGTGTATTTTAATGTGAAATGGGTTTTGGTAATAATTGAAGAAATGCTGCTGTTGTAGGTATTTACTTTTTTGTTTGGTGGGTTTTTCTTTTAAAGTAAAGTCACAGAAACATGTGCCAACAGGTAAAAAAAAAAAATTCAATGCAGAACTATGGCTCCCAAGCCAACTTGCTACATAGCTTCAGCAAGAGATAGCTACTAAAATTCCAAATTAAATTTTAAGTATAGCCTCATTTTGGACCTGGCCTTGCATTGCTTAAGCAGGTGAGAGCTGTGGGACTTTTACCTGCATCAAGAACTCTATGATCACTCTTCCCAGTAAATCACTTTGTTTAGTGTGTGCTTTTGTGTGTATATGCATGTACATACATTGACAGGCACTGTATAGCTATATACACAAGGCCAACTGTAATTAAAGATTTAGACTTTGAAACTGTGTCCCTTATTAAAAATAAAATTTTAGGCTCCTTGAGCTCTGATGTTAGCAGCTATTTCTAAGTAGCAAAGTCATCAGATAGCACAACAGTTTAAATATAAAATTACTAATAAAAATGTAAAAATTGGTATATAGTAGAATATATGGGAGTTAATAGTGGTAAGTAATATTTTAGGGTCATAAGATATTTATACCCACAGGGTGTAAAAAAAAAAAAGTCAGACTCGCTTCCAGCTGTACCAGTTATGCGGAGGCCTTACCTTCATTAGCAAGAATAATGTAACAAACCACTTCCCACAATTGTGTTATTTTTTTATATACCTCGATATGCCAATATCGTGCCTTTACAATTGAGCATGTTTTTGCCCTTATGCACTCCAGAACTCTGAAGATGAGACTTTTGGGTGCTTCTGTGGCTGAGTGGTAGTTAGTAATGAAAGTGTTACTGTAGTCTTTGGCACCTCTATCTCGTTAGTAAAGCAAAGTCCTGCTCCATTTTTTTTCTTTAATAAAAATATCCCATCAGTGGTGCATTTCATTAGCACTGAGGAGTAGAGTAGGTCTGTACAGCCCGATGATAGGAAAACATCTGAAATGGCAATATGTGTCTATAATTGTCTCTTCAATCAATTGCACAGAAGCTTGGTCCACTTCTTCAGTTACAGTATAGTCCTCTTAAGAACTTTGGTTACAGCATTAATGTTTTGGCAAAAAACAAAACAAAAGAAAACAAGAAAAACCACAGAGCAGATGCTTTCCCTTGTTTCTTCAGGTAGATTTTTCATTGTCCTCTCCTGTCTTCTGAACCCGTGAATACTTTTTGCATGAAGATTTGAAGCAGCTGGGAGGCCAAGATATCGGCCAGGAAAAGCTGCAAGGAACAGAGCCTTGCACATTCTTCTCAAAAAAATAAAATATTGGATACCACCATGCTCGAGAGAGAAAATTTGTCTGCGAAGAAACCTTTAAAGTCTGTATTGGCACAAGCAGATAAAGAAGAAAAGGAAATAGTCAGTTTAAAGCATTATAATCAATTCTATTGAGTCAAGAGAACTACAGAAGTGCATTTCTGCCAAGACAATGAGCATTTAGCCTAGAAAACACAGAATTGAGATAATGCATAGATCATAGTCCAAATGCATATGACAAAATGAGCATCTTTAACACAAAAGGACACTTTGTTGCTGTACGAAATTTGAGGATACAAAGCACCCAAGTCTTTTTGAATGTGCTTCCAGGCATGTCATGTTCCCATTGATGACTAATAGTTGAAAATTGGGATTAAACTGGCTTGAGAGCTACACTTCTACTTGAAAGTGTTGTTTAAACAACTGCAGCAGATACCTTCTGAAAAATATACTTTTAACGACATTTACAGAAGAACTGTCACGAGAATTTTAGGATGGTCTAGGTAATTTCAGTTCGCCACAAACGTTATTACTGAACTACTGATTATTCATAAGCTGAGACAAACAAGGGCTATTCTGTACACCAACTACAGCAATAAAACCTCAAAGTTTAAAAATACGTTTTAAAGACAAATTATTTAAACAGTACAGTGAAATTCCTTGCCCATTCTGTTTGGACTTCAATATGGAACATTCATTTTTATTTAGAAATTAAAAACTTTGAACTTTGGGCAATCTTAACAAGTACAGGTTATACATTGGTTCTAAAGGTATTTGCCACTGACCTTTTCATTGGCCATTGAGTGGTACCACCAAAAGAGCCGTGTGGTGATATAGTAAGCAATGATGACGTCTACAGTATAGTGTTCATGAGCAACAAGGATACAAATGATACCAGCAGCACTCATTAGCCAGCAGATTAAGTGATACCACCAGAAATGACGTGGTGAATCTGTGAAACAGGGAAGTGATGGGGAAAAAAAAACACACCAAAAAAGACATTCATTATTATAGCAATCCACAAAAAGAAGGGAAAAAATATTTAAGGTTATTAAATGTGAAAACATAACTCCTATCACACTGATACAAACCCCCTGCTTTGACACAGAAAACAAAGACTACAGAATTATATATGCTTACTGAGGTGTGTTCTTAATTTGTAAAACCATGCCAAGATGAGCTTGCAGTTATATATCACCACCCATTTTCTAGTCAAATTAAGTAAGTCACTTCTAGGATATGGATTGCAGAGCAACAGACAGAATTGAGGCAAAACACCCACTTCGGTTATTTTACTTGAATCTTTGCTCTTCTTACAGTCTATGCTCAAGTAAACTCAAGTGCCTAGGACTGATACAACCTGAGGAGAGATCACAGATTAAAGAGGAAAAGACACTTTTTTAATTCTTAGGTTTTAAATACTTCGCATGAAGCCTCAATTCTGTGAAACAGAATACTCTGTACAGGGAAGGACAGTATGTGAATTTATACCCTTGAATGAAAGATTTAACGAATGGAAGTGAAGCTGTTCTTCAAAACACATTTAAGTCACTTCAGCAGAAGAGTTCCCCTGCCCTTCTTTCCCCATTGAAAAATGCCTCGGGTGTCCCAGTGACCATTCATAACTTCTGGCAGACTAACTGGCTTCATTTCACTCACAGCAGGAGGTTCTGGCACCCCTTGACTTGTGGGGCAATGGTCAGCCTTGACTTTCACACAATACCAGCAGACAAGTTACTGATCTCAACAAGTTTACCCAATAGTAGCTTGAAAGGCCTGTGCAAGATAATAATAATTTAAAAAAGAAAGATAAGAAGCCAAGCAAATCCCAAGAAGTTGATGGAAATACCACAGAACAAGACAGATAAAGCTAAAACTATAGTTATTCTGGTAAAAAAAGTGGACTGCAGAGGAATAAGTGGAAAAAGTGGCAGAGAATAAAAGGAAGAACAGAGCAAAAACTCCATTAAGTGAGAAATAATAAAATCCTCAGACTCCATCTTACACTGAAGCATGTTATCAAAAGAGCAGAAAAGAATACCATAAGCAGCCTCTAATTCAGAACAATTATAGGCCTTATGCCCTTGTTCAGATAGCATTTTGCTAATTGCATGGGAGGCAGAAAAAGGAAATCTATGCATTTCTCATTTATAGAGCACAACTCCCCTGAAATATATGCCTAACAACTAGGCAGCAGTCAAAGGGCTTATTACAAGACTTTTTATGATACAACTTCTCCAACCCATTACGATACAAGTACAGGAATAAACTAGTCCAGGAACTATTGGGTTGTCTGCATCTTTCCTGGTACTAAAAATAAATATGCAAACAGAATTAAGATGCAGTATAACATACACAAAACAAGGTAAACAATAAATCTATTATTAGGCTACTTTCCTAATACTGTTTTGGCAATGTTGATGAATTACATATGCCATTCCCCCAGTAACGTTCACTTCACAAGACAGACCTAGGTCTAAAAATCAGACTGTAATCAGCATCTTAAATCACTGTTCAAAGAAGAATGTCTCACATCTGCAGATTCAGAGTTTATCATATTAAACAGGCCTTTTTATATTGAGGTTTATGGTTAAGGCAGAATGTAGCACTACAACACCTCATTCCCTAAAAATTTTAATAAAAAGAAGGCATCCAACTAATGCTGGCTAGTCTTGTTTTTGTTTCAGTGAGAACTATGTTCCTGCGAGCCAAGATAGCATTTGCATAGTTTGGAATACAACAGTAGGAGAGAAGAGTCCAATTCCAAACACGCCAACTGAAAGGGAACTCCCCACTACACATTCAGGAGCAGCCAAGTTCTCAGGACAGAAGCACTGCTTACCACATACCAGATTTGGAAGTTGGTGCTCAGTTCTCCAACCCTTCAATGGCTGCTGTGTGTGCAGCACCAATAGAGATTTTCCTCCCATGCCCCATAGCAACGTAAAGCAAAGGGGGAAACCATAAATATCTTCTGTGAGCTTGCCAAATTCTTAACTACAAGAAGCATTACACAGAAGACTCTAGCAGAAGACATCCAAGGAGCATGAACCAGCTTTTCACTTTTTGCAGTAAGAATGTACAGCACAGTTGAGAAAAGTAACTTTGCTTCCAGAGGTAGTAAAAGCATCCAATAGTGCTGTGTTCAAGCCACAAAATTCCTTGAAGTCTAACACAGATCAGCTAATCTGCACAGTGTGCATAATTAACTACAATATGTTTTATCCAAAATTTCAATAACCTGTCCATCAATGATGAAAATCACTTGCTTTAATCAGCCAGTAAATACTTTTTATATAGAGTCAACATGTTCAACCACATTAAGCCCTTTGTTAAAGCCATACAACGTTTAGTCAGCCTCATCTCAACCCCTGGAAAGGTGATGGAACAGTTCTTCCTTGAGGCCATCATTACACATGTGGAAGACAAGAAGGTGATCAGTAGTCAGCATGGATTCACCACAGGGAAGTCATGCTTAACCATGATTGCCTTTTACAATAGGACAACAGTCTGGACAGATAGGAGGAGAGAATTGGATGTTGTCCACGTGGACTTCAGCAAGCATTTTGACACTGTCTCCCATGATGTTCTCACAGGCAAGGCTGGACAAGCAGACAGTGAAATGCAGTGAGAACTGGCTGAACAGCAGGGCTCAGAGGGTTTTTACCAGTGGCAGAGTCTAATTCAACCCAAGAGTTGACACTGGGTCTAGTATTATTCAACTTACTCATCAATAACTTGGATGAAGGGATAGAGTGCATCCTCAGCAAGTGTGCTGAGGATACAAAGCTGGGAGGAGAGGCTGATACCCCAGAGTGCTGCACAGCCTTTCAGAAGGATGTCATCAATGGAGAATGGGCAGAACAGAGCCTTCTGAAATTCAGCAAAGACAAGTGCAGGGTCCTGCACCTGGGTAGGAAGAACCTGGTGCACCAGTAGAGGTTTGGGACCAACATTCTGGAAAGCTCTGCAGAGAAGTACCTGGGAGTCCGGGTGGACAAGCTGTCCAAGAAAGGCAGGGGGTATCCTGAGGTGCATTAGGAAAAGCATTGCCAACAGGTCAAGGGAGGTGATCCTGCCCCTTTACTTGCCCTAGTGAGGCTGCCCCTGGAGTTCTGGGCTCCCCAATACAAGACAGATGTGGAACAAGTTCAGTGGAGGGCTATGAGGATGACTGGGATACTGGTGCATCTCTCTTAGGAGGGAAAACTGGGGGAGATGGGCCTGTTTAGACTGAAGAATAGAAATTTGAGAGGGAGCCTGATGAATGCCTGAAAGTATCTGAAGGGAGAGTGTCAAGAGGATGAAGCCAGGCTGTTCTTGGTGGTGCCAAGCAATAGCACAAGAGGCAACAGGCAGAAACTGATGCACAGAAGTTCCCCCTGAATGCAGGGAAGAACTTCTGTACTTCACCAGTACACAGGTGACTGTGCACAGGAACAAGCTGCCCAGAAAGGTTGTGGAGTCTCTCTCCATATTCAAGATACTCAAGAACTGTCTGGATGCAATATTCTGCAATGCAGTCTAGATGACCCTGCTTGAGCAAGGAGGTTGGGCTAGAGGATCTCCAGTAGTCCCTTCCAGCCTTAACCCATGATTTTACTACACCCATGTTCCATTTCCAGTCAAAATCATGGTTTGTATTTCAAACCCATACACGTACAGTCTGTGTACAATTGACAAGTAACTTTTGGAGGGCAGTAGTTTTACATTCATGTTATCACATGTTTTCCCAGAAGAACTTGAACAAAAGCACTGAAACACACTTACACTCTTTGATGAACAGGTAGACCAGCGTTAATACTACAGTGTGTCCACTAAACAGGAAGTCTCCACACAGGATGTGTGATCCAGTTATGGATAGACCACCACCAGAAATCAGTCGCAGAATTCTCTGAACCTTTGCCTGAGAATCTCCATTCAACTAGAACACCATAAACAAAAGCACAAAGGAAAAGTTAAGATATACCACAACCTCAGTAAACTTCTTGTTAAATACATGTAAAGTCAGGGAGACAGAGAGAAAAGGATATAATTATCTTCATTTTCTTTATCTTTCTTTCACATATTCTTAACAAATAAGCATGCATATCACAGATGACAGATGATAAAGCTTAGTTTGCTAACACTAGGATTCTGTCTATGCTTTCCCAGGCTATTTTGAAATATGCCTTGTATGAGAATGACATGCAGAATATATTGAAAAAGTAAACACTAAGAATTTGTAAAGTCAGACCTATGACAGCAGTCCACAGAATGGATAAAACTCATTCGAAACAGCTACAACCTTGCATGCTACTTCTGTCATTCTGTTCAAAGCTGAACAATGTTTCCACAGAGCAAAAACCTCAAACTGGCTTAATTTTAGATTTGGTTACAAACTCAGTGAGGACTTACTAATATTTAGGGGATGTATGGTTTTTATATATGCATTAAGATCAGCTTTTGATTTTTCACAGATACTAGGCAAACTCAAGTTCCACCTAGCTGTTTAAAAATTAACTCCAGAAAAAGAAAAAGGATTACTGAGTTTTCCATAACCATAAAAGTATTCACATGAGACCAAAAAAAAAAAAATCCAGAAGTGCTATCAAGTTTTTTTTCCAGGGTTCAAGTAATTCATCCTGGTTTAATGCTAGCAAAATGCACTTTCAGCAGTGACTTTTAAGTTCTCCTTTGCTTACCTCTTCTCACTCCTCAATACACAGTCTACTACACAAAGACAACCCCCCAAGCTATTAAAACAATTATGTCTTTACAATAGTGGTATGTTGAAGTTTTCAAACAGATACTGATTCATGAGAGAAATAGTTCATCTGCTATGTGCCTAAGTTGTTTCAATGCGAAAGAGAACAGACATGATGCTGTACCACAAGACTGATGAGATCCTGCTCAAGAGGTGACAAATTTATCCCCCCAGTAAACTGGCAATACTTTTCTTTCATCACAGCCAACATACCACACTTTGTTCCAAGGCAATCACAAGTCTACATCTTTTTATTAGTAGCCTAAAATGGCAATAACAACTCCTTTGTGTCACCACTTAACTACAGGGCCATAAAGTTTTTAAAATATTTTTGTAAAAATATTAGCACATCCATGTTTCTATATATATCAGCTTATTTAAGCAACTGAACTTGTTTTAGTCACATTTCTACACATTTTGCAGGTTGGAAGCAGAGACAAGCAGTTGATTTCAGGTATAGCAATAGCTCTTGACCAAATAGTGTGAGAAACAAGACAAAGCATATAACTGTGGGTTTTTAAAGGGATACAGCAACACAACCTTGCATATAAGCCTACAAGTTACAATACTGACCTTAGGTATCCTACTACATAACAATATTGCTGTATTATTAAGAGTGATTAGCTTGAGCCTCAGACTAGCACCTATTTCAACATAGGTACTCTCATTAAAGCGTCTTAATGGCAACAACTTGAAGCTCCTTCTGTATCACACAACTTTCGATTTATCATTACCTGTGTTTCTGAAGACATCCACTAATAGTAATTTGTGTTATTTAGTAATACCTGAAACATTACTTTCCATTTGCTCTAAGGAACCAGAAAGACTCAGGCAGAGACTAAGGCAAGAATTAGGGAACAAAGGCTCTTACCTTTGGTGCACACTGAAAATGCATCCCAGGCACAGGTAAGGTGGTAACGTACATAGTAATACAGCGGTACAGATACAAAGTTCCTATTATAAAAAAGAACCTCCGTCCCACTATTGATCTGAAAGTAAGGGAAGGGGGGGAAAAGACTGAATACAAAGTTTACATGCAGAACACACAGAACAGTTATGTAGCTCTATCTTTATCAGATAGCTAAATCCCTAGAATGAAATAGCAGCTCTATCCCCAGCTCTTTTCTAAATCAAATACTAAAACATCATTCAGGTTTTAGTCTTGCTAGCTCTTAATAGCACAGAGCTCCCACCCATTTAATGTGCCCCCAGACTAACTTAAATGTGCAGTCAGGATCAGTTTTCCTCAACTCAGTAATATTCTCTTCATAGTCCCATATTGTAACCATCTTCTTGACTTACATATGTATAGTTCAAGGAAATGCAGACACAAGAAGAGGTGTTTCTAGGCTAGCTGTAGAGGACAGTGGGTTCTTCCTCATATTTGGATGAGATTTTTTTACAGCATCATCATTTCCTCTTTTTAAACATCCCTATGTCAATAAATTTTGAAAAGC
Source organism: Myiotriccus ornatus (assembly GCA_036023395.1). Taxonomy (NCBI): domain Eukaryota; kingdom Metazoa; phylum Chordata; class Aves; order Passeriformes; family Tyrannidae; genus Myiotriccus; species Myiotriccus ornatus. The sequence goes on along the minus strand of JAYRBT010000139.1, from coordinate 25,403,109 downwards.
CCAATCTCAAATAAGTTTGACTAGTACAACACAGGTGTCAGAGATTCAGAATTAAACATTATTCAGTAATCAGGAAACCTGTGTTTCAATATCTGGAACATTTTGTAAACAAGTCACCACCCCTTTGTCACTTTCCTGTCAGCCCTCTTCTATATTGTTACGGACTTTAACATAAGATTCCTTCTACCCAGAACAAACAATGAAAACCAACATTCTGAAAACAAAGCAGAAATATAGCTAACTTACTTGTATCTAAGAAACAACCACTGGCATATCCATAATCCAAGTAGTATCATTCCATTTATTTCTGATACAGAAAAAGCCCATTTCACACGATCAATGTAATCAAAAAATTTGTCAGGCAAGGGAGGGCTTAGCTCCTTTGGAGGTACTCTCTCATGGACCACAGTGATCATGACAGTTGTTAGAATCAAGTTGAAGAGAGCGTAGACAAAGGCAATGCCTGTTTTCCACCACTCCAGAGGAAATTTGTTCCTAGCCTCAGCAGGCATAGAAATCTGGATGTAATCAGGATATTTCTTTGCTGTTTTCCGCAAGCCATTAGACAAACCCTTTGGTTTGTTGGTGCCATTTTTGTTCTCTTCACTGACTGAGAGAGTAGGTCGTGAGTAGCCATTAGAAGTGTCATTTGTTTGACCCTCCATATGCTCTTCAAGCTTTGCTGTCTCAATGGTATTCATTTCCAAGCTGTATGGCGAAGTCAGGTTTATCAGTGACCAATTTCTGGGCTCTCTGAACTCTGTTATTCCTCAAAGTCCAATGATCTTGTTCCTAGATGATTTCTGATTTCTGTAAAGCTCTAAAATGTGTCCATTGTGCTTTCAAAGGAAATCGTGAAGACAAGTCTTTCCTCTAGAGCTGAATCATCTGAAAAACAAAACACAACAGACAGACCTTCAGAAGCAGTAATGTGACAGTGACCAAAATCTTATCCTTAGAAAAAGCATTTTAAAGTATTTAAGTTCCATCCAAGTCTACTTACATATACAGTCAAAAGGCAAAGTAAAGGTAGATAGTCACTGCGAAATAATTCAAGCCCATTCCTACCGAGTAACTTGGTAAGTCTCCTATCAGTTTAAGAACTAGAACCAGTTCAGGCTTTTTTTTTTTTTTAAAGGACAAGATCCAGAGACTTGCATGACCATGACAGCACTTGTTTTATCAGTTGTCAGAACTAAGGCTAATCCATGTTTGCAGCAACACTGAATTTTACTGCATAGGGGCATTCCAAGCAAAATATCCCAGTTTTGATGACAGCATTGCTACACTTAGTAATATGGTTTGTCCATACAGACGAGACAATCCTGTAAGTTCAGGTGACAAGACAAAGAACAGAAGGGCATCACAGATTTTGATTTTGTAAGGCATAAAGTCACTTAGATTCATCTAGAAAATCTACTCAATCAATAGCTCCATTAAATTTTATTGGATCTAAATGAGTATTTCAACCAAGTTAAAACCATGTTTATATAGCTACTGTAACATACTGTAACACCCACTAACTAACGTCTGAAAGTTCAGAGAACTGAGAAATATACCTCTGGATTAGATTCTTAGTTATGGTACCCTATATATAGAATAGGCCACAAATGAATTTGTGTTTGTTCTGTAGCTACTTTATAAAAATTAAATCGTTTTAGATAATTTTTTAAAACAGGTACAAATAGCAAGACTTATGTTTGCACAGGATCTATTTAAGGCTACATTTATCAATTCAGTAAAATCTCATTAGATTTAAAAAAACCAAAACAGTAAATGCATATGTGTTCTAACAACATTTTCTATAGAGAGAAAAGAATGCAGTTCAGCTCTACAGAACTGACATTTCTCTAGTCAAAATAAAGGTCACTCTCCCCATCTTTAAAGTACTGTAAACCCACTTACCATAGCTGTGATGTATTTTTTCTTACTCCGTTCAGCCCCTATGACAAAAGTAGTATTACCATGTACAAAGTGTTCCCTATCTACCAGTAAATTCTAATTCCCACCTTTTTTTTTTAGTGGTTCCTTTAAGACAAGTTCAGCACTGCTAGCTCCTCAGGTCTTTGCATGCCAGCATAGGCTGCCAGTTTGCCATGCTTTAAGTACAATTAAGTCATCATGATGACAGCTAGAGCTGCCAGTCTCCCTAACCATACATCACAGGACTTGGCTTAAGAAAAAACAACCAGTTTAGGAAAAACCTGCCCAGTAACTGACCTCCTGATAGCAAGGACAATCGAAAACCAGAACAGCCTGGGAAGTCAAGTGATTGTGTTTTGGTCCCTCCTACCTCATCCCTCCAAATAGAGAAGACATTTAACATGGTCAGCCTGCAAATACCACTGACTTCCTAGCTGCTGCTCTTACCACTGATAGAGAAAACGAGTAGAAGTTCAGATCCCAAAAACGTGAGATTCATACAAATAATACTAAAATAGCCAAGAACCATTTCTAAATTTACCTCTCAGCAGTGCTTCTGAAATCCACTGTCATTAGTTGCCCTTTTCAAAATTCTTAATCAACAAGTTTACAAAAACTATATACACACAACACACCCAAACAAACAACCAAGAAAACAAGTGGCGATTTTGGATGCTTCCCCCCCCCCCCTTAGCAACCATGCTGTGAGCTCTGCACGTCTAAGAAAAGGGAACG